>CM053560.1:136989708-137199529 GCA_028646485.1 Cryptoprocta ferox | reverse complement strand
CTGTGTCCAGTGTGCTGGCTTGTTAGGACCGGGGGGGGGGAGCGCACTTTCAGTGTGGAGTCTGCTTGGGATTCTCTCTCTGCCCCTCTTCCACTTGCTCATACACTTTCTCTCAATATAAATAAACTTTAAAAGAGAATGTGTATCCAGGCCGCGTCTCTTAGAGAGTAGATATGGACACCTCCCTTGGACACGATGCACTGGCCCCATGTGGGAAGGGTGCTGGCTGTGCGGCCGGGGTCAGAGCCCACTGCTGTTCCGAGGCAGCCTGCCTGCCCCTGCCGGCCCTCAGGTCCCGTCTCCAGAGTCATCTTGCTGAGACCCTGGAATGTGGTTCCTTTATTTTGAGCTTTTAAACTCTCGGCTTAAATAGTATTCTTTGCCGTTGGGGGAAATACACACATTTTGTGCTAATGATGGCATGCCAATTTGTTTCCTCTCCGTTTTGATTGAAACTTCCCCATTTCAGACAACACGCCAACTTGGCTGGTACACTGAGTGGCCACGCATCGTGGGTGCTGAATGTCGCATTTTGTCCTGACGACACTCACTTTGTTTCCAGGTACTTATGATTCTTGGCACTTCCTTACATGCTGGGAAGATGAAGATGGTCTTTTATGAATCACCTTAAAATTTGAAGATTGTCTGCTTCTTTTTTTGTAGACTTGGTCTCTGCATTGGTTTTATGTTTTGTTTGACGCTGAGAATGTAGTTGTCCTTAGCGGGAACAAAGGTGGGTCTTTTCAAGTCTAGGCTTCCGCACGTAGTTACTTTAGGAGTGGATGCCTGTGTTCAGATAGTAACTTAAAATACGTAAATCTGTTTGCAGAATGTTGTGCTTTCAGAGCCCAGTGTCACTCAGGCCTGGGACGGCCAGGACAGGTGACAGACATGAGACAGACTGTTTACCGGGATTGCACAGAGGCTACGGAAGCCTCTTCTCTCAGGGGCGAGCCTTCATTTGGAGGCTGGGACAGGCCCCCTCGATCCGGAAGCAGGCACAGGTGTCTGAGACTCCTGCTCAGGGCACTTGCGTGAGGGCAGGGCAGACGAGAACTTAGGGAAGTGGCTGCCCCATGCGTGGGGGAGGCCACAGAGATGCCAGCACCATGACCCCCCGGGGCCCATGCTGGCCACTGCGTGGACAGGTAGGCAGAGGTTAGGTGAGAGGAAGGTGGGAAATCTGGTCACATTCCTTCCAACTTAAAGCCGAATGAAAACTGTTTCGATACTAACGTTCCTTTTTTAAAATAGTTCGTCTGACAAAAGTGTGAAAGTTTGGGATGTTGGAACAAGGACTTGTGTTCACACCTTCTTTGATCACCAGGATCAGGTATGGCCCAGTTCCTTCGTGTCTGCTGGCGATGTCTGATCACTGCACCCACCCTCCCCCTTTCCTGACCCACTGTGAGGTCTTGGGGCTCCCTGCTTGGTGTCCGTCCAGCCAGTGTCTTGTGGCCTGTCTGGGCATGCTGGCAGCCTAGTGAGCCGGGAGGTGTGACTTCATTCCGAGGGCCAGAGGATGTGGCACTGGCCTCACGGCCGTTCAGGGACCCGTGGGGAGCAGTGCTCCGGGTGTGGCTGCCATGTGGCTCACGAAGGGCCTTCCCCAGAAATGCCCGGCCCTCAGACGGCACGTCATTTTTGGAGCTGTCCACAGAAGTGATGTGATCTTTTCTTCTCTTGTTTTTCCCTTCCTTATTATTATTTTTTTAAACATACTTGAAGCCACAGATTCTTACAGGTTGTTTGGCTTTATCAATACTGATAACTTTTGCATCAGTCTTTAACTGAGGAAAAGAAGGCTCTGTTCCCCAGGAGCCTTGTTGTCTTTGCCAGTGTGGTTGTGAACGGAAACGGTGTCCTAGTGCAGGGCCTCCCGTCTGTGGTGTGCACGGGAATCCCCGGGCTCCGGTGAAAGGCAGAGGCCCACTCAGTAGGTCTGGCGTGGGGCCTGGCACTCTGCATTTCTAACCAGCTCCAGGTGAGGCCACTGCTGCTGGTCCCAGCCACTTTGACTAGCAAGTCTTGGGAAACTAGTTTAAAAAATAAAATGCCCAGGGCAATAAAAAAGTTGACTTTTACTATGTTACTGTTTTTATGACGATGCCTTTTTTTTTTTTTCTAATTTTACATTTGTTTACATCTGTATGTAGTCCCAACATGAGGCTTGAACTCAACCCCAAGATCAAGAGTCACACGCTCCACCCACTCACCCAGCCAGGCGCGCCCCATTGATCCCCTCTTTGGAATGCAACTGAAAGTTAACATAATTGTTCATGCTTTTTTTCCATTTAATCTTAAATCATTGCTAACAAAGTTGAGGGGATTTAGTCTTGATGTTCGAACTCTGGATTTAAACATTTTGCTGTGGGAGTAAATCCCCCTGGCTGGTGGGGTTCCCTGTGCGAGGGGCTGAGCATGGTGTTGTCTCAGAGTGGGTGTTTGGAGGGAAGTGAGGCCATCAGCCCACCCAGTGGATTTTACGCAGTTTGGGAGGTGAGGGAGTGATCACAGTAGCAATGCAAGATAATCTGGTTAAAGAACATGCCCCATTCGTGCTGGTTCAGAAAACACAGGAATGCCTTCCTCTTGGTGTTTTCTAGATTGTGTGTAATGAGAATGAAGAAGGATGTTCATAAAGAATAAAGACAATAGAACTTTGTTTTTTCTTTTTATTTGATTTACAGGTCTGGGGAGTAAAATACAATGGAAATGGCTCAAAAATTGTGTCTGTCGGCGACGATCAGGAAATTCACATCTATGATTGCCCAGTGTAAACACCAGTCTCCCAGGCCAGTGCTGCAAAGAGAATGTATACATTGATCATGACATTCCTTACCTTTCTAGCTTAACAAAATAGAGCATTTATTGTAGCAGAAACTTAAATTTTGTAGATACAATATAAATCTTTTCATGTTTTATTGGAAATGCTGTTCATACTTTTACAAAGTGTTTGTGACTCAAACACCCGGGATCTTGAACATGCTTCTTCCACGCACGCTGTGTGGGCAGGAGAGCAGGGGAGTCGGCATCATTGTGCCCCAGAGGCGAAGGGACCCAGGCACTTAATGAACTTTGCGGCTTACAGGCACCGGCTCCCTTCCCCAGGGCGCGGAGTCACGCCGCCGAAGCGGTTTGATAAAGCTGACCGGTCTCAGCGTGGGGTCCTGCAGGGTACAGGATTGGCCGGGTGGGAATGTTCTGGAGTCCTAGCTACCTGGGCATCTATTTGATATTTTGAAAACATCCGCTACCGCACTGTGCACCCTGTTAACTTTAGAGAGGCGTGTGGCTTGCTGGTGGACACTGCTGCCTTGACAGCGTCTAAGGCTCCAGCCCTGCCTCAGTCTCCCCAGAGGACCGGTACCTCGGTTCTCTCAGCAGCCACTTGAATTTGGTCTGCGTGGAAATGGCTAACACTCTGAAGCTTGTTGCTTTTCATTAAGAACTTCACGTGCCTGTAAGGCCGTGTGCATTTCCCCCAGGCCCCTGTCACCCTTAGAATAGAGTCAGCACCCCTCTCCTGTTTCTTGGCCTTCTTCGCCCCCCTGTAACCCAGAGCCCTTGACACGTCCCCTGCCTGCAGCACCCCCCACGCCCACAGGGGGTCTCTTACGGCTGCCCCCTCCCCGCCACTCCGTCTGCCCACAGCCGTCGTCCGTACCTGATTTCTGCACTTCTCACCCCAAGTACAAGCTCCGGGACAGCAGAGGCCGACCCACCAGATCTCCACGTGAGGCAGTTATTACCCCTCGTTTGAGCTCGAGAACACTTAAGAAACCAGAAGCATCTGTCTCTCATACCAGCTCGGTTTTAATTTTAAAGTGCCAAGTGTGCAGGTGGAGGAAGTTTTAAGCAACACCCTCCAGACCCCACTGATGCGCCAGGGGAGGGGCCGACGACATGTGCCCCGTCAGCAGCCACGCCCTGGAGTCTCGGTCCACTTGTGAATGGATTTCCACACAGGCTTAGTTGGAAAAGGAGGCTTTAGGTCTGTCCCGACCAGTGGTCAAAGCAGGCCCGGGGTCGAGGCCAGAGGGTGTGGGGGAGGGCTCGCTCTCTCCCTATTTTGAGCAAGTTGTGCCCACCCCCAGCCAGCGACCCCTGGTCGCCCCCAGCCACTGGCCCTGCCTGCCACGGGCCTCCTGCGGCCTCCGACCCTGCTGGGGGCGGCCCCCGGCCTGCAGCAAACTCCGCTTCTGCCGAACCAGGAAGGGCAGATGGGGCAAGCGGCCTCGGCTCTAGCCTGCCCGGTGGCTCGGGGGGGGGGGGGGCAGTTTCTCCGGACAGCCTGCCGTGGGAAGGACAGGGCCAGAGCAGCTGAAGGCTGCGGCACCCCGAAATGGAAGCTGTGCTCGGCCTGCTGGGAGTCCCAGGAGGCCAGCACCGGCAGCGGTGGCCCACGCCGCAGGCACGGCGGAGCAGCGTCACGGGGAGCAGGCAGCCCTCTGCAACGCGGCCGTGTGACATGCGAAGGGAGCCGGGTCTGGGCCGAGGTGACCGGGCTGCGGCATCCAGGCCAGCCCACAGGCTGACCCCACCGCTGCTGCCCGGAGGCTGGGGGGCCCTTGGGAGGCTTCCTTCTCATTGCAGAAAGCACTTTGTGGGAGCATCGCAAAGACGGTCAACAGAAAATCATTAAAGCCAGAGAGAACATGGTGAGGGGTCACAAGCAGACAGTCATGGCGGTGCTTCATTTAGAACACAGACCCATAAGGCCAGAATGCTTCAGGAAGCTTCCAGGAGAGAAGACCCTACTCGCACCCCATTCCAGCCATGGGACAGGAGCCACCACGCTGGCCCCAGAGCCCAGTCCAGCCCACAGATGTGCTTTTGTTCTTGAGGGTCCTCTAGAATCTAGATTCGGAAATGTCAGAGCAGCAGCCCCAGGATGAGGCCCTCGGTCCCTGCCCTGGGGAGGGAGGGCTGGACGTGGGCACCGGGGCAAGGCCCCCAGAAGCACAAAGTGTCAGTGTGGCCACTGGCATCTCAGAAGTCTCCTGAAAGTGTAAATAAACAGATTCCATATGCAGACTAGAGGTGATTCACACTTAGAACATTTAAATATAAATTAAGCTATAACTTAAGTTACAACCAAAAAAGACAAAAGAGAAACCAAGAAGACACTCAGCAGCTGAGGATGCTGAACACGTACACAGACACCCCACACACGAGGCCGTTAGGTGATGCCATTTTCATTGTGCCAACTTTACACTCGGGGCGCCGCTCACGCCGTCTGGCACTGCACCCCGGCCCGCGGCCCGTCGTCATCCTCCTCGTAGGCCTCCCTGTGCTGGCGCCAGCTCTGCTCGCTGGGGCTGAACTCCTTCAGCTCCACCTGGTCCATGTCGTCCGTGACCCTCACCTTCTGTCGAGGGGGCAGGAGGGCCTCCAGCTGGGGGAGCTTGTCCAGAGGCAGCCAGTGCTTCTCGGGGAAGAGGACCTGCAGAGGGGAGGCAGGAGGGAGCAGCGCTGGTCCCCTCCCAGCCCAGGCACCCCCCTCCCCCAACACCTAGGAGGACAGGCCGGGAGGACAACTCACTAGGAACTGGATGATCAGAGTCCCCTTCTCCAGGGGTGCTTTGTAGATGGGCATTCCTTCATTGTGCACGCACTTCAGGTCCCCGTGCTTTATCACCTCCCCTGCCGCACAAAAGGCGCCCTTAGGAAACAGGAAGATGGGGGCCGCCTGGGGGGGCCTCCCTCAGAAGGCGGCTGGTTCAGAAAGTGAGGCGGGAACCAGAACAGCCAGGCTGGGGGAGGGGAGTGCCTCGTCCGCAGCCCAACCCGCCCGCCTCTGGGGTCTTGCAGCTACTTTTTCAAAAGCCACCTCATGGCCCCAGAGCTCCAGGGTTCTCCCCGGCGTCTAGAACAGCACCTCCCTCTTGACATGAAGGACGGACACAGGTCCCCACAGAAGCGAGCTCAGCTCAGTCATGAAAACGCACAAACAAGGAAAGACGCGCGGCAGTAACCGGGGTGCCGGGGGGAGGTCAAATGCTGTTCGCTCAGCAGCCCGAGGAGGCCGCACGCAACACGCCGTGCACCCTCCCCGGGTCCTCCAGCCCAGGGGCCCCCCTCGGGCTTGCTTGGTGGCACGTTTTTCTGTCTCGTCCCTCCCCTCTCTTCCACCTCTAACTGGGGGCGGGGAAGCCACACGCAGGAGGAGGAGGAAGAGGATAAGTGGGCCGTTCCCAGGGCACCTCCCTCGCGGATCCTAGCGTCAGCTCTCCGACAGCAGGAGGAGAAAGCAGCAAAGCCACAAGAAATAAGCCCGAACCAGGAGAGACGGTAAACGAAAAAGGACAGGACACGGAAAAGGATAAACAGGCAAAAAGAAACAAGAGAAGTCTCCAGCAGATGGCTCTCTGGGAGCCCCTGCCCTTCCTTGTAGCTAAGCGAGGACACGGGGCTCTCTCCTCTGTCCCCGCCCCCAGGTCACCCGCCCCCCACCAACCGTGGCCAGGACGAGCAGACGCCAGCCCAGCAGCACCACCGTCAGAGCTGGGGCCTTGTGCGCAGGCCGTGGACCTGAACCTGCTCACCCACCTGCTCAGGGCCCTGGGGGAACCAGGATCCTCGGCCTTCCCCACCAAGCGAGGGAGGAATGGGGACCTGGGGAGGAGTCGCAAGTGTCACTTGCGCTGTGGGGCTTGATTACGCGCAGACACACACAGAGCAAACAAGGAATCAAACGGGGTAGGGTCAGATGTTAACAATGGGCAAATCATGCAGGGAGATCCTCGTATTGTTTTTACTTTTACAACTTTTCGTTAGTTTGAAATTGTTTCCAAACAAAAAGTTAAAAAAGAAAAAAAAACTCTGATCGAGGCTTGGCTACCTAATTCCGTATCTTTCTACATCAGAAGAGGAGGACATAGAGCAGAGGGAGAAAGACGGAAGAGAAAGAGAACACGGCCCCGGAGGGAAGGGAGCGAGACGGGCAGAAGAGAGACCAGCACGGAAGCCAGGCAGCCCTGGGGTCTGCTCGCTCCGCCGGACCGTAGGGGCTCAGCACCGGCTGCCACTGCCCTTGGACAGGCAGCTTCCGTCCCACCTCAGCCCCGACCTGCCCCTGCAGCCCTGAACCTCAGAGCCCACCAAGGGGACCAGAGCCGCTCTGCTCATGGCCAGAGATGGGCTGTGTCGGCCACCACACCTGTGCAGACACGCTCTGACAAGGACTGTCCCTGGCCCAGCCCCTCCCCCTGCTGTGCTCCACAGCCCTTCCCGCCAGGCACATGGATGTGGCCCAGAGGAGCCCTGGGTGCTCGGGCCCTGGAGGACCGTCGTGGACCTCGGGAGTGCCCCCCGGCTGGGCAGACGGGAGGCTCTGTGGGAGCATCCACGGCTAGGCTGACAGGCAATGTCTTCTTCTCGGGAAATTTCTACTTTAAAATGTGTCCCGTGTACTTGATAGTGCAGCAGCTGTGAGGACACGTGATAAGCCAGCATAGGGGACCACCTGACAGACCGCCACAACCTGTTACCCGCTGTTCCCTCCCCAAACCAATTTTTAAAAGTTTAAGTTTGGCAGGTCCCAGTTAGAGTGCTGGACCCCAAGACTCCTGTTTGAGGCTCCTCCCCCTGACTCTCAGTTCTTTTTTTCTAGGGGAGTATTCTAAAGATTCGTGAAATTCTCAAGTCAGTAGCCAGGACTTTGACCTTGGGGAAAACAAAGTCATGCTAAGTTGCGTGACGGAAGTCCCCCGGCCCCAGCGTGAAGCCAGGCTGGGGGCCAGCAGTGTCACACGCAGTCAGCCACACAGCACAGCAGTGACGGACACACCTCTGAAACGTTACCTGACTTGGATGTAATAACGAGCAGTCGATCGTCCAGCGTTTTTATCGTCTTCTTGAAGCCACAAAGGGCTTCAGAAAGCTGAATTTTCATTTTCATGATCAAGTCGTGGCCTCGCCTCTGAAAGACGCTGTGGTCCTTCTGATCGAGCACAATTATGACATCGCCAGGCTCCAGCTCAGGCTCCTGATCTCCTTCTCCATGGAACAGTATCTTCTGCCCATCTTTCATACCTAGGAGGCGGCACCCTTTCTGATTAGCATTCTCGTAGAAACCAGACTTCCCACAAGGCTGTGAAGACGCACACAGTCCTAAGCGGGTTTTACTCATCAAACCTCCCAACCTCGAGGGAACCGGAGCGGTGGCTGGGATCACGCCCCACCCCCCCACCATCCTGGCACGTGGCCCAGCGGGGACCTCCACCGCCGCACTCACACGGTCGGCACCCACTTCTCTGCACGCGTGGTGCGCGGCTCTGGGGGTGCGTGCACACGGGCACAGGGTTCAGGATGCTTTAACACAGTCCTTTAAGGACATCCGTCAGTTTGGGCACTGACGTGTGCCCTTCGGTCTCATCTCTCGTGTAGGATAATTCACTGGATTAGGAATCCACGGAGTGATCCATGGGGAACTGCTAACGCTGAAAAAGGCCTTAAAACGATGGCTCCAGGCACGGCGGACCGCAGGGGAGGGCTGCACCGGGGAGGACCTGCGGCAGCAGAGGAAGCGTGTGCGGGAGCACGCGGCCACACACGCAGACGAGCTCTGCGGCCCACGTTAGCCAGAGTCTTCCCAGTGACTCTAAAGGACTAGTTGGAGAATGGCGGGAGAACAGTTAACCAAAATCAAGGTCAGGTGACCCTGAGAGCATTGAGAGGCCTTAGAGAAGAGGTTGTGTTGATCTCGAGGGAGCGACCGCAGCAAGCAAAGTCTGGCAGGTGAAGGGACAGCGGTGGAGCCAGGGAGGCCGGGCTGCTGGGGCACACCAGGGGTCGCTCGAGTATCTGCGGCGCCACAGGCCTCCCTTCCCAACGACAGCGCGCACGCCCACGGTCGGCCCGAGAAGCGCCTCCAGCGGGCTGGCGGCGCGGGGCTGGGCAGCCTCACCTTTCTCCACGTGTACCTCGATGATCTTCTTCTCGCGGGTCACCTTGGCGCCGCTGCAGTTCTCACAGCGGTCCTTGGGGCTGATGCGCTCGCCCTGGCCCTTGCACTCGACACACACGGTCTGGATCTGCTGCACCATGCCCGGCCCGATCTGCTGGATGTGGACCTGCATCCCTCGGCCCTTGCACATGGGACACTTCTCCACAGAGCCCTTCTTCCCGCCAATACCTGGGGCGGGGGGGGGGGGGGCAGGACAGAGAGCTGGGTGCCAGGGCACGGGCGTAACCGGCCATTACGCGGGACGCGGGGAGTGAGACTGTTTACAGTCACGGAGAGCAATGCGGGAGAGTCTGGGCCATTCTAACGGATGGGTAACATCCAGACATCAACATGGGATCGCAAAGGTTCGCGGTCCTGGCCACGCCGAGCCGATTCATCACTTGGGCTTCCTGGGCCCCGTCTTCCTCCACCCCGGCCCACAGGGGGCCGAGGTGGCTCCCCAGCTCGGCCAACTCAGAACAACGTGCATCTGAGGTCACCCGATACTATTTTTCTTTAAAAAATCCTGTTTTTTAAAGCTTGTTTTCGTGGGGCGCCTGGGCGGCTCCGTCAGTTAAGTGTCCAACTTCTGCTCAGGTCATGATCTCACAGTTTGTGAGTTCAAGCCCTGCGTCGGCTCTGTGCTGACAGCTCGGAGCCTGGAGCCTGGAGCCTGCTTTGGATTCTATGCCTCCCTCTCTCTCTCTCTGCCCCTCCCCTGCTCACACTCCATCTTTCTCTCAAAAATAAACAAACATTATAAAATTTAAAAAAATAAGTCAAGATGCAGCGACCTACGGCCAGCTGCCTGGTTGTATAAATAAAGCTTTACCGGAACACACAGGCACGGCTGCTCATTTATGCCAACGGCTACGGGAGCTCTAGGAGATGAATGGTCCCCAGAGACCACGCGGCCCACAAGCCTGAAACACTTACTATCTGGCCCTTTACGGAAGAAGTTTGCTGACCCCTAAAAGTCAAGTGAATCATCTTGACTTTAAATTTGTTTGTTTTTTTTTAAACAGGCTCCATGCCCAGCATGGACCCCAACTCTGGGCTTGGACTTACAACCCTGAGATCAAGACCTGAGTTGAGGTCAAGCTTTGGATGTTTGGGGCGCCTGGGCGGCTCCGTCAGTTAAGCGTCCAACTTCGGCTCAGGTCACGATCTCACAGTTCGTGAGTTCAAGCCCCGCGTCGGCTCTGTGCTGACAGCTCGGAGCCTGGAGCCTGCTTCGGATTCTGTGTCTCCCTCTCTCTCTCTGTCCCTCCCCTGCTCATGCTCTCTCTCATTCTCAAAAATGAACAAATATTAAAAAAATTTTACCTTCACATTTCTCACAAATTACATTTTTCTGGAGGGCCAACTTCTTTGTGATTCCGTTATATAAATCTTCAAGAGTTACAGAGAGCTGATGTACAACATTCTTGCCTTAGGAGAGGAAGAAGGAACAACTGGGAATACGGTATTAAATGTGCCCACGCGACCCCCGGAACCCAGAGCCGTGCCCGTCACTCATTCTCACGGTGCTTGTGTCACACCGGCCCTCCCTCTGGCCGGCCGTCACCCAGAACCAATTCCGTCTGGAGCCGCAAGCCGATATCCAGTCGTCAATAGATGTGGACAAAACAGCTTTCCGTCTTTGCTTTCTCAGCACACCGCTGACGACCGGGCAATCACTGGGGGACCCTGCCTGGGGTTGCTGGTGCTCCCCACGAGAGGGGCGCCTCCCACACGGGAAGGCGGGACCAGCGGTCTAGGCACCTTTAACTGGAACTCTCCCCTGAGCGTAATGCTCTTCACTGTTTGAGCCCTTCTGTCGTCTGGCCAAGCGGGAACTCTCGTCTGCACCTTCGGGATGGGAGTCTATGGAGACCCCCGACTCCCTCCCGGCCCCCGATGCCCATGGGACCCTCACAATCCCCGAGACAAGCTGCCGTTTCCTGGCCGTCAACTTTGAGACACAACTTGATTCAGGGCATGAAGTGGTTTATCCCGAGGCAGTGAGGACACCAGTGGTTTTAATCGTGTCCACAATAACATCAATGCCAGGAGCCGGCTACACACGCAGGCCACAGGGCGAGATTTTCCTGATCTCCACGTGATTTTCAGCGCACTGTGTTTAAGACTTGATGGCCAAGCTTTTGAAGCTCAAAGTCTATACAATGTAAAAACACATTCTTCTGGAAAACCCCACCCGATTCCTCCAGGGCCTCTTGCCGGCCCTAACCACCCTTCTGAAACCCCAACGCAGAGCTTTTCTCTTCTGATTTTACCCAGGATTGTAACAAGCTTGGCTATCTCTCTGGTTTCAAGGTCCAAAGCAGATTATGGACAGCGAACTAGAAGGGGGAAGGGCAATTAGAGACCACGGCTGACAGTCAGAGGCGGGCGGCTCACAGCCTGGCAGGAGGAACGAGGTGGAAAAGCAAATCCCAGAACTCAGAAACAGCAGCCAGGGGCCATTCAGCCAAGGGCTGGCCCCTCCTGCAGCCCCCAGGGATGCAGCCGCTAAACCAGAGAGAAGGGGGTGAGTCCGGTTACCTGGAAAACCGGAGCAGGCTGAGAAAACGAGGCCACACTGCAGAGTGCCAGCCACACACACAGCGCAGGGCCCTGGGCCAGGTCAGGGGGCAGAGACGGCAGGTGCCATTATGTCCCTTCGGGCACTCAGGGGCCTGACCCCAAGGACAGAGAAGCAGAGGGCCAGGTGACCCTGCTTCCTGGCCACCAGGGCACTTGCTCCCTCTCAGGTGGTGTCTGGAGGGTGTCAGGGGGCATGCGAGCTGAGGCGCTCCAGGGGCCGGGGTGCTCCACATGGGGCGAGCCATTTAGCACTAACGGCCCCCAAACATGACGTGTGTGCCCTTTTAAGGCATAACCTGTATTGATTCCGATAACATGCGTGATTTGAAAACTATCAAGCTGGTGTAATGTCTTTAACAAGTATTTACCTCTTCTCTCTCTTGCCATCCGTCCCCCACCACCAAAGAACATGTCAAAGATGTCCATGGGTGACGAGAAGCTTGGGCTGCCCGAGCCTCCTTCCTTAATCGCCTGTTCACCACCCTGGTCATAAATGTCTCTTTTCTTTGGATCTGAAAGCACTTCATATGCCTGGGATATGAGCTTAAACTTTAAGGTAAAACGAGAGAGATTACAGTGAGACAGAGAAGGTTTAAGTGGTTCTGTTAGCACACCCGCCGTCACGGACGCAGCGGCGGACGCGTCCTGCACCCGCCCGCCGGCCCGCGCGCGCTCTGGAGCCGAGCAGGAAACGGGGCCAGCGGGGTGAGGGACCCGTGGCGGGGCCTCTCGGGAGAGCGAGGGGAGCTCCTCCGGCCTCGGCTGCCCCGGCCTCCACCTCCAACGGGAGCGAGCCCCGAGCCCCGAGCCCCGACGCCGCCCAGCTCAGGAGCTGCTTCCCTGCTTTCCTAGCGTGAAACTCAGCGCGCGCCACCTGTCCCCCTGCGCACCTGCCCCCCCCCCCCACCTGTCCTGACCTCACCCGCCGGCTCCCCATCTCGGTTCCCGCCAGCACCAAAACCTCTCTCCTCACATCTCATCTGCCTCCCAGTGTTTACGTCCAGGGCCCCGAGGCGGACCGAACACCCCGCGCGTCACACTCCTGCCCAAAGCACGTCACTGGGATCCAATTATTAAAAAAAAAAAAAAAAGTGTCGGAAAACCCAAATTGAAAGACATTCTGCAAAACTAAAAGCCAGAACACTAAATGCCATGTGATCCCGGGCCGGGGAACAATGGCTACAAAAGACTCCGGGACGAGTGGACAAATGTGAACTGTGTCCTCGGGGGATAAGCGTACGGGGACGTGGTCTTTTCTCGGAGAGACCTGCCGAAGTTTCTGGGCCGAGAGCTCACGCCGTGTGCGGCTTTGGGCAACCGCGACGAGACTGGTAAAGCCGACACAGCGACACGTTCCCGGTGCGAGAGGCGGGTGACGGAGACGCGCAGGCTCGCCTCCTGCCCCACCTTTCCGTCGTTCGTGCAAGCTTTCAGGGTAAAATTAGGGCACTGTGAAACATGCCCAGCGCACCCCTGCTCGCCACACCCCAGGCCGGCTCTGCAGAGGCCACCGCCGCACCCCCTCCGATGCCAGCTGCCGGCGCCAGAGCCAGTCGGCCTGTCCTCCGCCGCCCTTCCAGGCGGCCCGGGCCACGCGGAGCCAGGCCTGACTGAACCCCCACCGCAGCTGGGACTGCTTCGTCCCCTGCTGGGACCCGGAGCGGCGTGTGGCGTGTGGCAGGCACTTGGTACTCGTTAGATGAATGGCTGGATCCGGGGGGGGCTTCAGAAAGGCATAGGAAGCAGGGTCCCGGCTTGTCCCCAGCCTGAGACAAGGCTCTCTATGAATATCCTGTCACGCAGCTGCCTCTGTGAAACACACAGGAACGAAAACGTGCTCTGAAGCCACAAGCATGGGGACGCCTGGGGGGCTCAGTCGGTTGAGCATCCGGCTTGATTTCGGCTCAGGTCATGATCTCACAGTTCGTGGGTTCAAGCCTGAGTTGGGCTCTGTGCTGACAGCACGGAGCCTGCTTGGGATTCTCTCTCTCTGCCCCTCCCCTGCTTGCACATGCACGTGTGTGTGTGCGCACTCTCTCTCCCTCTCTCAAAAAAAAAAAAAAAAATATATATATATATATATATACACACACACATCTGACAGAAATGCTAGGTTTTCTCTTGTATTACAGGTCCCTGATACAGATCTAATATGTAACTAGTCAACAAATGATCACTACTAATAACTAGGTAATTTTTAAAATTAAGTCTTCAACAGACATCAGATCATAGTCGAGGCAGCTGGACCTTCTGCTAAGTTAATTCTCAGCATTTCCGAGAAGCAGCAGCCACCAGTCACGACCACCCCTCCGCGCAGCAGAGGGATCGAGGTGTGGGGTTGGGTACTGGGGATGTTAGTTCTGGCAGCAGGCAGGCCAGGCTGCCCCCCGAGATTCTGGGCCTGTGTGTCCGGGACTAAATATGCTTCCTGCGAATTTCGACAAGAAGCACTCACCAAACGTTCCGGATACCGGAAAGGCCCTGGACCTGACAGACTCCACGATTGGTCTGAGAAGCAGAAGCAATGCCCGGGCTCAGAGGCCGTGTCCCACGTGGAAGGGGGCTCCCACTTCCACCAGCAGGTCACCCCCTCCCCACCCCGGGGCTGCAGCACTCTAGGGCCTAGTTCAGGTTCACCTCACAGCTTGGACACTCGATCATTCGCCACCCGACCTTAACGAGATTACTGTGCGGTGAGAGAAAAAGGACTTTGGAATGACGTCTCGACTTGAATACCTGCGATCCAAACTAACCGTCACAGTGAAATGGGCCAAGAGACCGGACGCATCTCCAGCCGATCAGGGTAACAGCCACGACCGGCCCAGCACTGTCCGAGAGGGACTGGCTTACGGGGCCCGCCCACGGGGCCCGCGGAGAGCCAGCCGGACGAGGGGACACAGACTCCACAGAGCACCTGACAACAAACACGGCCGCCCGGCGCTTAGCAACACAGGACAACAGGGCCCAAAACAAAGGCCAGCGGCGTCTTAGTGTTCTCCGCGCGGGGCGGAGAGACTGGCTTCATCTATTTTTGAAGAGACATTAATAATGCAGTGACAAACCTGGGAGGAAAACTAAGGTTCTACCGGTGACGGATCAAGTGGGCGAGAACTGCACACACACTTGGGCAGACAAGACAAGGTGTACCCAGTGTGGCCAGCACACGCGAGGCCCAGGATGAAACGAGAGAGTCTAGGGAACTCTACAGCAGTTTCTGTGGATTGTGTCCCGGTCTCCTTGCCCCCCGTGATTGCCGGCCCAATTTTCGAGGAGCGCCGATGCCCCCTCCTCTGTGAAGCCTTCCGTCCCGAACCGCCCCCTACAGGGTGTGCACCCCACCCCCCACCCCATACCAAGCCCATGACTGTGCGGTGGCAAGCACAGGTGCAGGAGACGGGCCCGGCGACTCGGGAGTTTCGTCAGAGGCAGCCTGCCAGAGCGTCAGCCGATAACCGAACTGCAGGGTTGTACCCCCTTATCCCCCTCACGGAAGGTGGGGAAGGGGACATCACCCCTGCTCTAGGCGGAGAGGGACCTACCAGACTTTACCATCAAGAGCCACGTTTACCTGACACCCATTTGATGACCGGCTGTGAGCAAACAAGCTATGGGACAGATTTATAGAGGACAACACCCACAGGAACATGGGACAGCTTCGGGCCAGCAACGGCACACTCAGTCCAGCTGTGTGCACGCGGTCATGAACTCACTCCTGGAAAGTGCCAGGCGACCTGACCTGAAACCGGGGTCAGAAGGCTTTCCCACAGGCTGCCTTTAGCAGCCTCTGAAACATCAAATTAGAAGCCTGGCTACGCTCTCCTTAAGGGAGATTCTCCAAAACGGACCACGGCGAGTTTGGGAGCACATCTATGAATCACCAACGCCATGGAGAAAGCCAGTGACTTTCAGAGCTACAGTAAGCCATCTAAATATAGAGGAAAGAATTCGAGTGAGTAACAGACAAATGGTCTTACAGGAAAGCATTTTAAGCTTGTGACAGCCACACTCGGCACATGTGGCTAAATATAAACATTCTATCACCGTTGCCACCAGCCAGCCTCTGCCAGCATGGAGTAGTGAGCACAGGCGGGCACTCTCACACTAGCGCCGTTTCCGCGGGTCCGAGTGCTAGGTGGGTGGTCTGCACTATCAGCAACTACAAAAGTCCACCTTCCCAACATCATCAGACACGGCCAAAGTTTTATAAGAAAGTGGCAGAAACTGCCGCGAGGAGTGGGAAGGCCAACAGACCATCCCAAGGATCCATGCGTGGTCCTTCCAGTCCCCAGTCAGGTGCACACTGAGCCCAAGGAGGTCGGTTCTGTCCCTGGGAATGGGCGAGTTTAATTCAGGTGTCTGTTACTCAGAGCATTTTCCAGCCTATTCACAGAAAACCTGGAATATTCCTGCAAAATGATGTGTCTGGGTAGAGATCTCTGTGTCCTGTTTAGTAAATGTGATTATTCAATGCCTGACAGCCTTTACCAGATGAGAGAGAGACACACAGATCAATTCTGGTCAATCGTTCAGCAGACCGACACCGGATTTGTCCCAGGTCCTAGTGAGACACTCACCCCTGGGGTTTATGCACCAAGGACTGAGCACAGGAACAGTTCAAGCCAGTCGTTCATGGAGAGTGCACAACTTCCGGTGGTGTGTGCCTCGGTTTACCGGGTTGCTGGCGGCCCCTCCCGCAGAACTGCCGACAAACGCTGTGCCAACTAAGCTCCCACCCCCAAGCTGGTCACGCGGCTGACAGACGGGGGGGGGGGGGGGGGGGTGCCTACAGGCTTTCGGGCCCTGGGCTACCCGGCTGGGACACCTGTACCCAACTCCGACCCCAGCCCAGCCACAGCCTGGGCCCCCACCGTCTATGGCCAGAGGGACCCCAGCCCCAGCCCCCGAGCCCTAATCCGGACTCCAGCCTCCACCGCAGCCCGGGGCCCATTGCCTGTCCCCAACCCCAGCCTGGGCCCTAGCAACCTGTGCGGGACTCCACCCCCCCTCCCCCGCCTGTCCCCGAGCCTGCCCCCACCCCCGCCGCACCCCGGGCCCCGGGCCACCTATGCCCGGCCCCGACCCCGGTCCCCGGGCCCCAATCCCAGGCTCTGCCGCAGCCCAGGGGCCCCACCACCTGTCCCCGAACCCGGGCCCAGCCTCGCCGCAGCCTGAGTCCCTGCGCCTGGCCCGACCCGACCCCGACCGCAGCCCGGCCCCACCGCCTGTCCTTGCGCCGGCCCCCCGCCCTGCCGCAGCTCGGAGCCCCGCTGCCGGTGCCCGGCCCTGACCCCAGCCCCTAGGCGCCCCCCCGCCGCCGCCGCCGCCGCCGGACCACGACCCGGCCGGCCCCCGACCCCGGCCCCAGCCCCGCCGCGACCCGGGCCCCGCCTCGCCGACCACCGCCGCCAGTGCCCAGCCCCAGCCCGCCGCACCTTCTCGCCCTCATCCGGGTTCTTGTCCGGGTGGTACTTGAGCGCCAGCTTCCGGTAGGCCTTCTTGATCTCCTCGGGGGACGCGCTGGGCTTCACCCCCAGGATGTCATAGTAGTGGGTCTCCTTCACCATCTTGGCTCTGCGGGCGGGCGGGGCGGGCGAGGCCGGTCAGCGCCCCCCGGACGACCGCCGCCCGCCCGCGCGTCCCGCTCCCGCTCCCGCTCCGGCTCCGGCCGCCGCCCTGGGCTCCCGCCGCCCGCCGCCCGGGGCCGCCGCACTCGGCCTCCGGCTCCTCCGCCGCGGGTTTTATTCGGCGCCGGCGGAAGGTTCCGCGAGCAGACGGTGACGCCACAAAGGCCCAGAACCTTCGCGGAGGTTCCGGCGGCGCCCGGGCGGGCGGGGCAGCGGGCGCGCGGCCAGGACCCCGACCACCGACCCCGACCCTGACCCCCGACGGCCGACTCACCGGTCCTCAGCCCCCGCGCCTGGCTCGCCCGAAACCCTGAAGCCCTGGGCTCGCCCGGAGCGGGACGCCTGACCCGCGATGCCCCGGACGCCGCCCCCCGCCCCCCCCCCGCGACAGCCGGCTCACCAGGTGCTCAGCCCCCGCGCCCGACCCCTGACCACCGACGTCTGTCTCACCCAGCCTCGGGCTGCAGACCCCCGCTCACCCGGTCCCCGACGCCCCCCGGCTCACCAGGAGCCTGACTCCTGGCTCCCGATAACCCCGACGCCCACACACCCCGCGCCCGGCTCGCTCGGCCCCTGAGCGCCGACGCGTGTCGCACCCAGCCTCCGGCTGCGGACCCCCGCTCACCCCGAGCTGGACTGGACACCTGAACTCCCGACGCCCCCCGCCCCGGTTCGAGCGGCCCCCAACCCCCGATGTCTGTCTCTCACCCAGCCTCCAGCTGCCGAACCTCCCTCCCCCCTCCATCCACCCCCGCTCACCCCGAGCTGGACTGGTCGCCTGACTCCCGACGCCCCCCGCCCCCGGCTCACCCTGCCCCCCACGCCCCCGGCGCCCGGCCTGACGAGCCACTGCCGCCTCACCTGCTGTCCTGGGCGGTCGGCTCCTCCGGCTGCCCGTCCGACTCCCCGGAACTCCAGCTCTGACCGCCGCCCCGGGCCATGTCAGGGGGCTGGGAAGGGGGCTTCGGCGTGGGGGCCGCCCTGCGACGGCCGTCCTGTCGCCCAAGGGCCCGCCGCCTTGCCCTTCCGAAGACCAGGGGCCCGAGGGGAACCGTACCCCGAGGGGTGGGACCCGGCCAGCTTCGCCCTGCCACGCCCGGGGGTGTGGCCGCCCTCTGTGCGGTCACGGCAGGGGGGCGCGCGGGCGGCCAGCGGTGGACTGCGGTGTCTTTAAGGGGTTAGAGTGGGCGGGGTCCTACACCGTTGGCTGCCCGTGGTTCCTGAGGCCCTGCGGCTGCGGGCGCCCCCTCCCTACCCCCGCGGGGCATCTGCAAGGCAGGGACGTGCATAAGGCCTTCCAGATGTATGCGGTGGTGCTTTTCTGGCCTCCCCACTGCGCACATCTGAGAACCCCTGAAGTCCCCCAAGGGCTAACAGTGACGCCCCACAGATGTGGGCGGTGACACTCCTCAGGTTCGAGTAACTGTGTTTCCAGGTATCGCAACAGAGAGCCGTGGTCTCTCATCTCCTGGAGGTGGGGGACCTTCAGACCACTAGGCAGGAGCAGGCTCAGGGGCCCAGGGTTGTGCACGATGGGGGTGGGGGTGGCGCTGGAGCCTGTGTCAGGACCCTCCCGGGGCTCGGAAGCCCAGGGCCCTGCGTGGAAGGGTCCAGTAACAGGTCTCTGTGGTGCCTTGGCTGTGCCCAGCTTCTGCAGGTGCCTGGGAGCCAGGATCGCTACCCTCCGGCAGAAGCGGCACAGAAGGAGGCCTGTCGGAGAGCTGCAGGCCGTGGCTTCTACCGTGGAACCCTCGGCCAGCGGGAGGCCCCGCTCTCCTCTGTGGGGCCCCCTGGTCTTGTGTGGGGGCCTGTGGCAGAGGCAGGCCCCTTGCCCTCCTCCACGTGTTCAGTGGGGGAGTGAAACAACTTTTAACATCCAAGCAAAATTAAACTGCCATTTCTGGTTTGGGAGACATTGATTTTTTCCTCTCAGTTTGGCCCCTCTAGAGCAGTAACCTTTGACAGAGAAAGCAGAGCTGGAGGTCAGGGGGCCTGACCCCACAGCAGGTGGTATTTGCAGTGCTGCGAGCTGAGCCTCTCTCTGAGCTGGGTTGCTCATCTGTAGGCCATGGTCATTGCCACCTGCTCACCTGCCTTCCTCGCAGGGTTCTCCAGGGGTCCGATGGGGTGATGACCGTGAAGGCTTCGAGCACAGTGGGTCTCACTCCCGGCCGCTCACCGGGATCACATGGGAGTTTCTGGAAAGCCCCGCATCCGGGCCTCGCCGCAGACCAGTTCCAGCCCAGGTCATTCCAGCATGCAGGCAGGCAGAGAACCGCCGCCCAGTGCCACACGCCTCCCAGCTGCGTGCCCTGGACCAGCGATGCTGGCATGGGGGGCACATGCGGGCCGTCAGAGCCTCTGGAACTAGTGAGGCCTAGGCCCAGATCCCAGCTTTGTTACTTCTGGCTGTGTGACCTGTGGCAGGGGACTTAACCTTTCTAAGCCTTAAATTCCTTGACTTTTTGTGGGGGTCGTGTTAAAGGCATCCGCCTCAGAACTTCGTACAGCTGCTACGTTGTCTCAACTCGTTGATGCATTTCCCCCCCTTTTTCCTTTTGTCTAAACGAACACAGCTGACAAAGATTCTCTCCTTTACGAAACTCTCCCGAGGTTCTTCTGAGCCCTCCTTGCAGCTAGGCCTCAACCTTGGCCTATAAAGACTTGAATAAACACTAGCACGGTTTCCAGGAGCTCAAGGCCATATCCCAGAGATGACTCTGACCCCCAAAGTGCCTGCCCCAACCTTTCACTGCCTACCCACCCAACACCCGAGGACAGGGCCTGTGTCTCCCAGGCTCTGTGGGCGAGTAGGGTCCTCACTGCAAGAACTGCCAGCCAGCAGACGCAGCGGGCCCAAGTGTGCTCACACTGGCCCTTTGTCAGGGCCTGACTCCTCAGGGCGCCCACCTGCCCTGCCCCCTCCCCCCGTTTGGAGCACCGGTTACTTCTGTGAGCACCGAGCGGACGCCCCTCCGCTGTGAAAATCTGCACTCCTGTGACTAGGTGCTTTGTTTACCTGTGACAAAGCTCTGATGATCGAGCGTGTTGTTTTCCATAATTCGTCATGGGAGGATCTGAGGCTCTACACATTTATCGGTTATGTTTTTATTTTCGCGGTTACCTTTTCTTCATCGCAACGTCTGTTTCGAGTGACATTTGTTGTCCAGTCACGGTAAGCAACTTAAAATTTCCTTTATATTTAGGTTAAAAAAAAATAGAGCGAGTAAAGTACTACTTGTAGGTCTATGACATTAGAGGTGGCACTTGAATGACTGAAATTTGGGAAATCTGGATCCGATTCCACCATCTCATCTTATAGCCAAGGAGACTTTGAGATGGAGAGGCAACAGTGAGGCGCAGAATGGCCTTTGTCCCTGACTCACGGTGCTGGGCCCCCCCTTGTCCACGGGGGAGAAGAGTCAGCACAGAAACTGCTTTCCAAAGTCAGCCGGGGTTCTCAGGTTCTCACAGGGTCTGCTGAAGAGGGAGAGCACCTCTGCTTGGGAGGGAGGCCAGGAGGGGCTTTGTGGAGAGGGACAAGTGTCATGCACCAGAAGTGAGCAGAGGGGTGGGGGAGCCATGCTGAAGCAGGCAGCAGAATAGAGGCAGAGAGCACAGTGCCGCGGCGGAGGAAGGCTCTGATGGGAGAGAAGTGGGGACAGGGGTCCTGGCGTCTGCCTTGGGGAGGAGTTTGCTTCTCCTCTGATGGACTCTGGGAGCCATCGAAAGTCTTAGAGCAGGAGCTGCACGCTGGCAGTCAGCAGCGGCTGGGAGGGTTCTGAGCTGGACATGCAGATTTGAGAGACCTGGGGGTTGGTGGGCTGGCCCAGAGAAGGGGTGTAGAGGGAGGGAAGGGTGGGGAACCCTGCCTTGAAGAGAGGTGGGAGGAGGAAGAGCAGCCGTTAGCGGGAAGAGAAGCAGGGAGTGTGGACAGGAGCCGAGACCGCGGAAGGCCAGAGTCGTGAAGGAGCAGAGGGGCCGGGCAGCAGGGGACCAGGGGTCACAGAGCCAGGGCCCTGAGGGGGCGGCCACAGTGTTTCTCCAATGGCAGGATGTTAATTTGTAGGCCCCCAAAACAGCAGTTGTCTTCCAGGCCACTGTTTCAATATCTGCTTCCCTGCCTCTCTCTGGCCATGTGACTTTGGGCAGATTCCCTCGCTCTGAGCCTCAGTTTCCCCTTCTGTACAGAGAGGGCAAGAACCCCAGCCTTGTGAGGTTACTATAAAGATTAATGGGAATGGCACGCGTGCAGTGCTGAGTGTGTGCCCAGCAGACCGCCGGTGCTCCCAGGATGGATTCATTGATTTCATCACAGCGATGGTTGGCGGCATCGGCACGCAGCTGAGGGAGCACTGCCCTGGAGGAGCCCACGGACCAGCCGCGCCTGAGCACCTGAATCTAAGCCTCCGAGTACCCTCCCCCCCGCCCCCCGCCCCCGGCCCAAGTGCGCCCTTTTGCCAGCAGGCCAGCCCCGGGCATTCGTGTTGAAACAATGGTCGCTATCCTGCTTTAACAGACAGAACCCAGGCCTCCGATGTTTCTGTGGGCTACAGTCTCCACGGGCCCACGTCCTCCTGCAACTCCGGCCTCGCCCACAGCTGCTGCTGCCAGTAACCAGGGCGGTTTGGGGGGGGGTCTGTTTCAGGAGAAAAAATTAAGCCAGTAAAGGGTGGTCTCCCTGGCGTCTTTCTGTGCTTTGCAGACGACGTTCCGAGGTCTTGTCGTCAGACCAGTGTCCCGCGAGGCTGACGGCTACAGAGAAGGCAGCCGCTGACCCTTTCCGTCCGTCTGGCACCGAGGGAGGCTGCGGGGCCCGGGGGACCGGCCCGCGCTCCGGCCCGAGTGGGGCTCACGTCGGCCAGCAGGGAGACGAGCCTCTAGCCACACGGAGTGACGTCGGCCACCGAGGAGACGGGGCACAGCCCGGACCCGCCCTGCTGCGCCTCGCAGATACCGCTGCCTTCCAGCCGAAGGTCTGTGGCAACCCGCACCACTGCTGGTGGTTGCCCGTGGCAAAGCCGGCTCCGCTGCTCCAGCCGCGCCTCCCCCGGTGTCTCGGCGCCACATGCTGGTGGTTCTCCCAGTATGTCAGACATTGCCATTAGCATTCTGTTTGTTAGGGTGAGGCGTGACCGGTGGTCTCTGAGGTTAGCACTGTCATCATTTGGAGGCCCCATACTGGGGCCCGTGCCAGACGGCACACTTGCCGATAAATGTTGGGCGGGCTCTGCTTCCCCTGCCAGCTGCCCACCCTCTCCCCGCTCCCCGCACCTCCCTCTTCCCTGAGACGCAACGATGTTGAAATTAGGCCAGTTTCGGAGGACCTCCGAGTGTCCAAGTAAAGGGGAAGAGTCACACGTCCCTCCCTTTAAATCAAATCTAGAAAAGGTTCAGCTCAGGAAGGGAGGTCAAAATAGGCCAGAACGAGCCGCGTCGTGACGGCCAAGGCAAAGTTCTTGGCGGCAATGAAAGCCGCTACACCCGTGGACGTGGATGACAGGAAAGGGAAACATCCTTATTGCTGATGCAGCGAGAGTGTGAGTGGCCTGGACAGAAGATCAAACCAGCCACAGTGTGCCCTTCCGCCGTGAAGGAGTCGTCTCGACTCTCAAGTCTTGTTATTCAAGAAATACCCTCTGCAAGGCTGTGGCTGCACCAGACGTGACTCCTCTGAGGATCTGGGCAGACTACACGGACAACTTCTGGAAAGGGTTCACACCCGAGATGACTTTAAGAACACTGACGGTTCAAGGGAGGAGGACAAGATAACGTCAACGGGAGTTTGGCAGAAGCAGAACCCAGCCCTCACGGAGGGCTCTGAGGGTCAGGACTCTGGGGGAGGAAATCACCAGATGTGGTAGAAACGGCCAGGGAACCAGGGTCAGAAGTGGGGCCCGAGGAAGGGCCTGACTTGCTGCTCTCAGGATTCAGACTTGGACGCGCAGGGTGCTTCTGATGGAGGAGCAAAGAATGTGGTTTCTTGAGCTGGAATCCGGTCCCGGTGAGGATGCTGCGAGGGTTGTTGAAATGACAGCGAAGGAAGGAGAATATCGCAGGAACGGAGTTGAGAAAGTGGCAGGGTCTCAGAGGCCTGGCTCCAGTTTTCAGAGAAGGTTTGTGGGTAAGACGCTGTCGGACAGCGTCTCTGCTACAGAGAAGCCATTCATGCAGCAGACCTCACTGGTGTCTGACTTTAAGAAACTGCCTCCCCCCTTCCCCCCCATCTGCTGCCCTCCCCCCGCCCTCTTCGGCAGCCTCCACCCAACAGTCAGCAGCCATCAGAATGAAGGGGGGAAGAGTCCCTGAAAACTCAGATGATGACTAGCATTTCTTTTAGCAATAAAGCATTGTTAGATGAAGGTATGTACGTTCTGGGGTTTTTAAATGTTTATTTATTTTGAGAGAGAGAGAGAGAGAGAGAGAGAATGATCTGGGGAGGGGCAGAGAGAGATGGAGAGAGGGAGAATCCCAAGCAGGCAGAGCCTGACGCAGGGCTTGAAGCCACGAACCGTGAGATCATGACCTGAGCTGAAATCAAGAGTCGGATGCTTAACCCACGGCGCCCCCCAGGCGCCCCAGGGTGTGTACGTTGTGTTTGATACATAATGTCATCGAACGCTCCGCACGTTACAGTGTCGCGCAAACAGCTCGTAGATGCGCTGGGAAACCAAAACACTGTGACGTTCATTGTTGTGAAACCCGCCTCACCGCGGTGGTGGGACGGGCCCTGTGGCGTCCCCCGGGCGTGCCTGCATCCTGTTGGGTTCTGGGTGGGGGGACAGGTCAAACAGGCTCTACTCAGGGCGCTAAAAAGAGTTGTTACACATTTATATAGACTTTAAAAAAAATTTTTTTTATGTCTTTTTATTTTTTTTTGAGAGAGAGACAGCGTGAGCCAGGGAGGGGCAGAGAGAGAGGGAGACACAGAATCGGAAGCAGCTCCAGGCTCTGAGCTGTCAGCACAGAGCCCAACATGGGGCTTGAACTCACAAATTGTGGGATCATGACCTGAGCTGAAGTCGGACGCTCAACCGACTGAGCCCCCCAGGCGCCCCTATTTTCTGCTTTATTTCAAAAAAATCGCTGTCTTGTCAGAAACAGCACTTTTGCAAACTTTGTCTTCTATTATCAGTAATGCCAGAGTATAAAACGTGTCTTGAGCCACTGCAGCTCTTAGCTTTAATTTGGAGACACTGTGCTCTTCTGAGGTGCCGGAGTCCAGCTCCAGCAGGTCCAGGGCTCCCTGAAGGACCGATGGTGTCAGCGAGAGAGAGAGAGAGAGAGAGAGGGAGAGAGCCTCGAGTTTCTGTCTGGTCACCAGGCAGGCATCTCTGCACTGACCTGAGACTCAGCTTTATTTATGGTAAAATGTGTGGGGCCCAGCACAGAAGTGGTATTTGCCTTAGATAGTGATTTCTGATGACGGATTTCTTTGGCGTGTAAAAATCTCCCAGAACATGGATTGGTAGAAGACTCATGCATGATCTCTATCAATAGTGATTGATGTAGGTGATTTAGATGCTTATCACATGGGGAAGGAAGTATCTTCAGCATCAAATACAAGACAATGTTTTTAGCATAGCAAAGGCAGAAGTTAGTTCTTTGTGAGCAGGGGTCAATAGCTTGTTTTCTTGAGGGGAAGTAAAACAGGTTTCTCAGGAAATATAATATTTGCTCCTATAATCATAAAAGAAGAAATTCCTATAGTAAGTTCCTTCACAAGGTACAATCAGCATATTTTAGTGTCAGAATAAGGGGACAAGTCACTCCCGATACCAATCAGCAAGGTGCCTTGGGGGGGTCGGTGCTCAAAAAATAATTGAGTGGGGAGTAGACATCGGTCACCATCTGACGGCCAGAGGCCGTGCAAACCTGCCTTAACCTCACAAGGAGTTTTCTCAACTTAGTGAGTTCAGAAATGGCTCCCAACACTGAGGCACAGCAGGATTCTCAAAGCAGCATTTAGATTCAGAAACGAGTCATGAATTTTACGCACCATATGCCCAAACATTGTGATGGGGTCACACAAGGTAAACCCGAGTCACCGTAGAAATACTACAAAGCTTTTAATCTCATAAGTGCTATGAGTTTCTTAAGCAGCTGTACTGAGGTGTCATTGACAGACAGTGCCCAGGTTTAAAGTGTGTCATTTGGGGCGCCTGGGGGGCTCAGTCGGTTAAGCATCCCACTTTGGCTCATAATCTCACGGTTCATGGGTTCAAGCCCCACGTTGGGCTCTGTGCTGACAGCTCAGAGCCTGGAGCTGCTTCGGATTCTGTGTCCCCCTCTGTCTCTGTCCCTCCCTGGCTCTCATTCTGTTTCTCTCTTTCTCAAAAATAAATAAACATTAAAAAAAAAAGAAAGGAGAGGAATTCATGACTCTAAGGGCAGGGTCTTGACAGCTGGGACAGCTACGTGGCCAGGCCCGACCCGGAGGAGAAAGGAGCTCGGAGGCAAAGACAAGGAGGGAAGGAGCAGCCACACGAAGAGTCTGGGTGAGGTGGCTCCGTTGGCTGGATACAGGGACCCGAGTGTGAGTGTGTGTGCACGCGTGTGTGTGCAGGGCAGGGCGGGTCCGGAAGGGGACACTGAGAATACTCAGCAGAAGCTGCGGGATGCCCCGTCTCTGCAAAGGCAGAGAAACTGTGGGGGAGCTTGCACCTGAGGCTGTCAGATTTGAGGGATTTGAACCGAGTTTACCTACTCTGACGATCATCTGGTTCCCTTCGTCATTGTTGTTACAAAAGAAACGCCGCGCAGAAGCGACCCCTCCCAGGAGAAGCACAGAAGAGAGAAAGCACGATCTTGCAGGGAAAAGTAAACGTCCCTTAGGAAACCCTTGCTGGGCAGACATTTGTCCTTCCTTTCTGGTTAGCTGACGAGTGGCTTCCAGAGCGGGGCCCTAGAAAACGTCGGGCCCTGAACGAAGAAATGCAGATGGCCAGTAATCATATTTTAGAAGTTCCCTCTCACTACGTACCAAAACAGCGCAGAGTTAAACAGCAGCACGACGCTACAGGAGGGGCCAAGTCCACCAGGGAGGCCACGGGCCACGTGCAGCAGAGACACCGCCCCTGCTCACTGCCGAGGGCTCTCGGAGGAGGTGGCAGGACCAGTGGGACCAGGTGACCCGCGTCCCCGCCACCCAGCACATGGATCCCCACCTGCCCAGCAGCCCAACATTCACCAAAAAAGGGATCACAGATTTTCACGGTACCTTATTAAAGTATAAATCACACATGGTCAAAGGCACATCACCAGCGGACCTCTCGATGACTCCTGACGTGTGTGCCCATGTGACCACCACCCACGTCAAGACAGCATTTCCATCGCCCAGCAAGTTTGCTGCTCCTCCTGAGCTCTGTCCCCACGGGGAGGGTCTGCCTGCCTTGAACCCACGGCTCTCGGACCACAGCACGTGTGTCCCTTCGGTCTGGCTGCTCTTGCTCACCGTGCTTCTGAGATCTATCTGTGGCTGTGTGGAGCAGTGGTTCCTCTGATTGACGGGAGGTATTGTGTCACATGAGCAGACAGCACTTTGTTGATTCTGAGTCCTGATGATGGACATTCACACTGTTGCCAGCTCCCGTCTGTCGAGAACAAAGCTGTGTGCAAATCTTCGTGTGAACTCAGGGCTTCACTTCTCATCATTTCTTCTCGGTAAATGCCTGGGAGGGGCCACGGGGTCACAGAAGAGCTCGCACAAGCCACTCACAGAATAATTGTTTAACGGCCTCGTGCAGCCCCTCCATGAGCAGGCGTGAGTTCCAGCGCCCATGGCCCCCCAACACCAGCTGTCACCAGTCTTACCCACTGGAGTCATCTCTCGTGAAGGTAGCCCCAGCTCAAGGCTTTAATGGCCATTTCCCTGAGAACCAGCCGTGTAGAGCATTCGTTACGTACTTATCGTTTCAAATGAAAATGGGGTACGCCAGGGACCCAGGCACTCCTGGAGGGAGGCCCCCCAAAGACAACTTACCTCCGAACTGGGAACAAGAGGTGAATTCTGCCTTTGTGGCCCTCCTTCCCTACCCCTCACGCCGCTTTCTGTGGGCCGGTCACTGCTGTGGCCACGGGAGGACTGGGGACGTCGTCTTATTTACTTGGGGACATAACACGGAATCCTTGGCGAGACGTGGCTACTTTCCATGAGGCCTTGGGGCAGTTCCACTGGCCAGATTGGCCTGACGTCCCTCATCCTGTAGAAACCCTGGAGGGCTGTGGCCTCCGGGATGGTGGGAGGAGGCTCAGGTAGTGGGACCTCCAAAGGACAGGGTCCTGCGCAGGGAGGTGCGCAGTGTGAAAGGCGGTTCCGTGAGCGTGTAGCACCGGTCTCCTGTCCCAGTAGCCCTTCTGCGAGTGGTCAGGGGGAGAGTGGAGCGACCCCAGCAGAGGGCAGAGCCCTCCTCCCTGCACCGGGGAGGCCGGGGATGCGGTAGGATTCGGGCTTGGCCGCCAGATGCTCTCGCCTGCGACGCTGAATCCCGCGGGAAAGGCCCAGAGCCTGGGAAGGGCTCCTGGCCACCGCGGGGGTGCAGCGCGGTGGCCGGTCTTCCCGGCTACAGACGGCCACCCTGCTTCCGCTCCTCGGCTCCCGGGGCACCTTGAGGGACGCCGGGGCCTCCTCGCACGGCCTTCTGTCTGAAAGCGGCCCACGGAGGGCGAGGGCACGGTCTGCACGCCACGCCCGGGAGCCTCCTGCACCATCTCGCCTCCTCTGCCCGCGGCCGCACGTGGACAGGTGACCGGGAAGCCGTGTCCAGGGGCAGAGCCCCCTTCGGCCTGGGCGCCTGGGTGGCTGAGGGAGGCCGGGCGGCCCCCACACCCTAGCCCCCGCGGAGCAGCCGCGTCGGGCTCCTGTGAGCGGGAAGTAGGTCTGCGCCATGCGAAGCTATTGTAGTTTGCGGATTTTCCTGATACAGGAAAGGGTGTAGGGTGCTGTGATTAATACAGATAGCCAGAGCCAGCTTCTGTCGCCTGCCACCAACAAGTCTAAGTCATAAAAGATATTTGGTCACGAGGCACCTAAATCTGAAGGGTAGGCACAGTGCTGTCTCCAGATGATGAAATTATGCATGATTTTATTTCCTTATTTTGCTTTTCTATGTGTTTTTTCTTTTTCTTTTTTTTTGCATGAGTATCTATATAAAATACAGATAGGAAAACGTCATTAAAAATTAGCAGAGTTGGATTTTCTGAAACAGGCTTGGAGAAACACCAGCCTCCACACAGAAGGCCAGACATTCAGAGAGCCAGCCCCCTGGCTTGCAGCAGTGAGAAGCCTGGCCCCTAGAATGTTCTCTGTGCTACGGCACCCAGCCAGCAGTCCCCATGCTGTCCCTCGTGTGTCAGGACCCCCTCCCCCTGTCCCCCAGTCCTGTTTGCTCCACAGAGTGGGGCCCCGAGCTGAGCAGGATTCAGGGAGGCATCTCCAGCCTGGGGTCACCAGCACGTCCGCAAGGCCCTGGGAGGGTCACATAGGGAGTGAAGACAGGCCCCCAGGACACCAGCATGTACCCCTCCCTCTCCTCTGATCCTCCCAGGGCTTGTGGGCTGGCAAGGGGAGGCCCTCACGCCACAGCCTCTGCCCCACGAGGGCCCCTGGCCACCTCTACTTTCTTTGTCTCCTTTGGATCAGCAAACTGTCAGGATGATCAGATGTCTTCCTTGAACTTCCTACCTAACTGAGGGTCCTCCCCAGCTGTAGGGAAAGCATGGCATCTACCGATGGCTGGGCACTTTGCCCTGAGCTTTACACCTGCCCAGTGGATGCCATCGCACTCACCTCACCAGCGAGGAAACAGACCCAGAGAGGTTAAGTAGCTTACCCAAGGTCACACAGAATTCCAGCCCAGTCTGAAGGATCCCAACGCCCACTACGTTCCCTCCAGCCGCCCACACACCTGCCTCTGTGGC
The DNA here is from genome assembly GCA_028646485.1 of Cryptoprocta ferox. Taxonomy (NCBI): domain Eukaryota; kingdom Metazoa; phylum Chordata; class Mammalia; order Carnivora; family Eupleridae; genus Cryptoprocta; species Cryptoprocta ferox. Next base: position 137,170,450 of record CM053560.1, on the reverse strand, counting down.
CAAGTCAGCATGGGACCAAATCTTCACACGACCACCACCAGGAGATCGGAAAGCGCGTACAGCCCCAACAAACGCTGGGCTTCCTTCTCACCTTATAGGAGGGTACAGGTTAGCTGCAGTTCACGCATTTTGCTCAGTTTCTGCAAAAATCATAGAACCCACATCCCTTCCAATTTTTGGAGGAAGAAGTTGAGACCCAAAAATGGGCCACAGTTTGCCCAGGGTCCAGGCAGGTTCGTGTTAGAACCTGAGAATCCTCACTCCCAGACAACGACCTCTATGTCGCATAGCCAACAAAATAATCACTGGCATATGCTCTATTATTTTGTATTTTATTTTATTGTACTTTAAATTCTAGCGTAGTTAACATGCAGTATTATATTAATTTCATGCAGTGCTTCTCACAAGTGTGTGCTCAGTGATTTTACAAATAAGCTTCTTAGGATGCGCGGGGGGGGGCTCAGTCGGTTAAGCGTCCGACTCTGGCTCACGTCATGATCTAGCGGTTTGTGAGCTCGAGCCCTGTGTCAGGCTCTGTGCTGGCAGTGCCTGACAGTGCCTTCTGGGGTCTCTCTCTCTCTCTCTCTTTCTGCCCCTGCCCCCCTTGCGCTCACTTGCTCTCTCAAAAATAAATAAATCTTTAAATAAAAATAAAAATGCAATATAACGCGCACATGTTAAAGACACCGACCGTAAGTACACAGCTCAGCAGATTGTCACAGAGCGAGCAGAAGCACTGCGGCACCGTTTCTCCAGAGGCCCGAGGGCCCCGGTCTCGCCCACCCGGTGGGTCCCATCCTGCCGTCGAACACGCGGATGAGTGTTTGCTCCTTGTGGACACTGTGTAGGCGGGGTCGTGTCAGAGGTGTTCTTTGGCTCCGTGTGAGCCTGGTGGGAATTTCCAGATATTTCCGGGTCCGACAGTGGCTCACACCCTCTCGGGCTTGCGTCGCGCCCCACCGAGCCGCAGCCGCCCGCTCCACCGGGGATGGTGGGAGGCTGTTTCCAGCTCGGGCCCAGGGCAGCCACGGACGAGCCGTGTGGTCGCCTGGGCGTGCGCCGCGCGCTTGTGCCGGGCTGTCGGGGCGGCGCCCGGGCCCCTCGTGGCGTCCCGCACGTCAGTGGAGACCCCCAGTCAGCGCTGCGGGGATCCCCCTCGGGACGAGCAGGCAGCACCGGGCGCCGCCTCGCCCCGGAGTGCCCGGCACACCACCCAGATAACCCCTTTCAGATAAACAGAGGCGCTGCGTCTGCAGTCAGGGAGCGGGCTCTGCGGGCTGCCGGTCACCGATAACCCGCTCGGCTCGCGGGGCCTCGAGCGCAGGGGCCGGGGCGGTGCCCCCCTGGCCGCTACGTCCCCGAGGCCCATGACAGGGCCTGGAAGACGGAGGGTGCTCGGGTAACATGCGTGGGCTGAGCCCAGCTTCCTAACGCGCCGCGGGTCTGCTCCCGGGGCTGCCGTCACAGAGCACACGTGTATTCTCTTCCAGCTCCGCGGGCCAGCAGTCCAGAGCGGGCCTCGCTGCGCCGAAGTCAGGGCGCCGGCCGGGCTGCGTCCCTCCTGGAGGCTCCAGAGGGACCCCCTTTCCGCCCTTCCCAGCTTCCGGAAGCCGCCTGGGTTCCTCGGCGCGTGGCCCCTGCTCCGTCTTCAAGGCCAGTAGCGCAACAGCTTCCTCTCTCTCTCTGACTTTTGTCCCTTGTCTCATCTCCCCTGGCTTGGACACTTCTGCCTCCCTCCTATTAGGACCCTCGGGACCACATGGGACCACCCGATTAATCCAGGGGAATCTTGAAATCCTTAACTTGACCACATTGGCCAAGTCCCTCTTGACATGGGAGTTAACATATTCACAGGTTGTGTTAGGACACAGACATTTTGGGGGCCATAATTCTGCCCTAAACCCTTAGCCACAATCAGGGCCTCAAATGCAGGAACCAGTGGGTCAGTCCCCACCCACACCCTCCTGCCCCGGCCCACATGCCCCTGGGTTCTCTACACGCCGGCACTTTTCTACTCCTACAGCCTTGTCCCGAGGATTCTAGCACCTCGAACTCAGTGCGAGTGCGCCCAATGCAATGAAGAACCCCATTCCCCAGGAAGCCGGCCCTCACCTGCACGATGAGCGTGGCCTCCAGCCCTGAGCCGCGCACATGGGTGATGGCTCCGACAGGTGGCCCTTTGGGACTCAAAGTATGGCATGTGCTGCCCGTGACCTCGGGAAACTTCTGTGTGTCTTAGTGTCCTTATTTATAAAACAGTAATAATCATGCAGTTTTAGAAGGTTACGTGAGGATTAAATAAGAGAATGTGCATAAAATGCTTTAGCGTAGAGCCTGGGAAACAACAGATTAGTCCTGTTTCCTTTGTTACTGACGCTCGAGGCTCCTTCCCCAGCTGGGCTGAAACCCCATATAAGCAGGCCAGTGTTCCTCACCTCTGCGAACCGTGTGGTCAGGCCCCGGGCCACCAGCAGGAGCAGGCTCCCGAGCCCCAGACTGAGCAGAGGGGACGGGGAGGAAGTCTCCATGGAATGTACCAGAAAAGGTTGGAGAATATAGGGGTATCTGGGAAGGCTTCCCAGAGGAGGTGAGTGTGGGAAGCCTGGAGTGGGGGAGGCAGCCTCTCTGCCTGGGCTCTCCTCACTTTCTGCACCTGTACCTCAACTCTTCCTCCCAGGGCCCTGCGGTGTGAATGCTCTTTCCAAACCGTCACAAAACCCAAGAGGAGTCAGTCACGGATGCTGAGATGGCCCCTGGGGCAATGGGGCTCCTCTGTGACGCAAGTCCTCAGAAAGGGCCCAGTCGGCCAGGATGAGGGCTCTGTCCCCTGCGGCTCCACTCCACCTCGTTGGGGGTTGGGGGTTCAAGGTCCGTCTCAGTTCTGCCGCAGGGAGGCCTCCGCGAAGAATGGAGTTGCTGAGGTCCCACCAGTCTATTGAGGCGATCAGATTCTCAGTGGGAAAAAGAAAAAAAAAAAGGTTTTTAAAGGCTTGGGCAACATTCAGATGCATTCCCCTGCGACTGCACCCTGCACTGGGCTCCACCGGGCGCCTCGAGCACTGGAGGGAAGACTCATCCCCCAGGTCAGTGCCGCCTCCTCTGAGCCCCCACCCGGCCTCTGGCACCCCAGGGGAGCTAAGGTGCATTGGGAGTCACTGAAATCAGAGGGCTGAAAACCAGCAGGCGAAGGGAGGAGGGGAAGCGACAACGGGGAGGAAGGAGTGGGGTTGGCTTTGTGAGACAACAGCCCCAGCCAAGGCGCAGCCCCGATGGGGAGCCGCTGTGAGCCGGGTTGGAGCTAAGGGCCCGCACAAGAGCCCCCTGGGCTGAAGTTGCCTGTAGCTCATTATAACCCTAAGAGTCCCTGCTATGGGTGGCATTTTCTGCCGTTTCTCGGACCTACGGTGTGCGCACCGGGCAGGCTGACGTGTGTCCGCAGTTGAACTGCTTCCTCAAGCTCCCTGCCCCGCCCCTTAGCCCCCAGTGGAAGCTTCCTGCACTAACCCCTGGGGGAGAAGGTGCTTTGAGAGCAATCTCCCTGTCTCCTTACCTGGAACAAGTAAGACAACGTTCTTTGCTTTCATCACACCCTCGGGTTGTGTTCAATTTGACACACCCCGGGGGGCAAAGCCCTTGAGTTCGGTTACAACTGCTCTGCAGACCCAGGTCTGGGTCGGAGGCCAGCTGTGAGACGCTGGCATACCCTCTCAAAGTGTCCCCATCCGTAGGATGATGGGGTTATAAGAATGCCTCCTGGCAGGGCCGTCCTGAGACACAGAAGCCTCGGATACGGGTGCTCTGGGCACGTGGGGTGCCAGTGTAACCCCGCTCCCCTCTCTTGCTTTAGGAGGCCAGGCTGCCGGCACCATTAGGGCAGGAAGCAGCCACTCACATCTGAGTGTGAGCTCACCTGGGCACTTCATTTGGCTCCAGCAGTGCCCTCTGGATATCAAGGAGCAGGGGCTGGGACAGGAAAGGGTCAGCGAGAACCCGAGAGGACCACAGCCCGACTCTGCTAAAGACACTCCTTTGTCACGGCCCATGCCTGGCCTTAGAGCTTTGTCGTTAAGCAGGACTCGGGGGTTTGAGCAGCGAAGAGACTCTCCACGCTTGGATGTTCAGCCCCCGGGGTGACCGGCGCTGGCCTACCCCTGCCCACCTCGACCCTGGCTCCTGGCTGCCTGGGCCACTTGCCAGGACTCTGAGGCCTTGGCTGGGCCGTCCGTGCTCCCCATTCCTGGCCATCCCCGGAGAGGCCGCAGACACAACCAGCCCAGGCGGAAGCTGCAGGGTCCCCAGACCCTCCCCCTGGCTCCCTGATGCTGGGGGTCTGTTCCACAGGGATCTGTGCTTGGCTCAGGGACAGGACCCGTGTGCCCCTCCCCCAGTATTCTCCTCTGTCTCTGCCTTTCCCTTGCGTTGGCCAGGTCATTTCCTCTCTCTGGGCCTCAGTTTCTTCCACTGTAAAATTAGAGACAGGTGTGCCTGCGGGGCTCAGTCGGTTAAGCGTCGGACTCGATTTCTGCTCAGGTCATGATCTGAAGGATCGTGAGTTCGAGCCCCGCATAGGGCTCTCTGCGGTCAGTGCAGAGACTGCTTGGGATTCTCTCTCTCTCTCCTCTCTCTCCTCTCTCTCTCCCCTGCTCACTCTTTATCTCTCTCAAAATAAAATAAACTTAAAAAAGAAAAATAAAAAAAGAAAGCTTCCCAGCTCCAGATGCCTGCTGCATGTTTAACTCAGGATAACCCATGAGATAGGAGTTATTATGACTCCATTTTTCAGATGAGAAAATTGAAGCACAGAGAGGTTAAGGAAGTATCCAAAGTCACACAGCTTATGAGCAGCTATCTTATCCCAGGTTCTCTAGAAAACAGAGCCCAAGGCAAAGCTTCCACCATTAACACTTTGTTAGCTCTGTATTCCCAGGGCACAGACATGGGGCGGGGTGGGGGGGGGTAATGAGGCAGGGAAGCAAATAGTGAGCAGCCCACTGTTGCACAAGAAAACAGCTGTTTGTCACATCCTGTGTGACAACCAGACAGGCCCTGTGCTCTGCTCTTCGGACCATCCTGCTAAGAGGACAAGAACGGAAACACATCGCCAGCCCCTCCTGGTGTCCTGTGTGTCCACATGAGGGAGCCAGTGCAGAGGGAGAGACGCTGTGTCGGTGGTCAGGCCACCCGCCTCGGCTCCCCAGGGCACTTGTCAGCCCTGGAGCTCATCATCTTGTTGTCCTTTTATCCTAAGCTGGTTTCAGTTAGGGTGTCTGCCCCTTGCAACCAAGAGTCCCCATTTCATAGATGAAGAAACAGACTCGGTGGGGGTGCCTCGTCCTGGGTCGCGCGGCTAATCCCACACGGGTGCCCGGCCTCTGCCCTGGGCCGCCCAGCCCCAGAGGACGCAGGCTGCATGGCCCTCGGTCTGGGTCTTGCCAGTGTTGGAGAAGGTGCCCCCTCGAAAGTCTACGGCGGGCCTCCGGGTTTACCCACTTCCTTCCCATCTGTCCCAATTTCCTCCCTCAAAGGGCTTGTTCTTGGCAGCCCTGTGCCCCTGGTCAGAACCCCAACGCACCACGCTCCGACCCTGCGTGCCCTGCTTTGTTTGGGAAAGCTCCGCCCTGCTAGAGAGTCTGTGAGAGCCTGAGGCCGGAGCCTTGGGAACCCCTGGGTCCTGTCCAGAGCTGGAGGAAACTCAGCTCTGAGCCCGGGCCCCCACCTGTCAGCACTCAGAGGGATCCCAGAGGACACAGACGCAGCCCTGGCCACAGAGCCCGCAGGTGCACAGGGCCCTGACGCTGGGCTTTGGGCCCCGATGTCCAGGCCACAGCAGGGCACAGGGGTGGATGTGAATTTTGGAAAACGAGTAGGTGGGAGCTGCTGCGGCCAGGACTTTAATCCTCCTGACTTGCTGCGGCTTGTGCTTGGCTTGGACCCAGAGCCTTCTGCTGGAGCCCCAAGGCTCAGCATTTGGAAATTAAAAACAAAAACCAAAAACTATGCCCTAGTAATACACATGCATGCTAACCAAAAAGTAGCCCAGAAGACCTGATGCTGAAAAAATGTGGCTATGCCTCCCCTGCCCAAGCCCTGGCATGCATGGGTTTTGTTTTTTTAACCATTTCTGTTCGCAGCACCTCTTTCTTGAGAGTTCCACAGGTTTCAATCACATGTTTCTCTCTTGAGGTCTTGGTTTATCAGCAGTAAACTATATACAATGACTTAGCTCATTGCACTTAGCTCCCTGCCAATGCTTGGTCACTGTGTTTGGCTCTATTATCTGCTTCTGCATCTTTAAAAACACACTTAGGTCTCTGCGTTGCAGTCCAGCCTCGTACGCGGAACCCGAAAGTCCCCGGGGTAACGTGGGGTCCGAAGCACCCACTCCACTAACTCACAGGAATCTCTGGCAGCCATTCCTTGATGTTGGCGTTGTTAAAATGAAAACATTTACGTTCTTCAGTGAATATAAAACCGAATTTCCCCAGACTTTTCTATAGCAGATTCCAAAAGTGTCCCATGATCAAATATTGTAGATGGATACAAACATTTTTTGAAAGTTTTATATTAATTCCAACATGCATTGGGAAGCGTGTCTATAGAGGGAGCGCGTCCTTGGCTTTTCTGACTTCACCGAACTTCACTGGCTTACGATGGAGCCAGAGGCAATTTCTAAATTTTGAAAGCGTGGCAGGATAAAGAAGAATATTTAAGGCTGCCACATGCGAGAGGTGTGCACACTGCGATAGTGTTCTGGGAGGGACGCGGTGGGTCTTAATTCTCCAGACCATGTGCCCAATGGCCAGCTGCACCCAGAGCCATGTGCCTCTGGCACAGAGGAGGTAGACTTGCTATTCTTCCAGCTGTTTACAATGTTGCCACATTCATACTTGCCCCAGGTTTATCTTTGCTAGTTGTTTCTTGGTGTTCAAAATCACCTTTTGTGTTGTTTCCTGTTCTCATCAATCAAACAGCACATCTTGGGGCTGTGTCATTGCGCCTGCCCCTTTCTGCTGGGAGACACCCAGGAGCTCTTTCCAAAAGGAGCTCTTTATTATGCCCTAGTGGCCAGGGGCCACAGCCATCCACGTTTACACTCATGGGTGACAGGTCATTTGGTTGCCAACATTTACTGAGCACCTATTGTCTGCCAGGCAGAGAGGGAAAAAAGAAATCTCTGCCTTCTAGGATTGTGCATCCCAGGGCACAGGTAAATGATAAAAACCACAGGATCCCAGAAGTAGGCGATGGTAAGGGGCATGCACAAAACAAACAGAAAGGGGGTTGGGAGTGCTGGGCGGACCTGCCGGTACAGCTGGAGTGGTTGGGGAAGGCCTCCTGAGACGGTGACACCGAGCAAGGCTGAGCAAGGTGAAACAGAGCCAGCCGGCATATGGAGACGGTGTGCTCCGGGCCAAGGCAACACCGCGCAAAGGCGCTAAGGCAGCCGGAAGAGCAGGGCGGCCAGGGTGGCTGGTGGCGCAGAGGTATTGTAGGAGGTGATGGGTTGGGTCTGGCGCAGGAGCAATGTGCCCTCAGACCTCAGCTGTAACGGGGTCTGTGCGGGGCCCAAGACCCCTCTGTGCCCAGGGCAGCTCGCTCAGGTGCAGAGGTGCACCCCTTCCTGGACGCCTCCTTCCCGCAACCCCGCCCCCCCTTCCCGAAGCCCCACCCCCATCCCCGCAGCACTGACCCCCCCATCCCGCGGCCCGCCCCGCATCCCGCAGCCCCGCCCCCATCCTCACAGCCCCGCCTCTCATTCTGCAGCCCCGCCCCCCTGCCCGCGGCACTGCAGCTCCTCGCCCCTCCATTGCCCCTCCCCTCCCCTCCCCTTCCCCACTCCCGCTGTATCTAATCTTTAGGGAGGAAGATGGGCTCCGGTTGCACCTTACAGGTCCTGTTCCGGGTCAGCAGCGTCTGGGAACCTTTGTCTCCGCTTAGTGGGAGCGGTGCGGGGACACCGTCCCCCTCCGGCTCCGGTGGAGCTAAGGAGGCAGAGACCAGGCTATTGGCGCAAGATGCTCGGTGCGGGCCCCTTCCCAGCCTTGTGGTTCTCTCCTCACCCACGACTCTCACGATTCCTAGCCCACCCACGGCGACAGGGCTCGCGGGGGCGGGTTCCTTCCCCAAGGTTGCCCAGCCCCCGAACAGAAGACCGCGAGCTGAACCCAGGTGCGTGTAAGTCCAAAGCTTGGGGCTCACTGTCCGGTCGTCTCGAGGGCCTCCTAAGGGCTGGGGGCCCTCTCCCTACAAGATGCAGGCAAATGGGGACTCACACACACAAGCAGCCTGTGACCTCAGGGACATCCCACACTCCAGCTGAGAACACCTGCCCATCCACAGCCCCATCTTCCTGCACTGGGCCAGCAGCCTCACGGAGACACCTGTGGACAGTCAGCAAGCCCTCCCCACCCCACCCTGCGCCCCCAGTGGCCGAGCGGAGAGCCGGGCCCTCCAGCTGGTGCAGAATGCCCAGGGAGCTTCCTCCGCCACACACTCAGATTTCTTTCTCTGTAACTTGGTGAAAATATTTTTAAAGCCTTTCCCCCTGTTCCTCCTAATGGCACAATTTCCAATCTGTCCACATCACAAATACTGTCATTTTTAACTTCAAGTCAAACCCCAGCAGCTCCACTTGTGGGAACTTGTCTGGGGTTAAGTGCAGATGCTGTGCGTCCGGAAAGAGCCAGTATGCTGTCAATGATGATCCTCCCACAAGTACTGTCAGGTGCAGAAAGCGAGGTGCTCGTGTGTGCACAATGTGCTCCCGCTTGTCCGTGTCCAGAATATCTCCACTACCATGCAAGAGAAAGAGAGGAAATCGGGGGGCGGGGGGGGGGAGTGTGGAGGGGGCACTAGCGTGCAAGAGAAAGAGAAGAAATGGGAGGGAGTGTGTGGGGGGTACTGTTCATTGGGAAGCCCTCTGCACCTTTCATTGAGGTGAAAGTCACACAGAGTGAACCATTTTTAACTGCCCAATTCAGCGGCATTTAGTGCATTCACAATGTTGTGCAACCATCACCTCTATCTACTTCCAGAACATTCTATCACCCCTAAAGGAAAGCCGATTCCCATTTAACAATCTGCCCCCATCATGTATTTTACGTGTCCTACTACATCAGGCAAGTAAGATACAGTCCACTCAAAGGCCACTTAGAGAGGTGAGGGCAGGTGAAGGGGGCCCCAGGGGACAGGGGGCAGCAGAGAGCCAGACCTCTCCCCCGTAGCCATGGAGCCAGGAAGGGCAGCCCTACTCTGTGCTTCTTGGGGCCACGGACAGGAGCCAGGAAGCTGCTGACCGTGTAGGCAGCTGAGGGGCGAGAGGAGCCAGCCCCCAGCCCTGCCCTCCACCCTGTGTCCCCCTGTGTCAGCCTAACGCAACCCCAGTGACGTGCACACAGCTCAGGGACTCTGCGGGGCAGAGCCAAAAACCAGCATGTTGTCACGGTTGCCTTTCCCGAGGGGACAGGTTGACTGTCCATTCAGCTAAGCCAGCCTGGGCTGCTCCCCGTCCCTCCCCCCGGCGCCGAGCCCAGCACCAACCCTCTGCACAGCATATGCCTGTGGTCCTGATGCCCAGGGGGATGCCAGCAGCCTCTCTTGCCAGCCCCCAACTCTGCCCTCTCCCCAGGCGGGCCCTGGTCCACTGCCTCCTCTGAGGAGGGGGCTGCCCAGGCCCATCCCCTCTGTGGCCCTGGGGGGCCTTGTTGCCCCACTTCAGGAAATGGCCCAAGGATGCCCCTCTCCACACCCCTTCCCAGGGCTGGCCTCCCTCCTAGGACCCCTCAGAATCTGAGGGAGGAGGAGAGGAGGACGCACTTGCTATGCCTGTTCACACAGCTTTCCAAACCCTTCCAGGCCTTCATCTTAGCCAAGGATTTGACGTCTTTCTTCTCTGACTCCGTTGCCCCTTGGCACTGGTCACTCTGGGCGCAGTCTTGCTGGGACACCCACCCAGGAATGCAGCACCCCCCCATCAACCTTCCATGTCCAGGCGGCCAGTCACCCAAGGCTGCACCAAGGCAGCCTTCACCCAAGGTCACAGGGGAGGGGGCGTGGGTAAAGATTCAGGCCTCAGAGCCAGACGCCAGGGCTCCTGTCCTGCGTGCCTGCAGCAGCACTGGAGGCAGCCTCCAAAGGCCTGAGGCTGGGCCCGAACCTCACTGGAGACAGCCAGGCCCCTCTCAGCTGCCTCTCAGCCTCTTGCCACCACCAGTGAACACGGCATTCCCAGTGGCCCAGCTGACCCTCTGGGGACACCTCACAGGAACCCCACCAACACCCCTGTATATAGTTTATGCCGGGTGGAACAAGTCCCCAGAACTCATGCCTACCCGGAGCCTCGGATGAGACCTTACTTAGAAGTAGGGTTTCTGCAGATGTGATTGAATAAGATGACACCATCTAGGATTGGGTGGCCCCTGGTCTAGTGACTGCTGTCCTTGTAAGAGGAGAGAAGGAGGGACACAGGCACAGGGAAGAAAGTCACAGCAGACACAGCAGAGATGGGGGTGGGGCGGGCACCCAGAAGCCAGGCCGTCAAGGGCCACCTGTTCCGTGTAAAGGCTCTTGGTGTGACTTCGAATGCCTTCCTGCCCGGAGCCGCACATACTCACTCGTGGGGGGTCAGTCCACTTGTGCTCCAGATATGACCTCGGGATCAGAGCCAGCCCTCTATTCCTGACCTCAGGAGGGATTAACTGCCTGAGTTCCTCCTTGCGTCAGACCTGGACGGGCCCCTGGGAAGAACTGGGGATGGAAGAGGAGGACGCAGACGCCCAGGCTGCTAGGACTGCGATGTGGTGAGAGAAACAGAAGACCCAGCTGGCGGGGGGCCTACACCTGGACAAACTCCGTGACTAACCAGAGGTCACACACGGGCTGCGTATATGTTGTCCTGGAAGGAATGGTCGGACGCCTCGCCCGAGGGGAGGGCGCTCTGCCCAGGACCCTCAGTCAGGGCCCCGACCCGGCTGTCCTCCGCAGGGTCCCCCAGCCGGGAGGTCGGGAGTTCTGAGTACCCGATCGGATGTATGAACCCTTCTCTGTACTCTCTCCCTCTTTATGTTTATTCTAATTCTTTAGTTATTTATATTCCCTTTCCCTGATAATTAATAAAATCTTCCTCCACGAAACCAAAAGCGTGGCTATCGTGTATGACTGTCATTCAGAACAGCCCACCAGTCGCTGGAAGAGGAGAAGAAAGACGCTCACCTAGGCCCGGGGGGAGCCTGGCCCTGCTCTCACCCAGACAGCACACTTCTGTGTGTCAAGCTCCCCGTTCTGTGGTGCTCTGTTCCTGGCACCCTCAGAAAGCAATACACAGTCATGGGGGGGGGGGTGCCTGGTATTTGGGGAAAGCCCCCTGTCCTCCCTGCCCCATGTCCATCTGTTCATGGCTGCCTGCACACCCCCAGTGACACCCTTCTCTCCTTTAGCCAAGGGGACAGGGTCCCTGCACGGTCACAGTCATGTCTGCTTCGGTGCAGATGCCCGTAGGACAGGACAGTTATCAGGGTTGAGAATGTCTCTCCTTCCCCCAGACTGGGCTCCTTGTGGGGGGTGGGCCGGAGGTGAGACCCCCTCCCCGGGCAGACAGTGAGGCCGCAGGGCGTGGGTGCTTGGGATGGCGCAGTGGGGGCTGGGGGCACTCTGGCGCTGAGGTCTCCTCGAGCTCTGGTGTGGCTGGTTAACAGGGGGGACGTTTCTGGGGGCCCGGAGGCCCGGAGCCCACTGGCCAGTCTTTCTGGGAGAGCCAGCGTGGATTTGCGTCAAAAAGAACACTGGCTTTATTGAGATTCTCCAGCGAAACAAAACCTCGAAAAAAAGGAAAGTTTTCCTCCTGAACAACTTCACCGCTGACCGGAGTTTCGAGCTTCTAAAAATAGAGAGGAAACGGGCCTCCTTGGGCCACTGAGTCGCCGCCTCCCTCGGGGCCAGCCCCCACTGCCCACTCAAGGCCGGCCTCTCGCCCAGGGGACGCAGGTGCCCGCCGCTGATGCCGCGCAGCTCTGAAGCCTGACGCGACTGCCCCGAGGACCCCCCATGCGGGACAGCGGAGACGCCCCGCAGGCGAGCCAGGCCCCCCCGGGAAAGCCGGGGAGCCAGGTGAGCAGGCGGTCAGGCCCGTGTCCAGGGGCGGGGCGAGTGGGGCAGGGCAAGCAGCTCTGCTGCCCGAGCCTCAGTTTACTCATGTGGGAAATGGAGGGAAGGGTCCGGATGATCTCTGGAATGAGCACTGGGCGGGGTCGTGAGTCTTCAGAGCTGCTGGTGTTGCGTCCACTCCCTGTATGGCCAACAGGGGCTCAACTGGAAAGTGAGTTTCCCCCCAGGGGCTTGAGCAGGAGGCTGCCGTTAGATGGGGAGAGGATCGCTCAGTCCATAAGAACACGGGGGCTTATGGAGTCAATAATAGACAAGGAAGGGAGAGCCAGAGGGCCCAGCTGTAGCTGGCTGTGTGACCTTGGCAGGTCCCTGCTCCTCTCTGGGCCACAGCGTCCCCAAAGCTCTTCCACTGGGTATGTTCTACCAATCTGTGACTCAGAGGAAGCAGGTTCAATCAGTCAGACATTTGCTGGTGTCTTCTCTGGTCCAGGCATCCGAGGAGCAGGGGATCCTGAGAAGAGGGACCCGGCCCAGAGGCAGGGGACAGCAGACACCCCCCAGAGTCCAGACATCCGTGATCTGTGCCCAGAAGAGGTGCAAGCCAAGGGGCAGGGAGAGACACTTCTAACCGGGGGCACTGGCTCCAGGCCGTGTGTGACCAAGAGGTCACAACACTGGGAAGAGAGGACAGACTCGCAGGCAGAGGGGACGACATCGAATTGGGCAAGGACGTGACGGAAGTCCAGGGGTTCCGGGATGGGGGAGGTCCAGGGCCTGGAGTACAGAACGGGAAGAAGACCAGGGCCAATGCCAGCTCTGAGCCCATGGAGGCCACTCTTCCAATGCGGAGGGGGCATGAGGAAGGGAGGAATGAACGCTAACGGGGCTCAGGCACAGAGGCCCCTCCAAGGGCCGGGAGCTGGGTCTCCAGAAGCAGGGATTTCTTGCCTACAGGGCCCCGAGGGCATGGTGTCCAGCCCCTCCCTGGACATGGGCCACACACCGAGGGTCACGAGGCCCCCTGAGGCAAGCCAGCCAGTCCTTCCTCACCCAGAGGCAGTTTCTGGACTGGGGCCGGCCACCAGGGTCCACACAGCCTGAGCCTGCTTTGCAGACAGCATGAAAGGGAGGCCGTCAAAGGGGGCAGAGTCCCTGTCAGGGAAAAGGGGGCTGGAGACCCAGAGCTGGAGGGCCAGCCCCTCTGCACTCTTGCCTGGGCTCTGGGTTAGCTGCTGGTCTTCTCCGAGCCTCCCCATCACCCTCTGTGCAAGTGAGGACAGAACCCTGGATCCCTGATGACCTTGCAGGAGACGATTGGCTGTTAGCTGGTGTGTGTGATGCCTGCTTTCAGAAGCAGGGCCACCCTCCCGGGCATGGTCAACATCCTGGCAAGGCCGGGAACTCTCCCAGCAGCCCTGGGAAGGGCTGGGCTCATGCCTGGGGTTCCCATCCAGCTCTGCTCCGGACCTGCTCTGACCCTGGGCAGGATGGCCTCTCTGAGCCTCAGTTTCCCCATCTGTCAGCCAGGGAAGACGTTCCTGCTCCATCAGGCTCACTGGGTAACTGAGAGGACAGAACTCTGACCCCTGTTCCACGTTCTAAAGTCAAAGCCGTCACAGCTGCTGCCAAGCCCCTCTCAGCTCTCTGCCCTGCAGGCCCGGCAGCAAAGGCCTCCGCCACAGGCTTGCCCATCTGTCCTGGTTTGTAGCCACGGCCCCGAACATGACGGGCCTGCATTCCTCCAACAGCCAGAGAGGGACATCGTCTTCCCACCCTCTTCCCAGGGTTGCAGAGGGGGAGGCTGGAGGTCACGGGGGAGGCAGAAACTGGGAGCCAGAGGAGGTTTGCACAGCGGCCTGACCCCCGTGAACTCCCTTCTATGCCAAACCAGTCACAGGGCTGGTGCTGAGCAGCATGGGCAGTGTCTGGAGGGAAGGAACCAGGCCAGGACCGGAGGGGTAGGACCTGCTGGGCTGCAGCCGGGGCCGGTCTGTGCCCTTCAAGGCTGCGGCCGCGGGCCATGCTGTCCGTCGGGGGTGCCACCGCATGCCCAGAGGCCCTGTTAGAGTCTCCCTGAGCCTGCAGAAGCCCAGCTTGGAGGAGGCCTTCACAGGAACTAGAGAAAGGGGCCCGTCCTTCTAGGCTCAGAAGGTTGTGGATTACCCGCGTGGCGGGCAAGGGCACCGTGAGGACTGAAGGTGTTGGTGTGGAGGAGGTACAGGTGCCATCAGACCGGTCAGGCAGGGGCCAGGCTAACTTCCAGGTCTGGACAGGCTGGTGCGGCCAGACTGGGGGCGGCCAGGCCAGAGGAAGAAACGGGGAGGCGCCCCTTGTGTCGTAGAAGCGGTGGAGGCCGAGGAGAGCCTAGTTTGGGGGAGATGAAGCTGGAAGGGTGGGCTAGAGGCAGGAGGCGGGAGGCTGGAGGCAGGAGGCGGGAGCCTGAAGGGTCGAGTCTGGCCCAGGGAAGGGTGGTGAATGGACTACACGGCCCCTGGGCTTCCAGCTGCCTCTCTCAGCACCGCCCACCCAAAGACTCGGTGCGGAGAGGAGGCCCCTGGGGGCTGGGGACGTGGAGCGGGCACAGGAGCTACTGCGAGCCCGGGGAGGAGGCTGTTCTCTCAGCTTTCCGAGGATGACAAGGGGTGAGCTCCCCATCTCTGGAGGATGCAAGCCTAGGAGGAGCAAGTGGTGGTCGAAATGCAAATGCTCTGGGAAGGATCCAGGCATTTTTAAGAACATGGAATACCCAGTGCCTTCGGGTTCTTCCCTCCTCCTCCTCTCCCCTCCCCATTGTACGAAACGCAGCTGCGGCAGCTCCTGGTTTATACTTTGGTATCTTTATTGTTTTTCTCTGCTTTCATAAATATGCATCCAGTTATTCAAAATTATTTGTTGTTGAATCTCTCTGGCGCTGCACTAAGCGCTGGAGAACATCATAGAAAATGAGGCGAGCTTCTGACCTGAGGAGGCTGCATACCTGCAGGGAAGACAATTAAGTGTTCGATGAGCTGGTAAATCGTAGTGTGATCGGTGCCACGGAGGAATTAAGGAAAAGGAGGGAATGTGATCAATGCCACCAAATTGTACACTTTAAAATGGCTAAAATGGCAAAGTTTTGTTAGGTATATTTTAGCACAATAAAAAAACTTTAAAATGTTGGTAATTTTTTTTTAAATTATGGACAGAATATAACAGCCGTCCACCCTAGTCTTGGGGGTTGAGGAAGGCTTCTTTATTGCAAGCCACACTTAAGCTGAGACCTAATAGATGAGTAGGAGGTGATTAGGGGAAGTGATTTCTAGGAAAAGGCACAGCACAGGCAAAGGCCCTGGGGTGAGAAGGAGCTCGTAGTATTTGAGAATTTGGGAGTATAAGTGCCAAAGGAAGGCAGAAGGCTGGTGTCAGGAGTCCCCAGACAAAGGGCAGGGCACACCTGGGAAGTCAGAGTCCCTGGTTCCAGACATCTGAATACGGGCCAGGGCACCTTCAGGATGCAGGTCAGCTCAGGTCAGCCCTGGTTCCTTGCAGGAATGCCGAGTTGTTGGCTGGGGACAGCAGAGACGAAGCTGGCCTAGAGTCAGGACGCTGGGCCCAAAGCTGACTCACTCTGTCCCCAGGCAAGCCCCTGAATGACACTCTCAGGCCAGTGGGGTTTTTTAGGTCACTGAGTCTAACCCTCACTGTCACAACATTCCCATATGATCGGCCTACCCTTGGCTTGAACACCTACAGGGACAAGGAACTCACTACTTATCTCTTTGTCCCTGCAAAAGACATGGCTTCATCTCGGGATAAAGTGCTAGGAGAAAGCCTGACGTCACCCTGGGTCCTGGCTCTAGTCCCTCCTCCCAGGAAGCCCTGGCTCCTTGCAAGGGAGCTTGTGAGGGACGCTTCCGGTCTGGGAAGGTGTTTTGGAAGCAAGGTTGTGACCCTGTGAAGGACATCCAGGACCTAGCTCGGACCCTAGCCCCAAGAAGCATATGACTTTACATCGGCAGAATCTAATGGTCGTGTGTTTTGTTTTTTATTAATGGAAGCAATTTTTTCATATAGTGCCATGTACACAGACGAGTAGAATTTGGTGACTTTTGACAAAAAGCATGTACTTCTGTAATCAACAATGCGGCAGAAATGCAGACATCTCATCAGCCCAGAACCTTCTTCGCTCCCTTGCAGGCAACCCTTGCCCCCTCTTGTGTAAGCAGCTGTTTTGACAGACACTGCTCTGGTCCTGAGCATCTTGTAATGGGGATCGCACAACGATGCTGGTACTGTCTGGCTTCTTTCACTTGTTCCATCCATGAGATTCACACATACTGTTGAGTGTCTCAGTCTGCTGAGGGCATTTGGGTCATTTCCAGTTTGGGGACTTGATGAATAAGGCTGTAAGGAGCAGTCTCGTGTAAAGTGCTTTGCGTACGTGCATATTTCACTTTCTTGGATAAATCCCTGGAGTTACCATTGCTGGATCAAAGCCAGGAGTGTGTCTGAAGAAGTCACCAGAAGTTTCCCCACATGGTTGTACTGTCCTCACTAGCATTTTCTGCAGCCCTACATCCTTGTCAGGGCTGGTATCGTTACTCTTTTTAATTTTAGCCATTCCAGTGGGTGAACCGTGGGCTCTCATTGTGGCTTCAATTTTAATTTCCCTGATAATGTTGTTGAATGTATTTTTAAGTGCTTACTGGCCATTTGTCTATATTCTTTGGTGAAGTGTCTATTCAAGTCTTTAGCCCATTTTGTGATTGGGTTCTTGGTCCTTTTGTTATTGTTTGTAGAGATGCCTCATATATTCTGGACAGCAGTCCCTCATTAAATATATGTATTGCAGGCGTGCCTGCGTGGCTCAGTTGGTTAAGCGTCCGACTTCCACTCAGGTCATGATCTCACAGACCATGGGTTTGAGCCCTGTGTCGGGCTCTGTGCTGACAGCTCGGAGCCTGGAACCTGCTTCAGATTCTGGGTCTCCCTCTCTCTGTCCCTCCCTGGCTTTCACTCTATCTTTCTCTCTCAAAAATAAATAAACATTAATCAATCAATAAATAAAATCTTTAAAAAAAAGATTTATGTATTGCAAAAATTTCCTCACAGTTTGTAGGTTACGTTACCTTCACTTTCTTAACGGTGCCTTGATGAACAAACATCTTTTATTTGATAAAATCCAATTTATCTGCTTTTTTCTTTAATGGTTACTGGTAACGTGACCTCTCCAAGAAATCTGCCTACACCAAGATCATAAAGATCCTTAAAAACATTTTTAAAAATATTTACTTACTTTTGAGAGAGAGAGAGACAGAGCGTGAGCAGGGGAGGGGCAGAGAGAGAGGGAGACACAGAATCCGAAGCAGGCTCCAGGCTCTGAGCTGTCAGCACAGAGCCCGACGCGGGGCTCGAACCCACGAACCGCGAGATCATGACCTGAGCCGAAGTCGGACCCTTCACGGACTGAACCCTTCAGGCGTCCCCAATGAAGATACTTTTTTATGTGTTCTAGACACTTTATAGTTTTAGCTTTTACATTTAGCTGCATGATCCACCTCAAATTAATATTTTTCCACATATTTATTCAGGTGCCACTTGTTGAAAATAATTTTTTTCACTATGAAATTGCCAAGACTCCTTTGTAAAAAAAAAAAAAATCAACTGACTGTATATGTGTGGTCCTATTTCTGCACTTTCCTCCACTGGGCCAGTTTTCTCTCTCGATGTCAATGCCAGACTGTCTTCTTGGCCATGGCTGCGTCCCAAGTCCTGAAGTCAGGCAGGGCCACCTTGGTTCTCGTCTGTAGGCTGGGCAGCCTCTAAGATGTTCAGGGCCTCCTGCCTTGTGGGTTCTGTGGGAACCCCCCCCCCCCCCGGGAGCAGGCTGACCCAGTAACTCTTTGCCAGCAAAGCAAGTATCACAAAATTCATGGGAGTCACTTCAGAGGTTTGGTTGCAGAAAGGCCACGCCTTCACTTTGATTGCTGTCCCTCAATTTCTTGGATGCTCTGCGTGACAGGCCCATGTGGCAAGAGCCGAGGAAGACCTCTGGCCAACAGCCAGAGGAACTGAGGCCCTGGGTCCAACAACCAGCCAGGACCTGAATCCCCGCCGGCAGCCACACAAGTAAGCTTGGAGGCAGCTTCTCCCCGGGTTGGACCAGCAGATGAGACGCAACCTGGCTGACGGTTTGCAGCTCCGTGAAAGACTCTGAACCACAGGCACCAGCTAAACCACACCTGGAGTCCTAACCCACAGCAACTGCTTCGCAGGACACTGGGGAGGTAACCACGAGTGACTCATACACCCTCCCCTTTGTGTTTCCATGCAGCATTTGGAATCATCTTGTCAGTTTCTACAGAAGAGACTGTTGGAATTTTGACTGGGAATGAGCAAACTCTGCATTTCAAGTCAGGGAGAATCTTCTGATCCATGACATAGTCGGATTTTCATTTACTTAGATGTTTGATTTCTCTCATCTGCGATTTATAGTTTTCATTGTGGATGTCTTACACATCTTTTCTTAGATTTGTTTCTAAGAATTGTATGGGTTTTCATGCTATGTAAATATATTTTACAGTTAATTTTCTAACATTTGTTGTTTGGTATATAGTAATACAACTGATTTTTTTAAATCACTGACTTTGTATCCTCTGATCTTATAAAGTCTTTATTAGTTCTAGTAACTTTTTTTTGGAGACCCCCCCTAAGATTTTGTATTTGCGCAGATTTGGTATCTATTAATAAGGATAGATCTACTTCTTCGTTCCCAGTCATTTTGCCTTTAAATTCTTCTTGCATTATTGCGCTGGCGAGCACTGCCAATATAACATTGAATAGCGGTCGTAAGAAGGGACATTCTTGCCTGCTCCTAATATAGTTAGCATTTCCAGTAATCTTCCTTCCTCTCTGTAGATTCATGTTTCCTTCTGGTGCAATTCCTGTAGCATTTCTTGCAGTGAAAATGTCCTAATTCTGAAAATTCCTGTAGCATTTCTTGCAGTGAAAGTGTCCTAATTATCCTATGCCTTAAGAAACCACTCAAAAGTGTGGTGCCTCAAACCAATAATGATCATTTATGATTTCTTATGGGTCAATAATTCACGGGCACCTTAGCTGAGGAATTCTGGCGCAAGGTCTCTCGAGGCTGCAGTCAAGGTGTCAGCCTGGTGGCAGTCCTCTGGAACTGGAGGACCTGTTTTTGAGCTCCCTTCCGGCTGTATCAGCTTCCTGCGGCCAATGTGACATATTACCGCAAACCTGGTGGCTTAAGACAGCAGGTGCTTCTTCTTTTGAGGATCTGGAGGCCATACGCTCCCTGGGCTCAAGTCAAGGTGTCAGCAAGGCCCTCGGGGAGAATCCGTCCCTCGCCTGTCCCATCTTCCAGCGTTCACCCCGGACCCGTGGCTGCCCCACTCCCATCCCTGCCTCTGTGGTCGCCCTCCCCTCCTGTGCATGTGTCTCCCTCTGCCCGCCTCCTGTAAGCGTACATGGGACTGCAGGGAGGGCCCACCCGAAGAATCCAGATCAGTCTCCCTGTCTTAAGATCCTTAATTTAATCACACAAGCAAAAGTCTCTTTTTTTTACGTGTTAGTGGCGGGGTGGGGGGAGTCTAAGGTAATATTCACAGGTTCCAGAGAATAAGATACGGATATTTTGGGGGGATGGTTCTCAATTTACCACACTGGTTGCTGGCAGACATGTTAGTTTTGCCAGTGGACCTCTCTGTGGGCAGCCTGACATCTTGACACGGCAGCGGGGGGTTGGGCCTGGGGTCGTCCCAAAGTCTGCTTTCTTGTGCGTATGGCAGGTGCCTGAGGTGGGAAGACTCGGGATTTGGGATTTAGAAGCTGGGCTCCCCGTTATCTCTCTGCATTTCTACGTGGTGCCTTCACGTGGTCTCCTTCCTGGTGGCTTTGACGCAGCCAGATGTACGACGTGGTGGGTCAGGGACCCAAAAAGCATGTGTCCAGAGAGTCAGGCGAAACCGTATCACCTTTCAGGATCCGGCCTTGGACACCACACAGCGTCACTGCTGCTACGTTGTATTTGATGGAAGCCTGTCGTTTAAGGCCAGCGCGTCTCCGACGACAGAGCCACGCGTCGGGAGGGCGGGAGACGATCCGCGCAGACGTGCCCGGTGGGAAGGGCTCTCGCCCGCCTTTCAGATGAAAGGTCATCACTTCATCTGTGCTTCAAAAGCTGCTTTTTCTGGAAAGGGGGCCCCAGGGCGATCCTTTGCTGTAGCACCTGAGAGAACCCATGGTCTCTCAGGCCCCTTTCTCCTCGTGGAAAGTCAGCCACCGTGTCCACCTCGGTCTCCTGTTAGGTGGCATGCTTCCCCTCCACCCACCTTGGTTGCTTTTAAAACATTGATTTTCAGCAGCTTCCCTGGGATGGATTTAAGAGTGGGTTTACTTTATGTTATTTAATGCAGATTAGGCTCAGTCATCATGTACGATTTCTAGATTTCGCCTGTAATTTGTGGGCTGGGTTTTCCCTTTCTCTTTCTCTTTCTCAGGACTCCAATTAAATGTACGCTAAACCTTTTGATAGTGTCTCGCAGGTCACCGAGGCTTTGGTCTTTCTTTTAATGTAGCAGCTTTATGGAGACAGAATTTATCTGTCATACAATTCGCCTGTTTATTTATTTTTATTTTTTTTTAATGTTTTATTTATTTTTTGAGAGAGAGAGAGAGAGAGAGAGAGAGACAGCATGAGCTGGGGAGGGTCAGAGAGAGAGGGAGACACAGAATCTGAAGACAGGCTCCAGGCTCCGAGCTGTCAGCACAGAGCCCGACGTGGGGCTCGAACCCACGAACCATGAGATCATGACCTGAGCCGAAGTCGGACGCTCAACCGACTGAGCCCCCCAGGCGCCCCTCACCTGTTTAAGCTGTAAAATTCAACGGTCTTCAGTGCAGCCATCACCACAGTCACCGTCAGGACGTTCCTGGCCTCCCCAAAGAAACCCTATTAGCAGTTACTTCCCATTTCCCCTCAAGCCCACAACCCCAGGAGACCACGAATCTACTTTTTGTCTCTATAGGTTTCTTCTTCTGGGCATTTCACTTCCGTGAACGCGTGTGATTCACCACCTGCTGTGAGCGGCTTGCTCACTGAGCACGTTTTCACGGTGCGGCCACAGCGTGCCGTGGGCCAGTGCTTCCTCCCTCGCGTGGCCGTGCGCGCCAGTGCACACATGCGCCGCGCTCCGCTCTCCTGCCCCCCCGCCGGACGACCCCTGGGCTCGCTTTCCCTTTCAGGCGACCGTGAATGATGCTGCCACGCACCCTTCGTACAAGTTTCTGTCTGGCCACGTTTTTACTTCTCTTGGGTCTCTACGCAGGGATGGGATCGCTGGGGCATGGGGTGACTTGTGTAACCTTGGGGAGACTGTTCCCCACAGTGGCTGTGCCACCTCTCGTCCCCCGCGGCCGTGTGTGAGGGCTCTGATCTCTCACACCTTCCCGACACTTGTTATTACCTGCCTGTTTGATTACAGCCATCCCGGGGGTGACGCGGCCCCTCAGTGGTTTGGGTTTGCGTATCCTCACAGCTGACCTTGCTGCGCGTCACCTGATGGGCCACGGTCCATTTGTGCAGCTTCCTCACAGAAATGTCTGGCGACGCCCTTCGCCCTGTTTTAATCAGGTGACTTGTCATTTTATTATTGAGTTGTCAGTGTTCTTCGTATGTTCTGTATGTAATTCCCTTATCAGACACATAATTTGCAAATATTTTCTCCCATGCTGTGGGTTTTCTTTTTGCCTCATTTCTGGTGCCTTTTGAAGCACAAAAGGCTTAATTTTGATGGAGTCCAACTTACCTGTTTTCCTCTTTTGCTTGTACCCTTGACATCAAATCTCCAGAGGCTATGCCTAACTCGAGGCCACATAGACTTCTATTTTCTTCTAATGGTTTTAAACTTTTAGCTCTTATGTTTAAGCCTTTGATACATTTTGAGTTAAGTTTTTGTGTGTATGATGTGGTCCGATCTCATTCTTTTGCATGTGGATATTTGGTTGTCTCAGAACAATTTGTTGAAGACTATTCTTTGCCTCATTGAATGGCCTTGGCGCCCTGTGAAAACCAATTGACTAAATGTGAAGTTGAGTTCTGGAGCCTGAACTCTGTCCCATTTATCCACATGTTTATTCTTACACCAGCAGAGCATCATTTTAATTACTTAGGTGTGTCCTATGTTTTGAAATCAATCCAACTTTGTTCTTTTCCAACATTGTTTTGGACATTCTGGGTCTTTTGAATTTTCGTATAAACTTTAGACCAGCTTGTTAATTTCTGAAAAACAGTCAGCTGGGTTTGATGGAGATTATGTTGACCTGTAGATCGGTTCGGGGAGGGGGGGGGTATCATCAATTCCACAATATTAAGTCTCCTGATCTTGAGATGCCTTAACATCTGTTCAGATCTTAATTCTTTTTTTCAACGATGGTTTGTCATGTTTAACTTTAAAAATCTGTTTTCTCTCTATTCTTTTGATTGAGAAATTTCTATTATTCTGTCTTCAAGGGCACAAAAAATTTTTAATAGTTTCAAATCTGCTTTTTATTAAACTCATCTGGTACGTTTTTCATTTCAGAGATTATACTTTTCTTATTCTTTCTATTTTCATGTGGAAGCCCTCCACTGCTCATCGATTATGTCTACACGTTTTCTTTAAATTATCAAACACGTGTTAGGAACTTCTGAAAGTCTTTGCATGTTTATTCCACCATCTGCATTATATCTGACTTTGTTTCTATGGACTGCCTTTTTTCTTGATTTTGGCTCACATTTCTTGCTTTTTCAGATGTCTGGTCATTTTTTGTCATATGTTGGATATTGTGATGATCTGTTAGGAGCACGTTGATTCAAAGAATTTAAATACTATGTGCATTAAACAAGTGTCTCAGCCACGGTGCTCTCACTTTCTGAGTCAGCTGCTCCTGAGAAATTCCTTGTTGCTGGTGCTGAGCTGTGTACGGAGGGGTCAGGAGCCCCACAGGAAGTCATCCAAGTGTAGGCAGTTCATACGGTACCTGAGAGTTTAAAATCTGCAGTCAGACTCTCTGGCTTTGAATCCCAACTATTCCAATTACTAGCTGTCTCACCCTGAGCAAAGCACTTCATCTCTCTGTGCTTCCATATCCCCATATAAGGGGGGGTGTTATAATTCAGTACCTACTTTACAGGATGATTGACGTAATTAAATGACTTAATACATGTAAAGCAGTTGGAGAGGTGCCTGACATATGCTAAGGGCTCTGTAGATGTTAGTCTGCTCTTAAAACAAAGTGAAATGGGGGCACCTGGGGGGCTCAGCCAGGTAGGCATCCAGCTCATGGTTTTGGCTAAGGTCACAATCTTGAGGTTGTGGGATCAAGTCCCACATCAGGCTCCATAATGAGGATGGAGCCTGCTTGGGATTCTCTCTCTCTCTCTCTCTCTCTCTCTCTCTCTCTGCCCCACCTCTGAAAATAAATAAACATTTTTTTTAAACTTTAAAAAAGTGAAATGATATCCCCCTAAAGACCAGTCTCCCGCTGCCCTGCACCTCCCTTGCACAGCCCCTCATTCAGATCCCGTCCATGGACACGGACCACATTCGTGTCCCTCTCCTCACCCTCCTCTTGAGACTGTGTGCTCCTCTACGTCCGGGACCAAGTCTAGGAGCCAGCACTGTCGGGCACAATGTCCCCTTTGGTGGACATTCTAACCCCGCACCCCGCTTCACCTCCACACTACACCATGAAGTCCCTCCGGCTGGGAGAGCCGGTCCAGAGCCCGAGGAAGGAGCGGTGCCCCTCCTTCCTCTCATCTCCCTAGAGGAAAGACGGAAAACCACTTGCCATCAGAGCTGGGACCTAGAGACCGTCCCACCCGCCCCTTCGTTTTACAGATGGCATAGCTGGAAGCTCTCACAGGAGAAGGAGCGTGTCCCAAGTCACACCTGTGGCACTTTAAATAAAAATGACAAGTAGTGGGAGTGGCAATTTTCTAGAAGTCTCTGCTTTGGGTTCAAATTATGTCAACTCCAAGCTTCATCCCACCCTCCCGACAACAATCGAAAATACTAGTTGGCAGTAATCTGTATCTGTCATTGATACAACTAAGAAAATGGTTTAATTATGATTTAATACATACACCATCCTTACGTACGAAAGTTTTCAAAATAATTAGTTGAGGAAGGGGTGTAACGAAAGGGTCCAATGATGAACGACTGGAAACAGGACCATGGGGTGCCCACCCTCTGCACGTCCTGGATGTTTGCTCCTGCCCTGTCCCACTCCGATCACCCGGAAGGCCTGAGACTATCAGGTATAGGCTGTTGGTTAACAGTATAAACTCCGACGTGGTTCACAAGTTCCAGCCCCGCGTCCGGCTCTGTGCTGACAGCTGGGAGTCTGGAGCTGCTTCGGATTCTGTGTCTCCCTCTCTGTCTGCCCCTCCTCTGCTTGTGTTCTGTCTCTCTGTCTCTCTCTCTTGAGAGAGAGAGAGAGAGAGAGAGAGAGACTATAAACTCTGAAACCCACCTGCCTGCAACCGTAGCCTGACTCTGCTAACCAAAACACCCCGAGCAAACGACGAAAATCTCTGTGTACTCAGTGTCCTCACGTGTAACAGGAGAGGAGCGGTAAGGGCTGCCCGAGGGTTGGATGTGTCGATGTAGGCATCAGGTGCAGAGAAAACGGCCGGGCGGGCAACAGGTGCCGCATAATCTTCGGTCCCAGCTATTACGTACTATTATCATTTCTGCCCCTCTTCTCTCTGCCCTGGCAACACGGAGGCTTGTGGCCTTGACCCTGCCTAGGGCGGCGGAATTCAGCTGTCACAGATGAAGAATCGGAAGGCCCTGCGTCTGGGACGTATCTGAGGAAGTGGAGTCCCAGAGGGGACCAGGGACTCACCAAGTTCAGCCACCTGAGGCAGACCCCAGGCCAGAATCCGCGTGTCCCAAAGAGAACTTTGTCTCGGGCACGACCGGGTTACCTGCCAGTTCCTTCTGGGTTTTGCAACAGAGCCTGGTGATGGACGCACTTGTTTCTATGCCAGCTTCGTGATCTGTCCTGGCAGCGCTGTTCACGCTGCCTGTTGCCAACTGGGTTAGGAGTGAGCTGGCTGCGCCGACCCCACCCAACACGGCGGGAGCCAAGGTGCCGCTGGGACCAGACCGGGAGGCTGAAGCCTCTTTCCACACCCACTCCCTCGGCCCCAGGCCACAGGGTGCCCACGCCAGACACGTTGCTCCTGGCGGCTCCGGCGAGCATGTTTTACACCATCCTGCCCTGTCCTCACCTTTCTGAGAGACTGTGGGTCCCCAGACCACCTCTGCTTGACCGAGGTCCCCCGTGAGCTGACCTGTCACCAGGGCGTTGGCACTTCCCCTGCTGGGCCAGCTTCCTCCACGGCACCATTGTCTCGGGACACTTGTCTTCCGCCCCACGTAAGACCGTCCAGCCTTTGCTCCCTGCCAGCTTTCTCCTTTCATTTCTCTGTAACCCCAACCCCAGCCTGGGTCTGGTGACTCCAGTGACCTTGAACGCTTCTCTGTCCGTTGACTGTCAATGCCATCATCTCTCAGCCTCCGAGGCAAGAACCAGGAGCTCGGTCCCTCTGCTCCATGTCCCCGCAGTGTCTGCACAGGCCGCTGCTAAACCAGTCATCACACTGTAAACAGGGTCCTCCTGGAGCCGTCAGTCATGCAGAAGGGAGATACCAGCTCTGGGAATATGGGCTTAATTAAGATTTTTATTTCATGGTAAACAACTATGTCTAATAAAATAACACCCAGCCTCTATGCTAAGTGCTCTGGGAGGGGCTCAGCCAGGGCAGCTCCAGAGGATCCCTCCCGGAGGGCATCCTGGAAGAGGAGGGATCCAAAGAACACTAGGCAGGCCAGCCTGTGGGTATTGTCAGGGGCTGGAGAGTAGAGATGGCACATTTCCCCAGCCATCCTGATCCCGGAGTAAGTTTGCCCAGCCTCCTCATCAGTTTAGAAACTGTGCTCCAGAAGTCACATGAGGCCACCCAAGGGGGCCGAGGGACCTAAGGCTAGGGTTCTTGCCAGCCCTTGAACTGAGGACTTTCTGCCACCATCCCCCAGCCACATCCAGGCCCAGCACCGAGTCCAATCATTAACATCACCTCTCAGCCCTCTGCGGCAGAGCAGTAAGGGAAGGAAGGGGCCAGCACGTCCTCTGGGACAGAGACCTGTCGCCTGGGGCTGGGTTGTCAACAGAGCACAGGCTTCCAAAGGCCAGTGGGGTTGGGTGGGGAGGCGGAGAGAAGCCGTGGGGGGCTCGGAGCTAGTACCCCAGACCTCAGCTGTCGGGCATCTGCGGTGACACTGGTCATGTATCACAAGGAACAGAGAACTTTAAGGAGCTGGAATTTGGGGAAGGGCAGAATTTTCTTGAAGCGAGTGCGCTGGCACTGACTCACCTGCTCCATGTGGGCTGCGGGCCAATCTGCCCTTGGACTGGGTTCGGGTTCAGGGCCTTGAACAGCCCAGCCCCGTCTCGGCCTCTTCGCCCTGCCCCTGGGCCTTCAAATAGGATTTAACTTTTCCCCTTAACACCCAGTAGGGCTGTCTGCAGGAGGGGTGAGGGAGCCCGGGCTTGCAGGGGTCGGGGGTGTGGATTTCCAAGAAGCGGGGGCCCTGGTGTTGGAAGGCTCAGGTTTGACACCACAATCCTGCCAAGTTCCAGGAATGAGGGGAGACGTGTAGGAGCACGGGGGCAGGGCGCAGGGACGAGCGCAGCGGGCGGGGCCTCAGGACGCCCGGACTGGGGAGACCTGGGGCGGCAGCGCCCTGGTTTCCATCCCCGCTCCGCCTCGCGCCGGGCCTGGACCCTGAGCCCGCGGAAGGCCCTGGACCTGTGGAGCTGCCCCTCTGGCGTGGAGCTGCTACAGGCCCCCGTTGCAGGGCTGCCTGCAGGGCGCCAGGAGCCAGGGCGCACACGGCGCTGGGCACGGCTGGTGCATTTACTAAAGAAAAGTTAAAAAGCCCAAACAAAACAGGACAAAAAGTTAGCTCCCACGCAGCCGCGGGGGCTCCGAGGCTGCTCTGGTGCAGGACCCAGTGGCAGGAGCGGGTGTCGCCCTGCGGAGGATGGCAGGCCCCTCCCACCTGCTTATGTAAGGCCCGCAGGTGGGCAGCCGGGGCCTGAGCCAAGTGGGTCGGAGGTGTCCAGGCCACGCCTCGCCCACAGCCCCGGGGCGCTCTGGGGCGGGTCCCGATGCCTCATTACCTGGAGCCCGGCACCGGCACCGGCTCCCACGCTCACGACACTCTCGTCGGCGCGCGGGGACACACGGCCCCGGACCAGCCTCGCAGAGGAAGGCGGGCTCCCTGCGCGGCCCTGAGGCCGCCGGGAGGCCTTCTGCCCGGAACCCGGGATCCCGAGAGAGCTGCGGGGGGCTGACCCTCGAGGTGAGACCGGCCACGAGGAGAGGACGAGAGAGAGAAGCAAGGGGCGCGGGCTGCCGTGAGGGGGGGTCGGGGCGCCCGAGGAAGCAGGTCGGAGTTGCCTGGGAGCGGGGCGCCTGGAGGGGGTCCTGCTCCTCTCCCAGCCTGGTCCGTCAGGGTTTGGGGAATGTGTGGTGCCCCGCCCTGCGCTGAAGGCACTCTGCTGCGTCCGCGGCCAGGCTGTCCCTGGGCGCCCTGGGCAGAGAGAGGCAAGAACTGGAACCAGGAGCGGAGAGGGCGCCCTGCTGGGAGGACTCTGCCGGGCGGGGGTCCCGGGATCGGGTCTCGGCTCGCCTGGTAAAGCCACTGGGCCCGGGGATAGAGAGGAAGCCGCGGGCACTTGTTTTTCTCACGCGATTGGCCGTGTGGGCTCAGGAGGCAGTAGACTCGAGTCAGGTGCCAGGCCGGAGCCGGGGAGCGCTGCCCAGCCCCTCCCCAGCCTGGCCGCTGGCCGCGACGTGCCTGTGTCTCTGTTGCAGGGCTGCCTGGTGGAGCAGGGGGCCCCCCGGGGCCGATGAGCTCCCTGCGGTCCCCGTGCCGTCCTGGGTGAGCCAGAGGGGCGGCCGCCCTGTGGGCACCATGCCGGAGACACTCCTGCTCAGGTCTGCCGGCTCCATCCTGAGGACCGTGTAAGGAACCAGGGCCCCGCCTCCTCCGCTGGCGCTGGACCCCCAGTCACCCCACTTAGTCACGCCCCCCCAAGTCGTACCGAAACATTGTCTTCTCCTTACGCCTGGAAAGATCCAGCAATACGATGCGAGCAGCTGTGCACGAGGCACTGGCAGGGCTCACGCCTGCTCACGGGCAGCCCCGGGGCTCAGAGAGGGGCTCCCGAGTGCGCTGAGCCCAGGCAGGCCAATTCTGATGACCCGCAAGGCCCTATTGCCTCAGGAAAGCATCTACCGAGCACTACCCGGTACAGAACAGTGGCGCGGCTGCTAAAGGCTAAAAGGGAAGGAAAGACCACAGGAATAGCCAGGAGATGAACCCCGTCCAGGAGCGGCTCCCGTGGGAAAGCCCTCTGGGCTTGGGGGTTTCCTGACACAAGTCTGCTGACCTCCTGCTCTGCCCCTCAGTGTGCCCCAGGGCCCAAGGACAGAGCTTACCAAGCCACGTGTGGCCTTCGTAGCCCAAACCTGAAGGTCCAAAGGCTGTGAGAGTAAGAGAGTGTTGTGGATAATCCCTGAGGGCTCCCTGAAGGAGGAGCTGAATGAGGCTTGGTTCCCATCAGCTCTTCTGGCAAGAGAGGAGGAGAAAGGAGAGACCACCTGACCAGAGATTGTTAGGAGAGGGAGTGAGGGGCCCCCGGCCCCCGCTCAGCCCCCACGTGCACGGTGTACTGGCGCACACACGCCCTTCGAGAGCTTCCTTGCCCCTGAGCTACTGGGCGGGTGCTAAAGACATTTGGTGCGTGTGCGAGAAGAGGGGGTGCTTGCGGGGTGTGCGGGGGGGAGTGTAGTTTTCCAGAAGGCCGGGAGCACTGTGCCGGTGACCTGCGTCTGGCCACGGCGCTGATAACGGTGGTCTCACCTCACCTGCGGGTCCCTGTGCGGCTCCCGGGGCCATGCTGTCCAGAGCGCGGGAGTCAGAAGGGCCCACGTGCGTGCGAGGGGTCAGCGCGGTGGGGACGTTCCCCGTGTCACGTGCCTTCCTCTGAGGATGACGAACCCCGCTCTGGAAGCCGCGGCCTCTGGCTTCCAGCCCAGGGACAGCAGGCCGGGTGGTCTGGCTTTGCTAGCTCGTGCCCCCTCCCCCCACGGGAACGCATGCCAGGGTGAGCGACGATGTCCCCAGCGCTGACATGGGGGCCGGCGCCACGTGAGAGGTCACAGGCCCCAGCGCGACACCGCGTGGCTCCCTCCCTGGCCGTGTTCTGAGCGGGACAGGACACCAGTCGTAGTTTTAGTGCCCGAGTGAGCAGGACCGTTACAGGAAGGTTGGGCTCAGCCGGTGGGCGAGGGTGACATCCCCAGAAAGGGACCGGATCTCGAAGGCTCTGGCAAGGGAAAGGGCACGCTTTCCTCACTTGCAGAATTGGACTTTGGCCTTCTCCTACTTAGGCATCCGGGATCCTTCCGGCCCAGGGTTTAGGGGGTTGAGTAAGACCCTCTTTCTCGACGTGGGCCACCCGCAGGGTGAGTGAGGGGTCCCCGTCACGGCAAGCAGAGGCAGGGGACCCGCTCCACCCTGTCCCTGAGGACAGGGGAGTGGACATCAGCACATCTGAGGCACGAAAGACTGGCAGGCACTCTGGGATGCCGGCGCGCCGGAAAGGGCCCCCTTTCCGGTCAGGATGAGGGCGCTCGGCTCCGGCTTCCTTGGGCCGCTGTCTTTTCCTATAGTCTTGCGTTTAGTTGTTTTAAAACCAGAACCAGTTTACACAAATTTTATTAGTGGGGGAAGTGCTGCCTGTGCCCTTCGAGGGTTTACAGACTTGTCGCAATACAGCCGGTGTCGTCTGAGGGCCAGCTGCCCGCCGCTGCTTTCAAAGGCCGACCCGCCGGAAGTGCCGGGACCGCCCCGCGCTGGCCTCGCTCGTCCTCCGGACGCGGCCGGGACAGTGCGGACCTGGCACCGAGCTCGCAGAGCCCGCGCGGGGGCTCACGGTGGGGGGCCCTCCTTCGGCCCCGAGGCGTCTGTGCCCAGAGCTTGGGGCTGTTTGTATCAGCACAGTCCTGTCCGTCCCAGCGTGGAGGCGGCGTCCCCTCTGCCGACCCCAGAGGAGCGGTGGTGACCGACGACCCAAAGTCAGCTGGACAAGTTCCATGCTCTCAGAACCCTCTGCCTGGTGCAGAAGCCCCACCCCAGAAACTGTCATACCCTTTCGCCCCTCCGGTGGCTTCCCCGGGACAGGTCACCTTGCTCACACAGGAAGCTCACAAGAAGGGGGCCGACTCGGCCCCCGCTCAGCCCCCTTGTCCCCACGCCCCTCCCTTCACAAACTCCTGATGTCTTTTGATTTAAAACCTATCAGGTTCTTAAGCAGACTGCGGCCCGGTGGGCCCGGGCGTGTTCACAAACTTAGTCTGAGCCTGCGGTACCGGCAAGGAGTAAGGCCGAATGTGACAAACAGGTAACTGGCCCAACAGCCTGGGAGCTGGGTGGGGATGGGACTAGCCCCATCTGACAGGCAGATGGGACTCCCTGGAGCCGGGGTCCTGCCTTCAGGGCTGCCACGACCAGTTGCGCAGGCTGCACACTGCACAACTCCAATAGGTGCTGTTTGCACAGCCAAATGACCGTGCAATGTACCCCTGGAGTTGTGTGGAGCTACGTCCCTGCCTGACCGAGGCGCGTACGGAGCTCCATCTGCTCATCGCCCGGGAGGTTGAGGGCCGGCCAGTTGAACCCCGAGGAGGCGCGCTGCCGCAGGTCGAGAGGTTGCCAGCGGAGCCCCTACAACCTCTCGGGCTCTCTGGCCGGAAGGGAGATCCGTCGTCCAGAGCAACCCTGCGTGGGAAGCGAGGAGGATCTGGCCCAGAGCTCTCTGGCGCACGACTGTCCTCTCCGTGGGGCGAAGGCCTAGGGCACCCCCGCAGGCCCTCTTGGGGACGAGAGGCCCCCCGGGGGCCTGCACAGGACCCGTGAGAGGCCTGGCGCCGTCCTCGGCTGCGCTCTGAGCTTCTAAGCGCGGCTGTTTTCAATGCCTGAGGCCTGGCGGGTGTGGAGCCAGGAGGCGGGCCCTGCCGGCCGTGCTCAGAATCCTGCCCGGATGGGGACGCTGAGTCCAGGGAGAGCCGCGCACTTGCACAGAGCCACCCAACAGATGAGTGTGGAGCAGCCCTCAGCACCCATGGGAGAGGCTGCGTGGGCTGAGGGCGACCCTACAGCCCCCGAGGTCTTGTTCCCTGACCCCCACGGGGGCGCAGAGCTGCCCGCAAGGCGTAGAGAGGCCAGCGGCACCCCCGGGGTGCCAACGTGGGTGCCGGGCCAGGCCCTGGGGGGCTCACGTTGCTCCTCCCTTCCCCTCCAGCTCTCCGACGGATGGGCAGATACTCTCCAAAGAGTCTCTCAGCCACACTCGCACACTCTTGTCCCCGGAGGAGGTGAGGGACGCCCAGTTGGATTGCTCAGGTGAGCGGGCAGGGAGGCTCTGGGCTGTGGGCAGGGGCAGGGGAGAGCGGGGGAGCCACGGGACGTTGGGGGCCAGGGCAGGTGGAAACCCTGTGAGCGCCACGTGCCAGGGGGCCCCCCCCTTCCTTGTGTCCGCGTCAGGGCCAGGCACGAGGGAAGGCGGGGGGTGGTTGGGAGGCCGAGGCGGGAGACGGCTGGGGCCTCCCCGGCGGCCAGGCTGCCAGTCGCTGGGACCCCACAGAGCCCTGGTCGCCTGGGCGAGGCCGGTGGGTGGCGGCTGGCAGAGTCTGTTTGGAGGCTTGGAAGTCACGTGCTCCTTTAAGGCCCTTCACCCGCAGGTAGCTGCGCTGTAAGGGGCAGAGCTGCCGTTTACTCCGTCAGGATGGTGGCGGCGCAGCGCTTGCTCATTACTGGGCTCCCGACAAGACTGTGGCAACGGCACAAGTTAAAAATGGCAACAGTAGGTGCCTGGCACAGAGGGTCGCTGTCTCCCGAGTTCTGCGCTGTCCTTGGGGTGGTCCAGTGTTGGCGTTTGTCCCTGTCCGGTGTCACCTCTCGGGGACAAAGAGCTGCCCCTGAGGGGCCGGTCTTCCGGGGCGTGAGTCCCCCGAGCCCCTCCGGGCAGCCAACCCTGGTCCCTAGAGCAGCCCCTGGCCCGGGGGGTCGGCGGTAGTCTCAGTGGTGGGCGTGTCTTTGGGGACCGACCTTCGGCCTCCGGTCTGCGTCCCCCTGGTGTCTCCCTCCTGGTTAGGCGAGGCGTGGGTTTCAGGGAGCAAGCCGTAGTGTTTGCCGTGGTGTCGGGGGCCCCCGACCGGTGGGCCCAGGCCAGGGCTGGGAGGCGAGGCCTGGGACCCCTCCCCCAGCTGTCCTCTGGCCTGGCTTTCCCGGGTGGAGGACAGGCCTGGTGTGAGGACAGGGGCAGAGGCGAGGCGAAGGTCACCATGGCCATTGTAAGAGACATAAAGAGGCGTAAGGAGGGCAGCTCCTCGGGCGCCCCGGGCGCCCGGCTCCCCAGGGAGCAAATGCCAATCGCCTCCCCCGACCCCTCCTGTGGGAGCTGTCATCAGACAATGCGCTCCTCTCCCAGGCTGAACATCGCGGGCCCGAGGGGCCTCTTGGCACCGGTGCTGTCAGCAGGCACTGCAAAGAGCTGCCCAAGGGGCCCGGGCACTGCCGAGCAGGCCTCCTGAGCCCCCACGGGCCTGGCGTGTGGCTCATGCTCTGCCCAGCTTCCCCCCTGCAGCCCCCGTGTCTCTGGGGAGCAGCTGCCCTGAAGTGCGGGCCAGGTGACTGCCTGCTGCTGGGGGCCTTCTCTCCAAGCTCCACGGGGTTGGGGGGGGGGGAAGGAGCCCTGTGTGGGAGACTGAGGGGCGGGGCTTGGAGGGTTATGAGGGGGATTAAGTCCTCCTGTCCCCCCACAGCTGCCCCCTAAGAAGAGGGCAGACTTGCATTGAACTCATGCTGTGCGCTGGGCTTTGTGCTGTGGGGTCACTTGTATTCTTCATTTTATCTTCCAAGCAGCCCTGGGGCAGGCCCTTTAGCATTCCCATTTGATGGAGGAAACCAAGCTCAGAGAGGTTCTGTGAGTTTCTCAGAGTCACGCAGCTAGTAAGAAGTAGAACTCACAGCTGGCCATGCTGCCTCTTTGGGCCTGGGTGACAGTACTGTCCCCTCCAGGCCTGGCCACCCCCTGCCTCCCCTCCAGTTAACTGCTGGGCTAGCAGCTCCCCTGGGAGTCTTGTCTTCAGGAATGAGCCTGGGTCTCCTTGAGTTCCCAGAAGCTTGAAGGTCCTCATGCTCCAGAGGACCTGGGCTCTGAGCGGGAGGGGGGCGGGCCCCCTGAATCGGGTCACAGAGCTGCCCGAATCTGACCCTCACAAAAAGGCAGCCTTGTGCCAGGGTCTGGAGACACATTTCTTTCTGGCTCTTTCTAGCTGAGCATGACAAACCCCCAGTTTGAAGTAGGGCAAGGCCAAGAGCACAGGGAAGGGGGGGGAGCACCTGCTGGGGATGGGGCCTATTCCCCACACCCACTGGGGAGCTCTGAGGCTGGGGGTTTCTAGCCCCATGAGGCCCCTGGCGGGTCGAGGGCACGCAGGGCCCCGTGCTGTCTCTCACTCTTGCCCCCCCACCAATGCTTCAAGGGCACGGCTGCTCTTTGGCTGGAAGGAGATAAATACCACCCTTGACCTGGGGGCCCACAGCCTGAGGCTGGGGACAGCTCAGCTCAGCCTGGTGTGGGGGTGGGGTGGGGTGGGTTAAGGGAGGGGAGGGGAGGAAAGGGAGGAGGAAGATGGGGGTGGAGAAGGAGGGAAGGTGACTGCAGGCATCACCATCAGTGGGTGTCTGGCAGGGACCCAGGGACCAAGGCGTCCATGCAGTCCCCGCCTGGACATTGTCCAGACCCCTCCTGGGTGTCCCTTACTTGGCTGTTCCGCACCGGGCACTGCCTGTACGTGTCATCAGGTCAGGAGCACTCGTGCCCTAGGGCTCCATGCTGAGCTGCTCACACCCCAGGCCCAGACCTCTCTTCTCTCCAGCTGGTGGAGACCGGCTCGGGGTCCCCTGTGCATCTCCTGAGCGCGACCACCGCAGTGGCCCTGAGCCCACGTCAGCCCCCCTGCAGGTCCCCAGAGCCCCCCCCCCGGTCCCCAGAGCCCACGTCAGCCCCCCCGCAGGTCCCCCAGAGCCCACGTCAGTCCCCCCCAACAGGTCCCCAGAGCCCACGTCAGCCCCCGCCCGCAGGTCCCCAGAGCCCACGTCAGCCCCCTCGCAGCTCCCCCCGAGCCCACATCAGCCCCCACGAGCCCACGTCAGCCCCCCCGCAGGTTCCCCCGAGCCCACGTCAGCCCCCCCAACAGGTCCCCAGAGCCCACGTCAGCCCCCCCGCAGGTCCCCCAGAGCCCACGTCAGCCCCCTTGCAGGTACAGGCCTGGACAGGTGGAATTCTGGGGTGAGAACAAAAGAGCTAAAACAGTGACCCTGGAGGGGCCCACAGAGACCATCTCGTCTCTCCAGATTGTAATTCAGATGGGGAAACTGAGGCCCAGGGAGGGCAGGGGTCTGCCCAGGGTTTCTGCGCTTAGTGGCCACAACTCCACAGCTCCTGACCCTCGGGCAGGAAGGCTGGTGAGTGGCCAGCAGGTGGCGCGGGTCTCTCCCCTGAACTTCCGGGAAACCTCAGACAGTGGAGCCCAAGCCACATTCTAGTGCATTCTGTACAAGTCCTAGACAAACTTCTGTCCCAGGCAGGCCTTGTCCTTATCTGGAGTCCCGTCCCGAGGCCGCCATGGCCTCTTTCTCTTACACATCCCCGACAGCGCCTGGCGGGGGGAGAGCCGTTTCCAAGGGCCCCGCATGGAGTGGGAGCGTCTGGCACTCGTCCCTGACCGGGCTCTGCGGCAGGGACGTCAGGGTCCAGTGCTCAGAAGGAGCATTCCCGGAGAAGGCTCTGTCCCAGGCCGAGAAGCACCTTCCTCGAAGGGCCAGTGTGCCCTTCCCTCCGCACAGCAGGTGTGTTCGAGGCCAGTTCCCACAGGCGGGGGCCGTTTTCTCCTTCCCAGACAACTTCAGATGCTTTTATTCCAGACCCAAGGAAAATAGCTCCCTGCCTGCCCAGCCACCCCTGGCATAATGGGTGATTGATAAGACCCAGGCAGGGTCAGGCCATGACCCGCACCGCACAGGGTGAGAGAGACACGGTGGGGGGCGGGGAGGGAGAGGCAGGCCGGGAGGGAGAAGTGCAGGCGGGCCTTGGTTGTGCTCTGGGCTGCTGGCTGCTGGCTGTGTTCTGCTGTCACTCGAATGGCTGGGTGCCTTTTGGAGCTGCGTCCAGTCGGGACCTAGGGTGCCTTCCTGGGTGACTGGGGCCTTGACTGGGTCCTGGCCGTGCCCTTGGCTGTTACCGTAGCAGTGAGCTTGCGCCTGGCAGATCTGTGTCCCTGTGAACTTTGAGGTGGGGGGCGCGGGCAGCTCGGGGCACCTGGCTGGCTGGGTCAGTAGAGCATGTGACTCTTGATCTCAGAGTCGTGAGCTCAAGCAGCACGTTAGGCCTGGAGCCTACTTAAAACAAAAAATAATGAAAAGATAAAGGACTGGCAGGTGGTCCTGGTTTCTTACGTGTCTGCCATGAGCCTGGGAACACCATGGCTCAGGTCCCTCCCCGCGGCTTGGTTCTGGTGGCCCACCCCATGGCAGAGGGTCGGGGCACTTGGGCACCACTTTCGCCTCCCCCAACAGCATCCCCAGGGACACGGACTCTGGACCCCCCAGGCCTACACTCCGTTCACTGACCAGGCTCTGGGCGCAAGGCAGCCGCCAGGACAGACTGAGGTCTCATCCCACTTCTGCCCCTACCCTGCTGCGACCTTGGCTGTCCCTGCCCCCGTGGGACTCAAGCCCTCTCACTCCCAGCCTGCTCCCCAGCCCCCAGCTAAAATCTCTGTCTGTATCCCTAATGGTCCGAATCCCTAATGGGCGTCACACGCTCCATGTTGCCACCAGGGTGCGCGTGTGGGGACGCAGAGTCTAGTGGAGAGAAGGGAGAGATTCCTGAGACCAAGCACACGAACACAGGTCGTGAGTGTGACACTCGTGCACGTCTGCACTTGGGACGCGCATTTCCACCCGAAGGCCACTGGGGGCATTTCCTGGTCACTAAACGTCCTTTAAACGCTTCGTCTTACTGACGGCCTAGAGCCCAGGGTGTGGCCGAACCTGTGGACCCCAGTCCCTGCTAGACCCCAGTGACCACGGTACCGTCTCTGCATCTCTGCTCCTGTCCCGTGGATGCTTCCTGGAAGTGTGATTTCTGGCTCGAAGCTGACTCCGTCTTGGAGCCCGCTGACATGTGTCGCCCGCGAGCCCCCCGTTCACACTCCCAGCCTGCACCCCAGCCGGTAGTGAGTGCCGTCTGTTTGCCTGGGGACATGTCTGCTGCTTCCTGAGCTCCACTTTCGGAGAGACCCAGGTCAGCAGGCAGGCTGGCTGGTGGGTCCGAGGAGGTCGTCATGAGGACGGGCAGGGAAGGAAAGAGCGTGGGAAGTGGCCAGGGGCTCCAGGAAGTCCTCCGCCTCCGCTTCCTGCCCACCCCAGCCTCCGTCACCCTGTATGTCGGTGCGCCTGCAGCAGACAGGCCTCTGTGGCGGATGACCTCGCAGGCCTGGTCCGGGGCGTGGGGCTCTGTGCCCAGTCCTGCAGTCGGGGGACACGACTGGGGTCCACAGTTCAGGCTTGTGGTGCGCGCCCCTCCCAGCGCTCCGTCCGCCTTGCTAACAGGGCTTCTGACTCAAGGTCCAGAGACTTCTCGTTGGACAGAGATGAGGCTGAGCGGTGGGATCCACGGACGTGAGGAGACAAAGGGCAGCATGAGACACCCCAGCTGGGAGACACGTCTGTCTTCCTTCTGGGCAGGCGGCACGGGAGGACCCTGAGCAGGGCCTCTCGAGGGCCTGCAGGACGCAGTTTGGCCTGACATGGCTCACAGGCAGGCTCCTGGGGTGTGGCAGGGAGGGGGGCCCAGCAGAGTCCCAGCAGGGCAACAGGGTCGGAGGGGGGGGAGCCAAAAGCCCCTCAGGCCGGCTGTGAGGAAGGGTATGTGCTAAGGTCACAGGGGTCAGGAGCCCTTTGGGGAGGGCCCTCCTTAGAGGCCACAGTGGGGACACCGTCCTGTGGTCAAGGGGAGCCATGGGAGGCTCTTGAACAGGTCAGATCTGGGTTCAGAAAGGTCACTCCCGGAGCCCCAGAACTCTCAACTGGGTGTGGAGAGGGGCGGGAGGTGAAGCCCTGGGCCTCGCCCCTGCGCAGAGCCAGACAGCCCTTCTCTTCTCCGTCCCCTGTCGTCCCTCCCAGGCTCCTCACTGTCGGCCCCTTGCCCTCCGCGGGGCTCGATCTCACACACCGTGAGACAGTGACCTGAGCCCCCCAGGCGCCCCTTTTCCAATCATTTGCATTAGTTGCACCACCATCATTGCCGTCCAAAAGTAGACCTTTCCACCCCCCCAATACCCTTGTGCCCATCAGTGGCGACTCCCATTTCCTGCGCGGCCCCAGGAACTACTGAGCCTCCGTCTGCGCTCTCTGCCCCTCCTGGACGACTCCCGGTGGCCGTTTGCTTCTTTCCCCCAACGGGTCTTTGAGGCTCAGCCAGGGTTTTACTCTCTGCCGTTCTCGGGCTGCGTCGGCCTCTCCGCTCACAGCTGATGGCATTTGGCGGTCGGCACGGTTGCTGTGACAGGTGACCCTGCCGCCGGCATTCGCGGCCGCGTCCTTGCAGGACCTGTGCTTTCGCTTGTCTTGGGCAGATGCCCGAGAGCTGGATTTCTGGGTCGTCCGGCAGATTTACCTTTACCTTGGTGAGGAGCCACCAGGCTGTGTTGAAATGGGGTAGGACCATCTATGCTCCACTGCCGCTGCGCGAGGGCCTGGGTCCTCGAGTCCTGGCCCAGCCCACACACTCAGCAGGACTGAAACGGACTCTGGAGGAGAAGGATGTGCCACACGGCAGGGAGGGGCGGACCTGAGCTTGACCCCGGGTCGGCCCCGCCCCACCGCTGTTGCCTTGACCCTGACCTCCTGACCTCCTTGTGCTCATGGACTTGTGCGAAGTGCAGGGTTGGAGACCCTGAAGAGGTAGATGTGGGGAGGGGCTAGGGAAGTCGGGGCAGGGACTGCAGGGGAGCAGGCCCACCCAGCGGTGCTGGGACCGGGCCGCAGGCGGCCTGGGGCAGGGGGACACCGGCCACGCAAATGTCACTGAGGGTCCCGCTGGCCTCCGCACATACTCCGCGCTCCCATCTGGCCCAGGGCCCCCATGGAAGGAGGAACCAGTTCTCCTACCCAGGGGTCTTCACCTCTGTCTGTAACCTCAGGTCCACCGGCAACCTATGCGGGTCCGTGGGAAGGGACGCGGTCATCCCCCGCACAGGGCAGTTTTGAGGTTGGTGTGCCACCGCAGAAGGGCATTGGAGGCTGGGCCCCCCATGTGGCCCCTTCCACAGGCCGTCTGCTCCGAGTGAGCACCCCGGTCCAGGGACAAAAGGGTCTAGAACCTCCTGTCCAAGCTTCCTCGGAATTTGGAGAACTTGGAAAAGCCGAAGTGAGCATTTGTTGAGCACCAGCTCTGTGCCTGGGTTCCTTCATATACACCATTTCTTTTGACCGTCCCTGAGAACTGAACCCTCACCTCTCCCCCGAGAAAACAGACGCAGAGGTTACGTGGTCTGCCCAGTGTCCGCGTACTGAACGGCAGATCTGGTCCCACCCCCCACACAGACTGGGCCCCTGACCCTGACAGGCTGGGTGGTGCCCCGAGTGTGAGCAGTGGCGTCAGGCCCACTGGCCCGCTCTGTGACCTCGGGAAAATGATGGAGCCTCTCTGAGCTGCTGCTGCCCCAGTTCTGTCGAGGCCACCGACCTGTCGTGCCAATGGGATGAGGTCCCCATGGGAGGGACTCTGCACAGTGTCTGGCACTTGGCAAGAGTGAGTGGAGGTTGTCCCTGGGCTGGGAGACGGTCTGGGCTCCTCTAGCCCCTTGGGAGGGCTGCCATTTCTGTCCAGCTGGGTCTGTCCCCGGCCCATTCTCAGGAGGCAGAGGTGGGACCTCGGGATCTTCTGAGCCAGCCCAGCCTGGGGCAAGTTCCGGCCTGCATGACGTGGGAGCAGGCATAGGGGCCTTGGTGTTGCCAAGGCCTCCGCCTCCTCGCTGCATCCCTAAGCCCTGTCCATTCTTCAGGGCCGTCAGACCACCTCCCCCAGGCAGCCTCCTGCCTACCCCAGTCCCTCGCCTGTGTGCCAGCATCCAAAGCACTTTGGGGACCAAAGTCCTGGCCCAAGGGAGGCCCAGGGGCCTGGGGGGGTGGGTGACCCTAGGCCAGCATGATCCCAGCCGTGGTCTCACCCTGCAGAGGAGCCGCTGTGGACGACCCGGACCGATGGACGCGTCCACCTGCGTGTCCACCCCACCTGCCCACAGCCGCCCTATACTATTCACCAGATGTTCCACGAGACCCTGGACAAGTACAGGGGCCTCAGTGCCCTGGGCTTCAAGCGCCACGGCGTGTGGGAGGACATCTCTTACTCCCAGTACTACCTGCTGGCCCGGAGAGCTGCCAAGGGCTTCCTGAAGGTGAGGGCCCCTCCCCAGACCTGCCCCAGCTTCTGGGCCCTCCGGGGCCTCCTCCCCGACCCCCACCTGGCAAGCCTCTAGAAGCAGTAACTGCGAAGCCACTACCACTTTTCGGGCGGATGGAATGTACCGGGCCCTGTACTGAGGGCCTTACCGTTACTGAGCCCTCGTCATGCGCCTGGCACTCAGCATTTGCTTTTCATCTGTGATCACGTTCGAGATGAGCGGGGCCGCCCGGTGTGCTGGGCGGGAAGGGCCGGGAAGGGCGGCCGGGACCCTGGGCGTCCTCTGACTGGGTGCAGCCTGTGCGTCGGAAGGGGCCCTGCTGGGCGGAGAGGCCCCCTTCCGAGCCAGCTGACCCGGCCTGTCTGCCTTGGTCCTGAAGCTCGGCTTGGAGCAGGCCCACAGCGTGGCCATCCTCGCCTTCAACTCCCCGGAGTGGTTTTTCTCGGCGGTGGGCACCGTATTTGCTGGGTGAGTGGCTGCGGGCAGGGCAGAGTCTCCGGGTCGGAGGTGGGCAGGGAGTGGGAGGAGGGTTGTTTCCTCTTTTCAGAGAGCCCAAGACCCCCCCCCAGCTTCCCCTTCCTCCTGGGAGCCCCCTCTGCCCCCCCCCCCACCTGTCTGGGCCTCCAGGGCAGGGGCTGGGCCGAGGGCGTGCTCTCTGCACGGCTCAGACACGACCCCTCCTGGGTCTCCTGCAGTGGCATTGTCACCGGCATCTACACCACCAGCTCCCCGGAGGCCTGTCAGTACATCGCCCAGGACTGCCGAGCCAACATCATTGTGGTCGACACACAGAAGCAGCTGGAAAAGATCTTGAAGGTCTGGGGGGTGCGGAAGTGGGCTTGGGGGCTGGAGGCCGGGTGTCCCTGTACACCTGCAGCTTACAAAGGTCTTTTCCACCCCTCCCTCTCGGGCCCCCCGTTCTACCCAGCAACTCCACGCCACAACGATACACGAACAACAAGGCAGGGCAAGCAGTACCTACCCACTCGCCAGGTCGGGACCCTGAGGCCCAGGGTTAGGACATGTTCACCCCCGGTCACTATTTACAGTATTTACGCTTCAGGAGAATATGGAATGTGTCCTCAATAATCACGGTGACCTCGGCAGTCTACTTACCACGAGTAAAACAAGTCTTTCTCATCAGCTACCGTCCGCAGTGCTGTTTTGACATCAGGTTCCTTTGAATCGGGACATAAACCGGCCACAGGCTGGCCGTGTCTCTGTCTTTAATTCAGAACAAAGCTCAGGCTGGCCAGACAGGAGCATCCTTACCTGGGAACCTGTTAGAAATGCAAACCCGGAGGCCCCACCCCGGCCCCACTGCATCTGACACGGGGGGTGTGGGGCCCCGTGCCCGGTGCTGAACTTGCCTCATTAAACAATGCATCAACTTTTATTTATTTATTTATTTATGTTTAATGTTTATTTATTTTTGAGAGAGAGAGAGAGAGAAACAGAGAAACAGAGCATGAGCAGGGGCGGGTGGCAGAGAGACAGAGGGAGACACAGAATCCGAAGCAGGTTCCAGGCTCTGAGCTGTCAGCACAGAGCCCGATGCAGGGCTCCAACCCATGAACCGTGAGAGCATGACCTGAGCCGAAGTCGGACGCTTCACCATGCCCACGCTGGGCATGAAGCCTACAAAAAAAAA
Source organism: Cryptoprocta ferox (assembly GCA_028646485.1). Classification (NCBI taxonomy): domain Eukaryota; kingdom Metazoa; phylum Chordata; class Mammalia; order Carnivora; family Eupleridae; genus Cryptoprocta; species Cryptoprocta ferox. The sequence goes on along the minus strand of CM053560.1, from coordinate 137,129,036 downwards.
GAAAGAAAGAATTTTCCTGTAACACAGATTTGATGGTAACACATTCTCTCAGCTTCTCTTTGTCTGCAAACATGTTTATTTCCATTTATCCGAAAGATATTTTCATGTGGTTTAAAGTTCTGTGTTGACAGTTGACAGGGTTTTTTTTCTTTCAGTCTTTTAAGGATTCCATTCCAATGTTTTGAACTTGACATGATTTCTGATGAGAAGTCTATTGTTTCATATCTTTGTTCCTCTCTGTATATTTGGATATCTTGTTTCTCTGGCTGCTTCTATTTATTGGTATTTTTTGGTTTCTTGTTTTTATTTTGATTCCAGCATAGCTAACATACAGGTGTACAAGATAGTGACTCACCGCTTCCCCACGTGCCCCGGTGCTCACCAGGACAGGTGCTCTCCGTAATCCCCACCACCTGCTTCCCCATTCCCCACTCCCCACCCCCTCCCCTTAGGTAACTGTCAGTGAGTTCTCTGTAGTCAAGAGTCTGTTTCTCGGTTTTCCTCTCTCTCCCTCTCTTTTTCCCTTTGCATATGAGTGAAGTCATGTGGTATTTGTCTTTCTTTGATTTATTTTACTTAGAATAATACTCTCTAGCTCCATCCATGTTGTTGCAAATGACAAGAATTCACTCTTTTCTTTCTTACGTTTATTTATTGGAGAGAGAGTGTGTGTGAGCAGGGGAGGGCACAGAGAGAGGGAGCCCAGGCAGGTTCCGCCCCGTCAGCGCAGAGCCTGTCTCGGGGCTTGAAGTCATCGAAGCAGCATCGTGACCTGCACCAAGGTCAAGAGTTAGATGCTTAACTGACTGGCCCACCCGGGCGCCCCAAGATTTCATTCTTTTTGATTGCCGAGTCATACTCCATGTGTATCTTTATCCACTCATCCATCGATGGACATTGGGGCTCTTTGCATACTTGGGCTGTCGTCGATAGCGCTGCTGTGAACGCTGGGGTGCGTGTGCCCCTATGAATCCGCACTCCTGTATCCCTCGCGTGAATTCCTAGTAGCGCTACTGCTGTGTCGTCCGGCAGTTCTATTTTTAACTTTTTTAGGAAGCTCCACACTGTTTTCCTGAGCCACTGACCAGTGCGCACTCCCACCAGCCGTGCAAGAGGGTTCCCGTTTCTTCTCTGGCTGCTTTTAAGATTTTCTCTTCATCACTGGTGATCAGCCGTTTGACTATGTTGTGTCCTGCTGTGGTTTTCCTTTGTGTCTGTCCTGCTTGGGACTCACTGTGAGTCTTGAACTGGTGGATTTATAATCAAATTCGTCAATTTCTCAGACTGTTTTCAATTTTCGGAAAAAAACTTCCTGGGACTCCAACTACGTTTATGTTAGGCGTCTTGATATTCTCCCACCGGTCATGTTTTTCCAGGTTTTTTCTCCCTGAACTTTACTTTGAGGCTTGTGTTTGGCCTTTCGGGGCAGGTTTACATGTCTTCAGTCTCAGGCTAGGTTAGGTCCAGAGCTCAGAGCTGACCTTTCCGCTCTCCGCCCGCGCTGAAGGGGCCCGCGTCCTGCTGACAGACACGTGGATGGGTCTGGCCCCTGTGGCCTCCGTGGTCCTCAGCTCCGTGGTGGTTCACTCTCTGCCGTGCATGCTGGCTCAGCCAAGGACTCAAGAGGATAGGGCCCCTGGCGACAGATTTCTAGAACTCTCTCTTCCGGGAGTCTCCTCACTGGTGTCCAGTCCCATGGCCTTCCTGAACTCTGGGCTCTGTCACCCACTCAGCGAGATGACCAAGTTCTGTTCTCCCTCCGTCCCTCTCTCTGCCCTCCACTCTGTCACCCCCCTCTCTGTCCCCTGCTCTGTCCCCTGCTCTGTCCCCTCTGTCCCTCCCTCTCTGTTCCCCGATCTGTCCCCCATCTGTCCCCTCCTTCTGTTTCCTCTGTCCCTCCCCATCCCTCTCTCTGTCCCCCTAGTCTGTCCCCTCAATCTGCCCCCCTCCCTCTCTCTCTCTGCCCCCTGTCCCTTCCCCATCCCTCTCTGTTGTGGGATGAATTATACTTCATTCAGCCAGCCCCTGGGGTGCTTGGCTCTCTTCTGAGGGGACAGCTATGCACAAAGGGTGGCCAGTGTCCCAGTGGGTCACAGGTCAGGGCCCGGGAACCTAGCGATCAAAGTGCCTGCCAGGCAGACTGTCGCCTGGCGCTCTTCTCAGCAGGCAACTTTCTTTAGTGAAACCCCACTATGTGTCCTGTCCACACAGATCTGGAAAAATCTGCCACATCTGAAGGCCGTAGTGACATACGGAGAAGCCCCTCCAAGGAAGATGGCCAGTGTATACACGGTAGGTGGGTGGAGGACTCGGGGACATGAGGCGCCGGCCGGCCGCCCCTTACCGGGTGCCTGCTCTCCCTGCCCGGCTGCAGATGGAGGAACTCATGTTGCTGGGGGACGAGCTGCCGGAGGAGGCCCTGGACGCCATCATCGGTGCCCAGCAGCCTAACCAGTGCTGCGCGCTGGTCTACACCTCGGGCACCACGGGGAGCCCCAAGGGCGTGATGCTGAGTCAGGACAATGTAGGGCGGGTCCCAGATGGGCGGGCGGGGCTGCGGTGGACCCCGGCAGGCCCTCAGCTCAGGGGCCCAGGACACGTAGGACAGCCCTTGGTCTGCGGCCCACACGGAGCCCAGTGAAGGCGAGGAGGAGGGCGAGGGCGCGAGGGGCCTGTCCTGGGAGCTCCCCACAGAGATGTCGGGCAGGCGTCCCCGAAGTAGCCCAAGCCCCAGGGTGAGCCTGCCGGGCCCGGCTGCCTGTCCCCCAGATCACGTGGACAGTGCGGCACAGCTGCCAGGCCGGCGGCATCCAGGAGGCCGACGTCCAGCAGGAGGTGGTGGTCAGCTACCTGCCCCTCAGCCACATCGCCGCACAGATCTACGACTTGTGGACGGGCATCCGGTGGGGGGCGAAGGTCTGCTTTGCCGAGCCTGACGCCCTGAAGGTCAGTCTCCTCCGCCGTGCCGCGCCCCCCCCAACGAGTGTGCACTTATGGGCACGCGCGTTCCCCGCGCACCTGCCAGATTTCTTTTGGGGTAATCAGCACAGCCCGCCTGGGCAGCCGGAAGGGACTGACTGATGATGTCACAGAGGCGAGGGTCCACGTGCCATTGAGGACAGGCCACAGATGGCCACAGCCCTGCTTTTGGGTCCCATAAACTACCTCCATGCTGTGAAAACTCATGTAACACGTAAACTCACACGCCCCCACCCGCAGCTCACTGGCCCGAGTGGCGTCCCTTGTCGGCTCCTAAACTGGACACTGCTTAGGGGTATTCAGTGGTCAAGTCTGGGTTAGGATAGAGTCGCCGCCCCAGGGCTGGGAGGGGACACAGGAGCCTCGAGGCCTCTGGCCACTCGAACAGTGGGGATGGCAGCCTGACAGCGCAGGGCAGGCTGTGTGCAGACATGTGTCTCCGCGCGTGGGCGCCCATGTGTGGCCTGTGTGCAGGACGCCTCGGGGGCGTGTGCGTGCGGACTCGGGCACAAGGGGCCGCCTTGCACTGAGCCGCAGGCCTTCCTCTCTGGTGGTGGACAGGGGAGCCTGGTGAACACGCTGCAGGAGGTGGAGCCCACGTCCCACTTGGGGGTGCCTCGGGTGTGGGAGAAGATCATGGAGCACATCCAGGAGATGGTGGCTCAGTTGGGGTTCATCCGGCGCAAGATGCTGCTCTGGGCCATGTCGGTGACCCTGGAGCAGAACCTGACGTGCCCTGACAGGTACCTCAAGGGCTGAGGACGGGGGATAGGGGACAGGAGGCCTGGGGATGGGACAGGAGGCCGGGGACAGGGGGGACAAGGGGACAGGGGACAGGAGGCTGGGCAGGGGCTGGGCAGGGGCATAATCCCACCATGTGGCCGAGGATGGGACGGGCTGGGTTCATCCTGGGGACCTCTGTGCAGAGGCCCCAGCAGGCGCTGGGTTTGAGACCTCAGTTACCGCGTCTCTGGCTTCTGAGTGGGAGACGGACTTGCTCTATCTGGGGTGGCATTCACCTCCCTGGGAGCGGCTCCTGAGTCTCCCAGGTTTTCTGATCTCAATAGGCGGCTGAGGAAGGGGTCACAGTGACAAGGGCTTTTCCAGACTCCAAGTGACCCCTTGGAGGTCACCTGACTACCTCTGACCGCTTTTCACATTTTCACAAGTGCTGTGGGAGGGTCAGTGGCATAAACCTGGCCTGTCCCCATTTAGAAACCGTTTCCGTTACTAGTGAGTCTGTGAAACAGTATCACATCTCATGAGACATATACATGCGTGTGCAAATATGGCTTCATTTGCACAGACATGGAGCATGAATATGCATGAACAACTCATTCGTGGGCTTCAAATGGGGTGAGCCGCTTTTGTGCTTGCGTGTCCACGCACATGTACTTGGAGTCTGCACACGTGTCTCCTTGTGTGTTGGCACACGTGCGCCTGGACACAGCTGACCCTGTCTGACCTCCGCGCTCAGGACATTTCACACCTACGTGTGCGTGCGCGTTCACAGATGGCCAGGCTGGTGTGCGCCCACCAAATGCCCACCTTTTTCACGTGGTTCCTTCTGTGGACTGTTCCTCCTCCCCAACCAGTGACCTGAAGCCCTTCATGGCCAGGCTGGCAGACTACCTGGTGCTGGCCAAGGTCCGCCAGGTGCTGGGCTTTGCCAGGTGTCAGAAGTACTTCTACGGGGCAGCCCCCTTGACCATGGAGACACAGCTCTTCTTCCTGGGCCTCAACATCCGCTTGTACTCAGGCTATGGTCTCAGCGAGACCTCGGGGCCCCACTTCATATCCAGCTCCTACAACTACCGGCTCACCAGGTACACGCGCCCGCGTGCCCGTGCCCACACCCCGGGGGCTCGAAAAGGCTCTGTCGGAGGCCTTTCCCTCCAGGAGGGTGGGGCGTGTGGGAGGGTGTCCCCCCTCGGCTGACAGCCCGCACTCCACTGGGACAGGGCCACCCCCAGGAAGGGGGCAAGTGGAGGGTCACCTGCTGTGCCTTAAGACCTCCCTCCCTGCGAGCCCATCACAGGGCCTGAAGTTGTGGATTAGGACTCCGTTCATTAGTTCGTTCATTCATTCACCTTAAAGCTTCTTATTGCCCCCCACCCCAGCCCTACGTCCCCTATTAAGATACACAAATCCTGGGAGGGGCACTTTCTGGCCGTCGGCCGAGAACGAGGGGCTGGAGACCTCGGGGACTTCCAGCGGAGGCCTGACCCTGGGCTGAGGCCTCCTCCGACCGCCCTAGCTCCGGCAAGCTGGTGCCAGGCTGCCTGGTGAAGCTGGTGAACAAGGACGCAGAGGGCGTCGGGGAGATCTGTCTGTGGGGCCGCACCATCTTCATGGGCTACCTGAACATGGAGGACAAGACGCGAGAGGCCATTGACGCCGACGGCTGGCTGCACACGGGCGACATGGGGTGGCTGGACGAGGACGGGTTCCTCTACATCACTGGGCGCCTCAAAGGTGAGCGCGGCCGGCGGCCTCATGGCTGCGGGCGTGTGTGGGGGGGGGTGTACTGCCTCTACTATTTGTGCCCCAAGTACTGAGCCCGGATTAAGTTCCTGCACTTGGACTGACATCGTTTTATTTACCCCGACTCACTAATGACGGCACCCAGAGAGGTTAAGGAACTTGCCCAAGGTCACCCAGCTAGTAAATGGTGGAGCTGGGATTCAAACTCCTTCAAGAAACAAGGCAAGTCTTTCCAGAAGATTCTGGAATAAATAGCACATCTTTTTATATGCAAACAGGGATGATACCGAGAAGAACATAGATTGGATATAAAATTTAAAATAAAACACGAGACCTCAAAGAAATTTCCCATGAAAATGGGGCCCTCCCAGGGAGGTGAGCTGGGGACTTCTTCGGAAAAGGTGCTTTGCCCACTTGGCCCGAGGGCATGTGATGCCAAACACATCCCTGCAGGAACCCCCACCAGCTCCGTGAGTGGGTCTCTCCACGGCAGGGGTGCCATCGGGCTGGGCTCTGCTGGCCGTAGGGGGCAGGCTCAGGCCACCCAGGCTGGGAGATCCCTGCACAGCCCTCCTGCTGCCCGCCTGGGCTGACAGCGCCCTCTAGGGCTGAGCTTGGTGACGGCGGGGGGGAAGGAGGCAGCGTGGCTGGAGGTCAGCGCCAGCATCACCGCCAAGATGACCGCTTGTCCCCGCCCCCACCCCCAGGCCTGGCGCCAGCGTCTGGGGCTGGTCTGTCTGCCTGGACTTGCACCGGCACCCCGAGTGTCTTTGTGACACGGCCGGACGTCTGCGTGAGGCCGTGGTCTTCCTCCGCAAGACCGCGCCGGCTGCCTCCAGCTGCCTCCAGAAACCTGCCAACATTTCAAGTCTGTTCCATCGGCTCTACCGACTGATGGGTGAGAATGTACCTCTTCACCACACTGAGTCTTCCGATCCATAAACGTGGTACCAGTCGCTCAACACTGGACAGATACCTTTGAAAACATGGATTAGATGATTTTCTGGGAAAATGTAACTACTTCCAAAAAAGACGGTAAATTTAAACAGACTGATTCCCATGGAAACAATCGCGTCAGTGCCCCTCCCCCCACCGCTCTCTCCCTCTCTCTCTCTCTCACACACACACACACACACACACACACACACACACACAAAACACGGGGACCAGCAGAGGTCCTGAGGAATCCCAACAATTGAACTGTTTTTTGAGCACCAAAAAGGAAAACTTCCAAATTTTTGGTGAGGTGATAACATGGATACCAAAATCGGAAAAAGATTGTATTTACAAAGAAAACTGTGAACCAATGACTTTCATGAACATATACGCTAAAATCCTACATAAAATACTAGCAAGTGGGATTCTTCTGGAAATGCAGGGATATATAATATAATTAATCATATTAAGAGAACTTTAAAAGTTTTATGATCATCTGCACATATATTGAAAAGGCATTTCACAAGAACTGATAATATCCTCATTCGTGGGGGAAAAGCATGGGATAAAACCAGAAATGGAGGATTACTTCCTTAGCGTAATGAAGTGTGTGTCCCCCACGCCAGAAGCCAGGGGCGCAGTGTTTAAGGCACCGGCCTTGACCGCTGGATGGAGACCGAGCTCCCTAGGAGGCTGACAGCAGTGCACGCACGGAAAGCCAGGACCACGCAGGGAATCCGTGGCTTCCGATTGCACCAGTGCATTTAGAAGGCATCACGGAAGAAACTAGTCCATCTACGATCACAGCGAAGAGGCTAAAACATTTACACACAAAGATCGGAGCCCGTGTAACTACTGGAGGGAAACAGGAAAACCGAGAAATTCTGTGTCGTGGTGGGAGGCGGGAGCTCGGTGGCTCCAACCACAGGAGCTGTGATAAGGGACTAACAAGCTTTTACTACATTACAGACAGAACAAACCAGTGGTCAGACCACCACGAGCAAAGGCGGGTAACGAAGCTGGGAAAGTATCGATGGGGGTCACATGGAAGAAACAGGAGGTTTAAACGAGGACCCTGTCCATCCCTTGGTGTCCTTACCTTTTTTTTTTTTAATGTTTACTTATTTTTGAGAGAGAACACGGGCAGGGGAGGGGCAGAGAGAGAGGGAGACGCAGAATCCAAAGCAGCTCCAGGCCCCAGCTGTCAGCACAGAGCCCGACGTGGGGCTTGAACTCCCGAACCGTGAGATCATGACCTGAGCCAAAGTCGGACGCCGAACTGACTGAGCCCCCCAGGCGCCTGCTTGGCGTGCTTACACTGAAGTCTCCCAGCAGTGTCTGCAGCGTGCAGGTGTTTGCACACCTCTCCTTAGATCTGCCCCCGAGTATTCTACTTTGGTGCTAGTGTAAATCACATCACGTAAAATCCGTTTTCTGCTCGCCTGTGCCGGGCACACAGGCTGCTTTCATGCCCGCCTGGGGTCACGGGGCCTCAATGAGTCACCCTGTGACTCTGCTGGTTTGTGTGTTCCTTCGGAGCCTTCAGCGACACAGTCAGATCGTCTTCAAATAAGGACAGTTTTGTTCCTTCCTTTCCATTCCTGTGTTTCTCTTGCCTCTGTGCCGGAGACATCCCGGGGCAGCGGCGAATGGACATGGGGACAGTGGTCGTCCTTGTGTTGTTCCCGATCTCGGGAGGAGCGCTTTCAACATTTTATCCTGGAGTGTTGTCGCACGGGGTTTGATGGATGTTCGTCTCTATTCGCACTTGGCTGAGGGTCTAGCGTGTGCGGACAGTGCAAGACGCTGGTGGGGGGAGGGGGCGGTCAGGGAAAGCCCAGCGAGGCAGGGGCAGTGAGGGACGCTGTGGCTCCCTCTCTGCCCCCTCCCCCTGCCCTGGACACGCCCCGTCTGACCGCCCCAGCCCCTGGGCGGCCCTTTGTGCCACGGCCCGGTGAGCTCCCTGCCGCCGGGGGCCATCCGTTCTTCTCCTCTGCCCGACGTCGACATGGGGCCCACACACAGTGTGACCAACCCCTTTTTGTTGCGCCAGAGCGGGGGCATGAGCCAGCTAGGGCAGTCCAGGTGTGTTCAGTAAACGTCCACTTACTCCCACCTGGTGTGGCGGGACTCCACCTTCCAGGGAAGACATCAGAGTGCTGAGTGCCAGCACCTGTTCGTGCACGACCCTCCGCAGGACGAGGGGCGGACGCTGAGAGAGACACTCAGACAAGGGAGAGCCAGCGTGGGCTGTGGGGGGCCTCCTGAGCCGAGTGGCCCTCAGAGACCAGAGTGTTCGACGGCCGTGGTGGGGGTGTGGGGAGGGTGTAGGCGAGTGAGAGGTGCTTCTGAGGGTGTGCATCTCCCCCCACTTCCCTCCCCCCACCCCCGCACCTCCCCAAGCGGCCAGTGTGGCTTGCGGGGGCTGTGGCCCAGGCCTGGGTCCTGGTTCCGCCGGGGCGCCTGGACTAAAGCCTGTGCCGGGGGCCTGGCCCTGCGTCCCCAGAACTAATCATCACAGCCGGAGGGGAGAACGTGCCCCCTGTGCCCATCGAGGAGGCCGTGAAGGTGGAACTGCCCATCATCAGCAACGCCATGCTCATCGGGGACCGGAGGAAGTTCCTGTCCATGCTGCTCACCTTGAAGGTGCGTCTGGGGGGCTCGGGAGGGAAGCCGACTGTGGGTCTAGCCCGAGCAGAAGGCACGCCCGGCCGGGACACGTATGGGTCTCGTGACTGTATTCTGGGACCACCTGTCGACTACTTGCACAACGGGCCACGTAGCTCATGGAAAACAGGCTCCGCCCTGCGCCACCCCCCCCCAACTGATAATGTGCTGCTGTGACCATCCCTCTGTCCCAGCTCAGCCCAGCTCCCAAGGGCCTGCTGGTGTCCTTCCACCACGGGCCCCACGTGGCCGGGGAGGCGCCCGATCCACTCTGGAGCCCTCTCTCCGGTGAACGGCTCACAGTGAGGCACAGCCTTGGCCCCGGCAGCGAACCCTCCCCAAGCCGCGTCTCGTGGGGTGAGGCCCGCGCCGGCTCTGACCTCTGGCTTTTCAGTGCAAGCTGGACCCAGACACCTGCGACCCAACGGACTGCCTGACCAAGCAAGCCGTGGAGTTCTGCCAGCGGGTGGGCAGCAAGGCCACCACCGTGTCCGAGATCGTGGGGACGAGGGATGAGGCCGTGTACCGGGCTATTGAAGAGGGGATCCAGAGAGTCAACATGAAGGCAGCCGCCCGACCCTACCACATCCAGAAGTGGGCCGTCCTCCACAAGGACTTCTCCATTGAGGGCGGAGAGCTGGGTAGGGGCTCCCTGTTTGCTCTCAGTACTCCGGGGGCCGTGGGGGGGGGGGCAGAGGCAGGGCCTGGGGGTGCCTGGTGGGGAGCAGCACGAGGAGCACAAAGCCACTATCCAGTGGGGATAGGTGGGGAGCGGGACCTCTATCCAGTGGGAGGACACGGCTGGCCGGGGCGTGGGCGGACGTGCAGATAGGTGCTGGAACTTTCTCATTCCAACACAACCTTTAACTCTGCTTGGCTGCGGGACCCTTTCCCCCGAAATCACATGGGAACCAGCAGACCGACACCAAGGCCCCCTGGTGCGTGGCGGGGGTAAGCCCACCGGCACCTCCTGTGAAGTCCGGGGTGAAGCCCTCCTGCCGCACGGTCCACAAGCCACAGCAGACTGGTGCCGCCCCAGCTGGACCGGGGAGGTCCCGGCCACAGGGCAGGTGGGAACGGCTGCCTCCAGGAAACACCCTCAGACCCATCGAGGCCAGGGTACAAGCACTCAAGAGTAGCGCCGAGGTGCCCTCGGAGCCCGGGTCCCAGCCACGCGCCTTCCCGGGTTTCTCCGAGTCCGGGCCTCACCCCGTCCCTCCGCTTGCTCTCTTAGGTCCCACCATGAAGCTGAAACGGTTCGTAGTCCTGGACAAGTACAAAGACGTCATCGATTCCTTTTACTAGGAGCAGAAAAAGCGACCGGGGGTCTTCCTCCCAGCCTCTGCGGAAGACTGCGGGCCTCCCGGGGCGCCTGCAGCTCCAGGGGCCCCTCAGTTCAGGCGAGAACTCTGGCAAGTCCGGGAGGTCTCCGGGTCCGGTGACGATTCCGGGAAGCTTCACGCGTGTGTAGTTTAAATTCTAAGCACTGCCTTTTGTTCAGGTGACACAGGAGATGGGCTCTCCCCCCACCCCCAGCTGTCAGGGGGTGGGGGGCGGTTCCCGGCCTTGCGCAGGGGGAGGGCGGCCGAGTCACTCCGCGGGTGCGCGCGCCCCCTAACGGCCGGCTCGCCCTGGATCTGTTGGACGCTGCCCATCGGGCACCAGGCTGTTCTGCGCCTCGCACTTGCCGACTGATCTGACGCTTAATAAAACTGCCGCTGCCTAAGTGATTGTACGAGGGTGTAATCTGAATATTAAACTCTGTAACAGAACTGCCAACGAGCACCTGATTTTTTCTGTCGGTTGAGCAGGTGGGACCGGGCGCCACAGGCCTGCGGGGGCGCTTTCTGAAAACGCCGCCGGCTGGTGCCGGGATGTCGCGGCCACACCACCCCCTTGGCCCCAAATACCTGGATCCAAAATGGCCTCTGGCGTCTCACCAGGAAACAGGTGGAAAAAGCGTACACCCCAGTCAGTTCTGGAATTCTTTATTAGGGCAAACCCGAGGGTCACGGGGAATTAGCACAAGGCAACAGAGGGGACGAAGCTGCAGCTTGAACAGAGTAAAATACACACAAGACTCGGGTCTGGGTACAAGCCTCAAAAAGCACCCAGACAGGTGCCAAGAAACCCATGTGACCTGGGTGCTTTATTCAGAGTCCTGGGGCCAGCAGAGCCACACAAGGAGCAGTTGTTCATGAAAACAGTGACCACGTGTCTGCTTCAAGGACAATGTGCGGGGCTGGGTGGGGGGTGTCACAGCTGAGCCCAGCCCCCACCTTGCGCTCCTTTCTCACTGGCGCTGGGCAGGTGGCAGTGGCCCAGTCTTCGGGGAAGGGGGGGCAGCCACTGAGACAGGAAAGTGAAGGCCAGCACCCCCGTTAACTGCAGCCGAAACACTCGTGGTCAGGCGTTCGGGCCGCTCTGGGCCGAGCGAGGCACATGCCACAGGCCCCCGCAGCCACCCAGCGTGAAGCAGAGGCCCAAGGCGGCGACTTGCACGTGTGCAGTGAAAGGAAGTCCCCTCCACTCTGTGAAAGCCCCTGCTGAGAGGAGCGCATCTCGAGAGAAACCGAAAAATCGAACACACAGATGCACGTCTGCACCCAACATACTAGCTATGTCTTAGTCACAAAAATTACATCTCTCGTTACGTATTTCTTGGATTTGAGGTCTTTATTCATACTCAGGAATTCACGCGAGGACGTACCTGTCTACCTCCCACGTCACTAAGAAACATGCGCACTCACTGGCGGTGGCCTGACCTTCCCGGAACCCGCCCCGTCCCGTTCAGCTTTGTAAGAATGTCACCGTGTGCTATCATGTCAATATCCTGCCTTCTTCCTATGTATTTTTCATAAACCAAGGAAAACAGGGTTTTTCTTTAAAAAGTTATGTTTTCTGTTATTGTTTCGTATTTACAGCTGAGGAAAAACCGTTTAAACCAAAGTGTAAAATGATTAACGTGGCCAATGATACAGTCCACCGAGAGCTTACAGAAGACGCACACCGTAAAGACACGTCATAAATAAAACAGGCCCTCGGGAGAAGTCCTCGGAGCAGGCCTCGCACGTCCCTGCACCCTTCGCACAGATCTGGTTAAGAAAAGGCCGTGTCTAAAAATGTACTGTCAGGAAAGAAGCAAACCGCATGTGCGCGCAATGCGGGTGTGCGTGACAGACACGGACTCCACGCGCAGGAGCCTCAATCCAAATCTCGAACTCGACGACAGATTTCCTCCGTGAAGTCTGAGCACTTGGCATTGCCTCCTAGATCTTTTGTTAAGCTCTGAGAAAAGAAAAAAAGCCAAGATAAAATGGATCCACACGCTCAACAAAGGATGTTTTTCCGGAAAGCCTCCAGGGAGACTCGGGAGAGCAGGTCTGTTCCCCGCTGGAGAGCGAGGCCCCCCCCCCAGGAGGACCAAGGGCCCGGTTGGCACACAGGGCACCTTGAAGAGGCTACAATGCTGTTGCGGCAAAGGGAGGCAGGGAGGCTTTCCAAATGTCCCCTCTGTCCCTCCAGTACACATAGGAGGACACTGGATTATGGGCATTTAAATGAAAGAATAAGTCCTTTGGGGAATTTGTAACCCTTAAAAAATATACTTTGACTTATTTTTGGAGACTGGAAAACAAATATTAAAGTAATATTTGAACCTGACAATAAACTATAAAGTTAAAAAATAATAATAATAAATAAATATTTGAATCACTTTTTTTCTTTTTAAGTAAGCTCTCTGCCTGACGTGGGGCTTGAACTCACGCCCCGAGATCAGGAGTCTCACGCTACGCCGACGGAGCCGGCACGGTGCCCCTGATCGCTGGCTGTTAAACTTCCCTCTTAGAGAAACCTTCCCATCCGGCCCCTGGGTTCTCTACCAGCCTGACTCCCCTGCGGTCCCAAACAGACCTCAGAATGCATGGTTCTCTCGTCCCACTGCGTCCTGCACAATTAAAAGGACGGAGCAGGTCATTCCGGCCTCTCTCTGCAGGCCCTACAGCGAAGCTTCTCAAAACGAATCACATGCCTTGAGGCCGGGTCCCCGGCTCTCAGCCCGCCCTCAAGGACGCCGCAGAGCGTGTTGGGTAAGAGCCAGACCGCACCTGAGCCCCATCTGCATGCGCGAGCGGTGGGACCTTGGACAGGTTAGTCTCTCTGGGCGCTGGTTTCCTCATCTATGAAATGGGATTATAGCATCTACTTCACAGGGCAGATTTGCTGAGATGATACGTGCAAAGAACATCAGACCACGTAAGTATCTGACGTTAGCCGTGATCACTTCATAAAAGTTGTGTTGTACTCTCACAGACGCACATCCTGTGCTGTCACAGCACTGTGCCGTCGACGCAAAAGTATCTGCCGCGCGGGTCCCAGCCCTGGAGGCCTGAGACCGTAGCTCACCCCCCCCCACGCCTCCACCACGTGACACCCCTCTGACTGGTGTCTGCTGGGGAGGAAACGCTGTCTAGAAAAGTGAACAGACTCGGCCCAGATAGTGCACTGACCCCGCAGGACGTCGAGGCCTAACTGGCTCCGGCTCCTAGACCTGCCGCACGGGGGTCTCCCTTCCGGGACCTAACATGCGGCTCCCCCCACGGAAAACGCACAGCACGGTCGCAGATACCTTTCCGTCCTTAATCGTGGCGAAGCACGCGGCCTCGACGCGCGCGGCGTGGGCGGAGAGCCCCATGTGGCGCAGCATCATCACGGCGCTGAGCAGGAGGGCCGTGGGGTTGGCCATGTCCTTGCCCGCGATGTCCGGGGCCGTGCCGTGAACCTACCCATGGGAACAGAAGCGCAGTCAGGGGGAGCCCGCAGACAGCGCTCCCCTGGGGCCTCGGGGCCCGGCCACCTTTCCTCACCGACGAGGAGCATTTCTGAGCGGGTACTGGGCCCTTCCACACACAGGTCTGAGAAGTCAAGCGTCAGAAAAATAAAGAGCCAAAGTAATGGGGATAAAAGTGTAAAAATAGGGACTAACAATCTTTCCCAACTTTCGAGAAGATGTTCTAACTGAAGGAGGATGCATAGTAAGTAACACGGACACAAGATAGAAAGAGAAAGGAACGAGTAAACCAAGCTCATATATAAAACAAAGCATCAGTTTCTTTGACAACTGGGAAAACCCAGCACTTGAAACCTACGTGAACCCGCCCCAGGCTCTCGGGCTGTTCGCATGAATTCTGCCTCAGGTGTCACCAGGGTCCTTACCGACTCGAAGATAGCGACCCCATTGGCTCCAATGTTGCCACTCGGTGTCACACCGAGACCTCCAATCAATCCCGCGCACAGGTCACTGGGGGCAGAAAAGCATTTTGAGGGTGTTCTGCGAAAGAAAACTTTTCACCCGGCGCCCAGACTTTGGTTTTTAAACACCACCCTCCACCAAAGGGAACCAGTGCTCCTTGGAACCAGTGCTCCTTGGAGAAACGGCTGATCCTGGACCACAGGGAGGAAACACAGGATGAGCCCGGGGTGTCCTGCTTCGCCAGAAAGCAAATGATGGGCCGCGTCCGGAGGACACAGCTCAAAGGGACCCGAAATGGCCAGGTCAGGGCGACCCAAGCACCAATATGATGATGGCTGTGGTGGGACCGCCCATGGTGACGTCCATGCCTCCAAACGGAGAAAGACGTGCACAAATAAACAAGCTTATGCGCACAGAGCACCAACCAGAAGGCCCTTTCTCCCACTCACCCTCTTCCGCCAAATCCTCCATTCACGTCATCAGTGAGACTCACAGGGAACAAATGTGTTTTTCAAAGACAGACCACAGCCGTTGTACTGCCAGCCCCACCTGCAGGGGCAGCTGGGGGGAGGGGAGGCCCAGTCGTTGGGACTGGACACTTCATGGTCTAAATCGAGGCTTCCCGAAACTTCCAGCAAGTTACTTAAGGTTCTCTGAGCCTCAACTGCCTTATTTATAAAACAGAGGCAGTATCTGTTCTGTGGGACTGTCAGGATTAAATGATACGACGGAATAAAAGAACTTAGCAATGACTTATTTCTCAAAAGTTAGTTGTTGTCCCTCTGGGTCTGTTCTAAGGCCCCAGTTAAGGATCTAGAAATGAAGGAGTGATGACCCACTTCGTGTATGTGTGCGCGCGTGGGGAGGACAGCAAGGGACCAGCGGGGGCAGCGGGGGCAGCCAGGGAGTGAGGACTTGGTGTGGTCAAGCGTCAGCACCTGGGGCTGTGGGTGCCGGCACACAGGAAGTCCCTGTACCTTCCTTCAACCTTTCCCTAAGTCTGAAATTATGTCAAAAGTCACACAAAGTCTGAACAAGTGACCACTCACTAGGTAGCTGTACAGGCCAACACACTGAAATCACTCAACCAGCAAAACCTCTGAAACGGGAAGAGGGACTCATCGTAGGGACAGCAGCCCGGGGCCGACTTGGCAAACGGATGAATGACCCGCCAAGCACGCAATCACTGACGCGGCCGCCGGCGTCACTAGAACCCGAGCAGCGCGCGCTGTATTGATGACGCTTGATAGAAACTCTGTAAGCCACGTTTCCTTCAGGACATTTATCAATAAATCATAAGCTCACGAGGGGTAGCCGGACTCACCTGAGGATATCTCCATACAAATTCGGCATAACGAGAACGTCAAATTGGGACGGATCCTGGACCATCTGCAAGGAACGCGCTGGTGTCTTTAGCGATCAAAGCCGCACCCTGGCGCACGGAGTCAGCAGGGAGGGAGGCATGTGTACTTACGTTCAGACACACTGTATCGAGGTACATCTCATTAAATTTAATATCTTTACAGTTCTCAGCAACTTCCCGGCATTTTTGCAGAAAAAGCCCGTCTGACATCCGCCTGTATTTAATTAAATAAAAATTGTTTAAGGGAAGACTTGCAGAAAGAAAAGGATCAGATCAAAGTTCAACAATGTTAGTTCCAGAAGCCCAGATGTCTGATTTCAATTATAGTACAGTTATTTTTCAGGCAGTTAATAAAATGCAAACTGAAAATGTTTTGGGCTGTTTCTGGACACACAAAAGGATAAAAATATAAAACAGTTTGATCATAATAAAGACTATTATTTTTAACAGTCTTGTAAGAATTATTAAATGTGAATTAACAAGAAAATGTTAAAATTGCTTTAAAAAGACTAACTCCTGATCATTTAAGTGTTTTTACTATCTTACATGCTCAACACTTCTCCCAGGCGGGGAACCCGCTTCTGGACCCGGCGCAGGCCTTAGACTGAGCGGAGGAGGGGCTCACGCCGCACGAGGGAACCCGCCCGCACGCGGCCACCGCGGACACTCCCGGTTCTGCTTGGGCAGAAGTGCCCTGCGACTCGCGTGGCCTCGCCGGGCAGCCACAGCATCGGGCGTCCGTCTCCAGCGGCCTCCGGGAGCCCTCAGCCCTCCTTGCACGCCGACCCCGAGCGCCCCGTCTGCTCCGTCTCCGAGGGACGACGGCGCCCCCGCCCCCGCCCCCAGCGCGCCGCGCGCACTCACATGATGTTGGCTTTGTGCACGGCCGTGACGTGGCTGCGGTGATTGTTGCGCGCGTACTCAAAGGCGAACTCGGCGATGCGCCGGCTGGCCTCCTCGGTGATGAGCTTGATGCTCTGCACGACGCCGTCCACGATCTGAGGACAGAGGTGCCGCCTCACTGCCGCGGCCGCACCAGGCCGCTGGCGGCGGGCGACGCGCCGCCACCACCGCTTGGGGGCTCGCCTGGCGCACGTGCGGCGTCGCTGGGGTTAATAACATCGACCCCAGCCCGATGAGGTAGGTAGCATGAGGCCCACTGCACACATGAGGAAAACTGGGGTGCAGAGGTGGCCCCGTGCCCTGCCCCAGGACATGCCTGTCCAGTTGATTCTAACTTGAAACCGAGAACACACCCTCCTCCCGGCTCCGCCCCCACCTCCCGCCCTCACCTGGCGGGGGGTCAAGGTGAGCCCATCTCGGGCCAGGTGTTCTCAACGGCCAGGGGTCAGAGCAACTGTCCCAAAAGCACAGAGAGCCACGCAAGTAGGAATTCTAGTGTGGGATGAACGTACCACATGCTCGATGCCACTGTACTCCCCTTCTGTGTTCTCCCGGATGGTGACGATGTTTACGTCCGTGTAAGGGGTTTTGTAGCCCTCGATGGAGACGCAGGGCCGCACATTTGCATAAAGGTCAAATGTCTTGCGCAGCAATAAATTCATAGATGGGTGACCAGCTGCTATTGGGGTCTTTAAAGGGCCTGTAATCAAGAAGAGAACCACATGACAACAGGGTACGTTCTGGGCGGGGGGGTTCTTCCTTTTTTCTTTTTTAAGATTTTATTTCTAAGTAATCTCCACCGGGAACGCGGGGCCCAGACCCACAACCCCAAGATCAAGGGCTGCTCCTTGAACCGAGCCAACCGGGTGCTCCTTCTTTATAAACACAAGTGCCTAATGTTTACTTGAAATTCCAGTGTTCCTTTGTTTCACTTTTCTACCGCAGCTTAGCGAGGGTCCTTCCTTCAGATGAGAAGTAGCCGTGTGGCCTGACGTGTGCCCACGAACAAAGGGACACTTTTACAACGAGCAAGGGTCACCTGCTAACTCACCCGGGCTACTCCAGAGAAGGCGTCTGTCTCTAGCTCTACCCTCTGATTCCAATGAAGGAAGAAGATCCCCACGGAGGCTTTCTGGAACATTACTGCGCACCCCCTGGTAGAGGACCAGGCTGGACAGTGTCTGACCCTCACCACCACCCGGGAGGTAACGCCACTCTTGCTGTCCATTAAAAGTGAGCAGAAAAAGCCCTGACCAAGAGTAAGAAACTTGCCGGAGCCTCCCGGTCAGTAGCAGACAAGAGACGCAAACTTGGACCTGTCTGGACTGAACTTTGGAAAGCCTGGGCTGAATGGGAGTCTGGCACACGCCAGTATTTTGAATCATGACCTGAAGCATGTACTGATAAGAGGAACACTGAAAACATGAAAAGTATCACAAGACAAATCTAGGTGAAGATAAATACTTTCATTTGACACTGGCCGGTAATACCTTCATGTTTTTACCGGGGGAAAATACGTCCCCAAATGAAAACCGCAGCATGTCAACGCAAGGGAGTTGCTTCGCGTGGTGAGCGCAACATAACGTGCTGACAAGGCAAGTCACTATGCCGCATGCCTGAACCTAGTATCATGCTGCGCGTCGGCTGTGCTCCAATAAACAATTTGAAAAAGGAAATAAGTAAGCTGCTTCCTACAGGCTGGCTCTACGCTAACACAGGCCGTGTTTCACTTCCGTGCACAACGCCTGTAGGAGAAGCCCACAGTCGCCATCGGGTCCACTACCTTTCAAGCCCATCTTGTTCTTATCCATGGACTCTTTGGCTTCTGGAGGGATCATCCACTTTCCTCCGGGTCCTTGGATGGCGGTGACGTTGCGCTCCTCCCACTGAATGGGCGCCTGATGCGGGGACACAGAGCACAGTGAGCTGCGAGTGTGACTCACACGCACACTACAGTTACAAACTGCTTCACGTGGGGGGCAGCTGGTGGAAACATACAATAAAGGCCCGGAAAGTTCCTGGCACGCGGGAAGAGATGTCATTCTCCGCACTGCCCTGTACAGTCGGCACCTCGCAGCAACCTGCCCGCTTATTTTTTTCACAGCTCTTGACGCGGCTAAAGTTAGAACATCACAAGGAGCAGAGAAGCGTGGTCTGCAGAAACACGACATGGTCCTGACACGTGGGTGAACCCAGCAACCCTGGTGCTGCGTGAAGGAAGCCAATCACAGAGGCCCGCACGAGAGTCTGTTCCTGCGAAGTGTCCAGAAGGGGCACATGCAGGGACGGAGAGTGAGTAGCTGGGTAGCTGCCTGGGGCTGGCCATGGGGAGGGGTGGGGGCAGGCGGTGGGGGATGGGCAGTGAGGGCTAATGAGCCTAGGGCTTCCTTCGGGGTGGTGAGAGTGTTCTAAAATTAGACCGTGGTGGTGGCTACACAGCCCTGCGCCTGTCTGCGCGTGTGCTGCACCCCTGGCTCGGACTGCACACTGCAAGTGGGGGGGTCGTGCTGCAGCACGCCACCCGGGGCTCAGCGAGGCCGTTAGAAAAGCCCCCGATACACTGCATAACCCGCGCGGCCACACCCTCCGTGGTGCGCGGGTGACAGCATGAACCCAGTAAGGCCGGGTCCTTGTCCGCAGGGCGCTCACAGATGGGAGCGGCCGCCTCCGCCACCAGGCGAGCCCGTCTCCTCTGCGGGGGGGCGTGCTTGGGGAACCGGCGGCGGGGTCGGACACTTCACACCTGCCCCGTCCTCATCTGACAGCTGCGGTACCCCGACCGCCACCGACTTCTCCTGCGCGTGACCGCACCTGGCAGCCGTAACTGCCGCCACGAAGCATCACGTCAAATCCCAACGTCCCCGTGTTCCCTGGACAAAAGCGTTTTGAAGTGCGTACGTGCGCGGAAGGTGGGCCGTTAGCATAATCGCACCTCATACTGGATGACCCCACATCAGAAATCTGTTGTAATCTTTCAAAATCTCCAGCACAGTTTTTTGAAATATCCATTCTATTCCTCTTGGCGGGGGGGGGACAGAAACGAGGAGACTGGTGACCTGGCCGGGCTCCAGGACCCTCCCGCAGCGCAGCTCAACTCTGACCACTGAGCAGCCAGTGCAGCCGGCGTGCGAGCTCGCCCTCCACGGCGGACACAGTGCTGATGTCAGGGTCGTGGGGACGGCCACACGCCTTCCACGCCACACCGACGGAACGGTTTATCCTGCCTCTGCAGACTCCAGCTGGCTAAGACGAGTTTCCTACATTGCTACCACAGGTATTTTTAAGCGCACTTACTTTGGCTGCATCAAAAATCTTCATCACCGCAGCCGAGATTTCTGGGCCGATACCGTCCCCTGGAATTAAAGTCACTGTCTGAACCTGAATGTAAGAAATCACCAAAGAACACAGTAAGAACCAATGTTTGACGGTCTGGAAAAGAATATCACTGACAAAGAAATCAGTTTATGGGGGTGGGGGGGTTTCAAGAAGACCCAAAGGCCTTCCAGAAAACGGGTGCCTCCTAAGAGCTCACCACAATGGAGGCAAGAATCAGGAGACTCAATTCTACTCTTTACCTGACTTCAGAGGCTCTAAACAAACTCAAGTGATGCTCTTTAGAGAAAACAAAAATACACCACAGAGTAGACTTCCTAATTCATATTATTTTCCAGACAAACTACAAAGAGTCCAATTAATTCAAGTCTATGAAAACAGAGAGAACAAAAATTCCAACAATGTTGTCTCGCTGAATTCAGAGGGTTTCTCATAAAGACAACCGCTTTCCTCTCCACTGGGAAAGTGAAGATCCTGGAAAGTGAAGTTTCTCACACAATTCGCTCAGTCTTAAAAACACTTCAGACACATTTCCAGAACACTTGCTGAGGTCTGTTTTGGAACTCAGAGAAAATCAGACTTCCAGTCCCAAGGCAAGCTCCGCTTTTCTGAGTTCCTCTGTGAAACCGGCTCCTCGATGACAAATGTCATCTAAATGAGCTCAGCAAAGTTTACTTGTCACCTATAAGAACAGCATACTGTGCTCCTACCTGCAAAGTCTGAGTTAGACGTAGAAGGACAAGTGTGTTAATAATGTGACACCAATGGTTTATTTCAAAGGCTTCAAACAATCAAGCCAGCATTTCAAACATAGAAATAAAAACATGTAAAGGAAAATGATGACAGATTTCAATGAGTAAAGGTAATATTCAGATCCTTTCTCCCGATTTGGAGACTACACATGTCATTATGTGGGGATTTTCTCTGACCTGGAAGTTTGGCCCAGACAGTGGTCCCTGGTCTGTTCCAGTTCTACTCATCGATGCTGTACTTTTTTTAAAATCACTGATTCAAGTTTCCCTGGGCTTTTGCCTTCCACTGAAACTCACTGAGCACGTGGACTATTTCTGATTTTTTTCTGTATTACTGAAGAAATCTTGCTAAAATTTAGTTCCTCTTCTTATTTCTTTCAAATATAACCCCCTCCCCAGCAGGCTAACATTTTTAAAACATGGATAGCCTGAAAATTAAACCATAGCAGAGAGCAAGGATCTTCTCACTAGCTTTCAGAATATGTTTGAAATGCCAGGTTGGCTGTCCGTGAGCTAGGAGTGTCTCACGGAGCCTCATTCTGTGTCTTTTGCACACGCAGAGCCAAAAGAACCTTCTGGCTTCTTCCTGTTCTCCCAACATGTAACAATAAGTGTCATCAGGCCACCAGGAGAATCTACGTTTGTTCCACAAAACAGAGAGTGACTGGAACGAAAAGGTACAAGGGTCTAACAAACCACTCACAGAATAGGACGTGATATGGGAGTAGAGGAATTGTGAAATCCAAATCAGATTCTCTAGGAAGGGGGTAAAAGAAAAACAGATAGGAAGTCACTGACCCACAGTCTTAGAAGGCTCTAAAAATGTGGTATCAGCTTTTAAAGCACAGCGTTCTAACGCCGGGGATTCTAAAAGCAGCAGATGTCATGAGAAATAGATGATCCACTAAGAGGATAGTCTCCAAGGCCATGGAGGGAGCGTGAGTCCACGGGGCTCAGAGGTGCGTGAGACGCTCCTGATTAGTGGGCCATCTACTGTTTTCAGGGAAGCTCACAAAAGAAAAATGCAAAGCAGGTTTTGAAGCTTCTCAACAATTTTCTCTCAACTTGCACTAGTTTTGAAAAAAAAAAAAAACTCTTACACAAATGAGATTGTGAAATAAAGTAACAGGCTCAAGGGTAATTTCCATTTTTAATGAGACTTCTTTAAGATATTAACGTCAGGCTTACGTAGCCAGCTGTGATATAATTCTTTTAAATGTGCAAGTGGCCTGATGCTTTTATGCGTGTGAGCCAGTAATTTAAATATCCAGTATAAGCATGGCAAATTGTCCCTAATTTGAAATAAACAGAGATAAGATACTATACAATAGATGTGTTAGAGCATCTTTCTTGAGAAACTTCTAAAAGGAAAAAATAAAAGATGTAATTATACTCACACCACCAGCAAAACCTCTGGTCACCTGTGTTTGGTTGGGGAGTGCCCCGAGCAGCCGAGAGACCTGCGTCAACATCAACAAAGAAACGTCAGGCGCAGAATTAAACCACTCAGGGCGAGAAGTAGAGACCCGGCCACTTCTGGTGCTGACAGCGTTACAAGTTTGCACACAGATATTCAGGAACTTCTGAGGAATATTCTTCTCATGTATTAGCTCAATATGACAAGCTACCCTCGGATCCGAAAACCTAAATAGTCAGTGTATCTTTGCTTTGAAAATTTAACTACTATAGACTTTTAAAGTTGATTTGATGAATGTGAGTGGTCAAAAAATGTTCAAGGTGGAAGGAAACTATACCTTTTTAACTCAAACACTGGATTTTTCTCAGATGATCTGGGAGGTTTCATGTCAACATTCTTGACTACTGGTTCAAGTTGGGGGTAACACATACTCTAAGAAATCTATCACTAATCTTAGAGCTGGAAGGGTCCTTAAAAATTCCACAGCCCAATCACTCACCATACAGGTGGAGACATCGGTGCCTAAAGGTCAGATGTGCCTAAGGCCACAGACACCAGAATTCAGGCCTCCTGACTCCTAGTCCAGTGCTCCTTCAATTACACATTATGCCTATTTTTCTCCATGAATATTTAGTACTCACACTTTATAATAACAAAAATCTAACGAAGTTTATTTAATGCCATTTGATACTTGTGTCATACAGAATGAAGATTTTTAATAAATTACTTATTTTTCCTCATAATATAGGTAACACAGTCATTACTGTTAATTGCTGGGGAAGGGTTACCAAAAAAGTCACTTACTAATCCCACTGGCAAGAGACTAGTGCTGGTATACTGTTTTCCACTTAACACTATTAGACACCAGAAATAGAAACTTTAAAAGGTCATTTTGAACTTTCATAACTCAGGCATTGAAAACCGGCACAAAGTCATGTTATAATAAACAGAATATAGTCAAAGAAATGGAGTACAACAACCAAAGGTACTAAAAGCCATTGCAAGTCATAAAGGTTAACTCTTCTTCATGCTGGATACATAAGCAAAGACACATTTGTTACATCCTGTCTTCTCTTTCAGGGACAGTCCTCACAAGGCCCGAACCTTTGCTGTAATAGTGGCATCTACTAACGAGACACCAACCAACAGCCAAGAAGGCATGAATGAGCTGTACGGTCACCTGGCAGCTACTGTCATCTGCCTGCACTGAAAATACGAAATAGGGCCAGATCCAAAAGAACACTCTAGGCTAAAACCGCTGGCAAAAAATCTTAATCCTAGAACGTGAATCACCCGCGGACAGACGGCTGCTGGGAGACAGATGTGCCTGAGTGCTTCCCCCACCCCACCCCCGAAAGGGGGGAAGGACAGCCACACAGAACAGGCCCATGTGTCTGGGACCAAAGCCCCAACCGACAAGTGATTTCAGAGGTAAAGCACAGGCATCTTTGGATCCCCAGGACCTAGGGCAGCTCACGGTAGGTGCTCAGTGAATATCTTTTGGAAAAACCAAAGCCAGCCTCAATCACCTCTCCATCTGACAAATCCTCACCCCGCAAACGCCTCTAATACTTGCGGTCATTTTCTCTAGCAACCAGTCCTGTCGGTGGCTGTCGTCTCCCCTGCGTGATCTTAGAATAAGGCAGGATACGTCTCAAGTCATTAGAATGACCCAGAACTTTAAGCAAGAGTTTTTAGAGCCCGGACTGTCTTGTACTTTACAACTACTTGTATGTACATTAATTTATTTCTGCAAAACCTGGAGAGATAGCTATCAGTGGCCCTTTGCAGATAAGGAGACTGAGGCGGGGCTCACAGAGCCTCAGCTGAACCCCACCCTTCGGGTCCTGAGCCTTCTTCACCCACAGCTCCTCACCTCCTCTGTTACCCTCCTCCGCAACTTAACGACAGATAAACACAGTGCGGGCTGTGTGCCTGGTGCTGTCTCAATAAGCGTTTGCTGCCGGGGAACTGGCTTGTAATCATAGCATTTTGGAACCAGAAAGGTCTTTAGACACCTAGTATTTTCTCCAAATACAACTTTTCTTTTTTAAGGAAAACAATTTAAGCTGCAGATCACTTTTTTCAAACAAAACTTTAAATGGAACCCCAATAGAGGAACGGCTCTGATTGAAGCCCCCACTAGCTCTGCGGCTCCGACATGCTGGGGCACCGCCTGCTCCAACCCCCACGGGGAGAATCGGGCCCCTCAGAGGTCAAAGGCCACACAGGGAGTCCAGTCAGAGGGGAACCTCATCTTCTATCCCACACGCCACGCTTTCTAAAGACCCACTGCGCCCCACACTCCAGGCAAAGCACACTTACCGGCCTGTCCCGCATCAAGTGGACTGCTGAGTCTACCATCTGAAGGCATACTGAATCCACCAAACATGAATCAGGTGTTAGGAGGGGCAACAGGGCCACGGGCGCCCCTCCACCTAACAGTCACCGTCCACACAAGCCCCGGTCTGAAGACGGAAACCAAGCAGAACCGGGTTGCTGACGCCCCGGAACCGCCGTCTGCTCGGTGAGTGCGAGCTGGGAAAAGCTTCAGATTTGTGTGTTCCTTCGCTAGCTCCGGGCGCCTTCACGTTATGTTATTTAACCCTCAACAACTGAGAGCAAGCATAGGTGTTTCACGGATGGGCGCATATACAATACGTCCAGAGATGTTCAGTAATTTGCTCAAGGTCATACAGCCAATCAGCAGCACGGCCCGGATTCAAACCTAAGACTCCCGGCCGGGTAGGCGGCCGGGAACGAGCAACGAGGAAGCGAGACCCCTGGGACCGCCCGCAGCTTCGACGCCGACTCCTCGTGACCCTGAGCCGCGGCATCTGCAGACGCAGGCTGGCTCCGCCAGGGAACCAGGGAACTGCGGGGAGCAGCGGAAGCCCCTGCCGGCCCCGGCTCCGGCCCCGAGCTGTCAAGGGCACCACGACTCTCCAGGTCGCAGCTTTCTCCCCAACACCAGGGGCGGGGGGCTCGGATGGGGACGCCCGCGTGCGGCTGGCCCCGCGCCCTCCGAGGGGGGCACCGGGTGCCCCCGCGAGCCCCGCGCCCACACCCTGGCCCCGCCGGCCGCGTTCGGGCCTCCCCGGGCTCTACCAGGCCCAGGCCCGGCCCCGGCGCGCAGCTCGCGGGAGCACCCGGGCCCCGCCGTGACCTTGGCGGGCCCCGCCTCAGGTGCGACCGTCCGGGCGCAGGGCTGCCCGCACCGTCCGCGCCCGCCGAGGCCCGCGCTCCCGCACCGTCCCCGCCCGGCCCGGCCGCAGCACACCGGCCCGCCAGGCGCTCACCTTGGAGATCCACGCGGGCCCGGCCATCGCGCCCCTCCTAGCGCCGAGAAGACATCCGCAGCAGCAGTGCGCAACCGCGCAGTCCGGCCCGGTCCCCGCCCCCTAGTGACCACGCCCCTCCCGGTCCCCGCCCCGCCCCCTGTCTTTTCCGCTGGCCAATCACCTGGCTCCCCTCGCGGTGACGCGCGGAGGCCCGACCCGGAAGCCACCCTGCGCGAGGCTCCGGGAAGGCCCCGCCCCCTCCTTGAGGCTGCGGGCGTAGGGATCCCTCTAGGCTGCGGGCCCCCGACTGCCAGCGTCCGGCTCTGAGTAGGCGGTGGGCTCCCTGCTGCCTGCGCTCGCGCCTCTCCGAGACTCGCAGGCTCAGGCTACGGCTTCTCCCGCGGAGTTTGCAGTATCGTGCAGGTAGATGGACGACTCACTCGTTCCGCAAATGCGCATTGTGTGCCAGCTTCATCGACGTGTAAGTCACGGACCGTGAGGCCCACCCGGGGAGTCCGATGGTCCGTAGTGAGCGCAGACGGCTGCACGGCCGCCTCCGTGCTCCCGTCCGGCGCGCGGGTCTTGCGGGCCTGCGCTCAGCCCGCCCGCGCGCTCCGGGCCCCGCGGGGACGCGCCGGGAAGCGGCGGCGCCGGGAGGTCCGCCAGGCGAGCCCGCGACGCAGCTCCAGCCCACCAGGCCGGAGCAGGCCCCCTCTGGCCGCCCGCCTCACCTCGCGGGGGGCCGGGGCCGGGGTCACTTACACGAGGCCTCCCCTCCGCACCCTGCCAGGGCTACGTCCGACGGGAGCCGTCCCCCGGCCCAGAAAGGTGCTGAATCGGGGGAGGGGCGGGGAATGACGCCAAAGCCCTCGGGGATAAAATAATAACCTGCAGCTACGTCTGTGGCCTGGTCGGGGCCCAGGGATCTCGCCAACCTCCCGCTGGCCCTTCCCGCCCTCCGGCCTGGCCATCCCGCCCTGAAGAGTTCACAGACCCTCCCCTCCGTCGCCACCCCACCCTGCCTCCCCTCCAGGCGCGACCTGACCGCCCTTACTCCCCACAGTCAGCCCTCAGGCACAGCTGCATCCGGGGACCACGCTGGCTCCCCAACCCCCGGCCCTCCCTCGCAGTCACCTCTCACCGCCGTTCGCAGCCGTATATCCCGCCACTCTTTCCAGACCCACTGTCCTGGAGCGCCAGCCAAGTAGGACTGCTGGCCAGCCCCCAAATGCCTCCCATGGTTTACTCGCCCCATGCTCATGCCATTCCGTCTGCCCGACTGCCCTTTCGCCCCCGTTTCCACCTGCTGAAATTCCAGCTACTTGTTGAGACAGCGCGGATGTCGGTTCCTTTGGGAAGCACCCAAGACCTGCCCACCTATCCCTCTCCCTTTCAGGACCCCCCCACCCAGCACTTGGTTCCCACTCCTCCCGCCCCGCCACAGGGAACCTATGGCATTCTCTCCTGCTGTGTGTCTTTGAGAAGATCTTCCTCAAGCCCAGAAGGATCTCTCATGTCTTTGCTTCCGGAACGGAAACCAGCAAATCCAGAGCACTTGCTGCTCAGTGACTTTAGACAAAGATTGGATGACTTTCTCCAATCCCTACTCAATCTTCACATCAACCCCATGAGGACACGAGGGTCCAGCAAGTAGCAGTGATGCTGGCATGACACTGGGACACCTGATTGCTGAGACAGTTCTCCTAACTGCTAAGTTTATCCAGGGGCCATCCAGCCTCCACGGGCTTCCCAGGATAAGTCCCATCAGGTGCGTTGTGAGGACAAGGAACGAATACGCCCCAGGCCTTGCCTCCAAGTCTAGGAGGGAGAAACACAAATTCAGTGACAGGTGCTTGAAGGGGTTTGGGCAGGGTGAGGCTGGCTGGGGAAGATTCCGTCTTGGAGATGGTATCTACAGCAGTCCTTGAGGAGGTGAGAGGTCAGCAGCTTGAGACGGGTCCCAACGGACCGGTGCCGGCAAAGACTTGGGAGGCAGGAAAGCGTCGGATCCTCAGAAGCTCGGGGTCTCGGGTTCCCAGCGCAGCCCCCATGATGCGGTGCTCCCTGCCTCCTGGGGACGTCGGGGAGATAAAAGCTGCCTCAGCACCATCTGGGAGCGATTCCCTAGATGGGCCCGCACGTTCCAGAACTGCTCATAGACGTCTGGAATTCCTCCAGCATGCAGGCCAGTCCCCTGAATGAGCCCCTTTGTCCTGCGCTGGCACTTGGGAGTGTGCAGCGGTGCCATCAGCAAGGCATGTTGGGACTAAGATATGCTTGCCACTCAGGAAGGATCTGGAAGGTGTGCCCTTGTTTGTGACTACAGCACTGCAGTTTTAATCAAGATGGCAGCTTTTAAATTAATAAATCAGCAAAATATGTTAAATTTATTCACATGCCAAACGCTCCCTTTTACTTTTTTACAAAAGAAAGACAAATTTATTCCAATAGAGTTTCCCTAATTTTCCTAAATATTAGAACTTTAGTGAATAAATGGTCAAGACCTGAACATTCTGTTCACAGCCAAAGAAACACAAATAAAGAAACTTTCAACCAAACTTAACCATAATCAAGGGCATGCAAAATTTTTTAAGTTAGAAACTTCTTTGGCCCTTTTATTAGAAAGTGTGGTTAAAATGCTGATGTCTCCTATGGTCTAATTGGCGGTGGGAGGCTACACTGTGAGTTCTGGCTGGCCTCCCGAATACCGCACTGCCACAGCCTTTCTGGAAACAGTTTAGTGTGTCTCGAGCTTCTGTGCCTTCACCCTTTCACCTCGTATGTAAACCCATTCCTGAGAACCAGTCCCTTGCAAAACCCACAAAGACAAATCCATCGGCACAAAGATACTCATTATAGGGTTGTCTCTAATGTTAGTGACCGGAAGAAAAGCAGTCTTAACGATGAACAAGGGAATGGTTGTGGTTTAGGGTAAAGAATCAAATGGAGCACCACACGGCCCTCAAAAGTGATCCTTGTGAAGACTCTGGTATCTTAGTAATTCCCTACAGTTCAGCGTTCAGAAAAAATACATGGAAATTCAACGTGTCTTCTCTGCTCTGCTGTCACCTCTTTCTGCATGTGAGCGAAGACCAGTGGGAACCGGCTCCCTCACTCAGTCTTCCTCTCCATGAAATGCAACTCCAGTCTCCCATTGCCCAGGTCAGAAGACTTGAGGGTCAGCTCTGTTTTTTGAGGTAGAGCTAGAGTCAGATCCTCCCCACCTTCCCAGTCTAAGCTAGTCCTCTCTGAGCAGAACCAGTGCAGCAGTCTGCCCACTGGTCTCCCCACTTCCCCCCGGCCCCTCACCGTCCACCACCTGCCTTAGGGATCCTGTTAAAGGGTAAGACCTGCACCGTCCTCTGCTCAGAACAGCCAGTGGTCTCTGTCCCTTGGGGTAAAAGCCAGCGCTCTGACCATGGTGCCCAAGGCCCTGAGTAGTCTGGTCTTGCTCCCTGCCCCCCCATCTCCCAGGTGTGGGGGTCTTCCCCACCACAAGCATCTCTCTGCAACACCAGCTGGGTGTTCTACCACTTAACTCAATTCTGACGCCATCTTTCCGGAGACTGTCACACCCTGCGGGCCAAGGGCTCAGTCCTATAAGACTGTCCCCACGACAGCACCGGGTGCAGGTCCAGGTAGTCACTTGTGCCTCTGACAGTCACTCGTTAGAGCTCAGGGAAGCACTTTCACCAGTTTGTTAAGGTCTGTGCCGAAGGGTGCAGGTGAACAGTCAGATGCAGAGATACGGAGGGCGAGGTCTGGGAGGGTCCTGGGCACAGGAGCTTCGGTCCCTGTGGACTTGGGGTGTGTCACCTCCAGCAAATGGGCGTGTTCACCAACCTGGAAGTGCTCTGAACCTCATCCATGTGGGACTCTTACGAAGGCTTCATCACATAGGCAACAGTTATTAACTCTGTGTCCAGCCTCTCTCTTCTCGAGAGGATGAGGAGGGGGATGAAAATTCCAAACTTCTGATCACGGCTGGATTTTTCTCACAACCAGACCCCCTCCGGGAGCTCACCCAGGTGTTCTCGTTAGAACAAAGGACACTCCTATCCCTCACAAAGTTACAAAGATTTCAGGGCCCTATGTCAGAAACCAGGGTCAAAGCTGTGATATTGTCTTTAAACATTTCAGTTTAAGTAATGTGATGTATGTGTGAGTATTACTGGTTTGAACACACTAACGGGGGTTGGAAACCTACAGGCCACGGTGAGCTCTGGCCCACCACCTCCTCTTGGACAGCTAAGAATTGCCTTCACACTCACACTTTCAAATGGCTCATGAAAATCAAAGAATAATACTTCGGGAGACTTCGCTTATATAAATTGGAGTCACAGCGTTGCTAAGTAATGTCTCGCTGGGACACAGCCAAGCCCACGTGTTAGGTGACCTCATCCCCAGCAGAGGGGAGTAGATGTACCAGAGGCCGTGCCTGTGGGGCCGGCAAAGCCTGAGCTCTTTCCCATCTGGCCCAAACGGAAAAGGCTTGCTGAGCTATGCAGCAATGATGGTCAACCATTTTGGTCTTAAGACTATTTCTCACTCCTAAAATTTGAGGACCCAAACTTTGTTAATACAGATTATTAATATTTATCGTATTAGAAGTTAAAATTGCACGTGACCCCAACAGCTGTTTTAAAAATATGTTTTAAGGGGCGCCTGGGTGGCTCAGTCGGTTAAGCATCCGACTTCGGCTCAGGTCATGATCTTGCAGTTCGTGGGTTCGAGCCCTGTGTCAGGTTCTGTGCTGACAGCTCAGAGCCTGGAGCTGCTTCGGATTCAGTGTCTCCCTCTCTCTCTGCCTCTCCCTTGTTCGCACTCTGTCTCTCTCTGTCTCAAAAATAAATAAACATTTAAAAAATAATAAAAATGTATTTTAAATAATTATAACAATAAGCCCGCTATGTGTTAGCTTAGCTCACATATTTTTATGAAAAATAATACTTTCAAAGACAATAAACCTTTAGTGAGAAGAGTGGCGTTGTTTCACGTGTTTGCAAATGTCTTTAAAGCCTGGCCTAACTTAGTGGAAGGCAGCTGGATTCTCGTGTCTGCTGCCTCGTTCGGCCAGCCGCAGCACCGTGCCTGTAACTTCTGGAGAATTCCGCTGTGCACTCGTGAGAAGATGAGAGTGAAAATAGCAAACGATGTTTTACGTTGCGGAAAAAATAACGCTGACCTGAGCCCCTCTGTAAAGGTCCGGGGACCACGTGGCGGCAGCTGCCTGGAGGCAGGCGGACTTTCCCCAGAAGCCCACCCTCCGGGGGCTCGTCCTGAAATGGCTCCGCGGTGCTGAAGCCATCCTAGCAAAACGTGTGGGCAAAGCTACCGTCCTTGCTCAGACAGTGGTGCCCCAGGCGTGTAAAGGTGCCACCCACGGGCCTCTACTCTCCCCGGACAGAGCACGAGGCTCCACGGGCTCTGGTCTCAGCAGGCCACCTGGCCTCGGGGTCAGGCTGCTGAGCAAGGACGCAGCGACCTGATCCCGAGTTGAAGGCTGTGTGGCTCTTGATCTTTGAATATTGTCACTTCTGCTTTGGACTGTGTCTCAGCGCCTGTTAGGACACCTAAAGGGACAGGTAGGGAGTCCACTGTGGTCACCTAGCATGTCACGTAACCGCTGAGGACCTCCTTGCTGACAGGTGACAGTCCGCAGTGCAGAACTCAGCCTGAGACTTCTTAACCGACTGAGCCACACGGCTCCAGCACCAACGCTCTGCTCATCTGCCGCTCGCCGCTGGAGCTGACTCAGGGTTGGGGCTCTGGCTAGAGCAGGCCGTGCTGAGGGGTGAGTCCGGGTAGGGAAGGGGGGGGGGTCACAGATGTCCCTGAGGATTTTAAAGGCACCTGAAAGGACAGTTTGCAGGGGAGGCTGACCCATCTTTGCTCAACAACAGGAAGTCACCATCAGGTTGGTCCCATTCTCTACCCAGGGCCTCCCACTCCAGAACGGGAGGGTCCAGAACAGGCCCACAGGGCCGTTCAGGGACAGAGTGGGCTCACCTCATTTGCTACAGGGCTTGGTCACTTGATCCTCCAGCAGGAAAAGCTTCTCCAAATCAGAATATTTGGGGAGTTACTCGATTCAGCGTGTGAACAGGCCCAGGAAATGTATTCTTTTAAAGAATGTTGATTCAGTATTTACCAAGACCTTGTCCTAGACCTCGGGGATAGAGCCAAATAAGATGTGTTGCGGCCGTCCAGAACCCTAGTGTTTGAGAGGAAATAGCACCTGTCCCCCCAAAGGAGACAGCCCCAGGCTGTGTATGCACCCATCCAAAAACAGTAAGATCTGTGTGCGGAATGCTGGAGATACGGGAAAATGAGAAGACAAACTGCCCAGTGCTAGGACTGAGTTAGATTAAGTAGGCAGTTGCAGGGGTGTGTGGATGAGATTGAGGCGGACCCAGTAACCGCTCCCAGAGTATAAATAGCAGCTTGGGAGAGGCCAAGAGGACAGGTGCTCTGTGCGCAGAGATAAGACTTCTGGGAGGAATGAGGTTTGCATTGCCACGAAGATCGAGAAGTCTCAGAGCAGCTGAGTAGTGGCAGCACCCCCAGGGGCCCTCCAGGTGGGACAGCACACCCCCGGGGGGTTCCCGAGGTGGGACAGCGCACCCCAGGGGGTCCCCGAGGTGGGGCAGCACCCCCAGGGGACAGCACACCCCAGGGGGCCCCCAAGGTGGGACAGTGCACCCCAGGGGGGTCCCGAGGTGGGACAGCACACCCCTGGGGGGGTTCCCGAGGTGGGACAGTGCACCCCAGGGGGTCCCCGAGGTGTGGCAGCACACCCCAGGGGACCCCCAAGGTGGGACAGCACACCCCAAGGTGACCCCGAGGTGGGGCAGCACACCCCAGGGAGTCACCGAGGTGGGACAGCGCACTCCAGGGGGGCCCCTGAGGTGGGACAGCACCCCCCAGGGGACAGCACACCCCGGGGGGGCCCCCAAGGTAGGACAGCACACCCCAGGGGGTCACCGAGGTGGGACAGCACACCCCAGGGGGGCCCCCAAGGTAGGACAGCGCACCCCCAGGGGGGTCCCGAGGTGGGACAGCGCATCCCCGGGGGAGTCCCGAGGTGGGACAGCACACCCCAGGGGGGGCCCCGAGGTGGGACATCACACCCCACGGGGGGCCCTGAGGTGGGACAGCAAAGGCCGGGCCTGCAGGAGGTGTCTTCACTGTAGAAGACATCCCGCCAGGCCTCGGGCCGGGACACTGCGTCTCCATCATAGCGATCCTCTCAGACTCCAAGTCATAGAAGAACTGCTTGCAGACCAAGGACATTTCATCACAAGGAATAGAAGCTGGTGCAGGAAGGAGGACAGAGGGAAGAGGGACAGAGATTTCATGTTCACTCCTTGGGCTTTGATCCCTCCCGTTTTCCTTCCAGCTTTTAAAATAAACTTTATGGAATGAGTGAGAAATGTAAAAAGCTAACATTTAATGAGTGCTTGCAAAGCACTAGGCTCCACCCTGAGACCCCACCTCCCTCTTGGCACCTACATGTCGTGTCGTGTCATTTACAAGAGTAGGAGTCGAGCTCCCGGAAGCAGCGGTAACCCCGTGTTCCTGTCATCAAGACTGAAGTCCATCCATTACCAGCTGAGCTGCTCTTCTCTGAGACAGTTTCTTCATCTGTGAAATGGGTAATAAGGCCAACTCGACAGACTTCAGAGGTGTCATGGAATAATCATATTTAGTAATGTAAACTGACACAATCCCGGGCATGGAGTAGGTAATCAGTGTTTGACACTTCTCCGTCTGTCCAACCCCCTTCAAACAAACACACCCCACATCTGGGACCACACCCCACATCTGGAAGCAGTGGAGGCCCATGATTTGGAATCAGAGAGGGAGGCTAGCACTTTGTGTTGCCCCTTCCTCGCTGGGTGGCTCCGGGCAGGTCACTCTGCCTCTCTGAGCCCAAGGTTTCTCATCTGTAACATGGGAATGTAATTCACCCTCCTCATGGCTCTGCTCTAATAGTTCAGGACAGAGGGCCTCCTTTAGGGCAGTGGCAGTAGTGATCACAAAGGTTTTAAGGGAATCTTCCCAGGAGTGTGAAGACGGAATCGCAGAACTGAAAACCGTCCTCTTCACAGAGTTCCCGGCTTCTCTGCATGGAGCACGTCACGCAAATACGCAAGCGCGTTAGACAATGTACCCGGGCAGGATCTGAACACAGAGTTCCAGCCTGCTCATGGGCAGTGTGGAGTCGAAGATGACAGGGAGGAAACGTGTAGTAGTGACTGTGTGGCCTCAGGGGGCTTTTGTCTCCCCAGCTCTCACAAGGGAGAACAGGGAGTCTCTCTTTGTAAGAGAGACTCTTACAAAGGTGTCTCTGCTCTAAAATGCCACATGCTCTGAATTTCTGGTCACAGAGCCTGCCTTCTTTCCCACGGCTGAGACCCCCATCACACGTCGTCAGCAATCCCCTGGGCTTCTGAATGGCTTCCTGCCCTTCTGATTGCCTCTCGTGACGCTTCGGATTTGAACAGGTGGCTTGTCTGTTGAGCTGATGGCTGCTGTTCTCACCTGAAGGTGACACAATGTTGGGAAACCCCAAATAGGAGCCTCACATAAAAGGAAAATAAAACCACCTGGGAACATCTGCCAAACGGAATCCGTAACCTCCAGCAATGATTCTCAAAGTGTGGTCAGGGCCAGCAGTACCAGCATCGCCTGGGATCTTGTGAGACCCCCACCTTCCAGGCCATTCTGGGCAAACTAAATCAGAAACTCTGGGGGCGGAGCCTCCCAAGTGCTTCTAGAAAGGAACCATCTATTTTTAATTTTTTTAAATATTTTATTTTTGAGAGAGAGACAGCGTGAGCAGGGGAGGGTCAGAGAGAGAGGGAGGCACAGAATCTGAAGACAGGCTCCAGGCTCTGAGCTAGCTGTCAGCACAGAGCCCGATGTGGGGCTTGAACCCACGAACCGTGAGATCATGACCGGAGCCGAAGCCGGACGCTCAACCGACTGAGCCACCCAGGGGCCCCAGGAACCATCTAGTTTTAAAGCATAACGTCCTGAGTTCACGGAAGTCAGGTGTGGAACAGCGGGCTGACTCAGCGCGGAGTCCAGCCCAGGCCCTGCTACTTCCCAGCTGAGGGGCCTAGAGTGTTACTGAACTGCTCTCCGCGTGTTTCCCCACCTATAAAATGCAGATGATACCAGTAGAATCAACTGTGCTGGGGTTAGCAATAACATGTATGGGTGGGATCCCTGAAAGGACTTGGCAGTGACTCTATTTGCTGTGGTCTTTGGCATTTACTTAAAAGTCCCAGGTGAGGCGCCTGGGTGGCTCAGTCGGTGGAGCAACTGACTCTTGATTTCGGCTCTGGCCATGATCCCAGGATTGTGGGATGGAGCCCTGAAAACCATCTGCCCTGAGCTTGAAGTCAGCTTGGGATTCTCTCTCTGCCTCTGCCCCTCTCTCCTGCTGGCTCGCGCTCTCACTCTAAAAAAAATTTTTTTAACTCCCAGAAAATTTCCTGGCCTTTGTCACAGTTCTCTGGACACGGTAAGTCCTGTATATCCTCTCTAGTCTCACGTGTGCAGCCAAAGATGCAAAGAAAGGCTAGCGAATCCTGTCCGCCTCCCCAGGTGACCCAGAGGGCAGAAGGTACCCTCCTGCGCGGGGGCCAGAGGTGTGCTCACCGGCGAAGAAAGGCCCGCTCACCCATCCTTTGCAGCGGAGGGTCAGCCCGCCCAGCCGGAAGTCCTGGCCCCGCCCCGCTGGAGGTCCCGGCGGCGCCCTGCGCCAGCCCTGGCCCCGCCCGGCCGGAAGTGAGGCGGGGAGAGGCGGGGCAGCACCTCCCGCGGCGGGAAGGGGACGCCCTCTGACGGGGTGGGCGCGCCGCACCGCGGGGCGGGGTCGCCCGGCCTCTCCCCGCCCGGCTCCGGTCGCGCTCCCGCCCCCGGGTGGCCGCGGGCTGGGGCTCCGGCGCCCCTGCGACGGCGCGGCGGCCGCCATGGGCAACAAGCAGACCATCTTCACGGAGGAGCAGCTGGACAACTACCAGGTGAGCCGGCGCCCGCCCTCCCCTGCTTTTGGCCGCGTGCCGAGGCCCCCAAAGCCAGTTACCGCGTTCAGACTCAGCCTTCAGCTAGGAGCGTGACCTTGGGCTGTGACTTGCAGCCTCAGTTTCCCCGCCCTTGCGTTGAGAGCGCTTTCCTCGGGGCAGCCACTTCTTTTCACCCCCTCCCCCCCGTTCAGCGGCTGGCCTCGAACCCTCCCCAGCCACCTGTCCCGGCGCCCACCGTGGCACGCAGTTGGCGGGTCATTAAACGTGGGTTGCAGGGAGGATCTCCCATCCCAGGAAGCAGCCCAGGAGAGTGAGTCTCTCCAGAGCAGAAATGACCTGGGGTCCTGTCTGGGTGGGGAGTGAGGTGTATCAGCCCCCAAGTTCAGATTTAAGTTGGGGGGTGTCTTGTTTATCCGTTGGGGTCTCTACCTCTGGCCTTAGCATGGAAACAGTTGGAGCAAGAAAGCAGGCCAGGTGCCCATCCCCGCGGTCCTCTCCAAGGTCCCTTAGCCCCCAGCAGCCACCTGCTAAGACCTTCTAGCACCTGCTGCCTCCAGAGCCAGGAAACTGTCCAGATCCAAGGCCCCAAAGCCCCCCGCCCTGGGGAAACTTCTGTGGTTGCAGGATGCAGCCCAGCCTCCCACCCCCCCCACCCCGCCCCGCCACTTGCTGGGGCCCTGGCAGCCTCCCTGGCTCCTTCCCTGGGGCTCCTTCCCTGCCCCCAGTGCTGTCACCCAGCTCCTTCCTCCCTCCCCTCGCCCATGCTCTGGGACGCCCCTTCAGATGTTCTCTCATCCTTCAAGGGCCAACTGGGATGCCTCTGCCTGACACCCCCGGGCAGAGGGGGCCTGTGTGGAGTGTGCTGTGGGAGAGAGGAACACCAGCCGGGTCTCCGTAGCCGCCTGTTGCCTTCACAAATATTTCTTTTGGTAACGGGCCTGAAGTGTGAGTCCTCTGCGGCCCCTTCCTCTCAGAAACCCTGCCCATCAGCAATCAGCTCCATGTGAGGCCCTGGGAAGGACCAGGCAGCCGCATTCATGGAGCACCTGCTGTGTGCCAGGCCCTGGAGTGGATGCCTTCCATCATCCTCACAGGGGGGAGGATTATCGGTCCCATTTCACAGAAGAGTAGACAAAGGCCGAGGAGCCATTCAGTGCCCAGCACGGTCCAGGCTCAAACTGGAATTCGAATTCTTTAATCCAAGGCTCACTGCTTCTGTTTGGAGGCAGGGCCTGGGTGTGCTCTTTGTTCCAGAGAGGCCGACCTTGTGAGAGTGCGGTGGGCTCCAGGGGAGGGCGCTAGTGGGCAGTGGAGGACCAGGAGGGAAGGGGAACTTCTGCTGTGCAAGGTTCAGAGATAATGCAGTGCTTGAGCAGGCCCTTGTAAGGTTGGCCCGCAGGCCAAAAGAGGCACTCCCGGTGGAGGGGACGGCGTGGGTGAAGGCTGCGAGGTGGGCACAGGCAAGCAGGTGGACCAGGCTCAGAAGCGAAGCGGAGCCCCCGGAGCCTGGGTTTCCACTCACACCAGCCTGGCGTCGGGTTACACTGGCAGCCAGTCCCAGTGTTGGGCAGGGTGGGGGACCTGAGAGCTGATGAAACCTGAGAGCCCCAGTCTCCCTACCTTTGCTCGCCAGCCAGCCCCCGGTTACTGCCCCTCTCCCCACTTCTCAGGTGCCAGTGAGTTCAGGTTTCTTTCCAGACTTCTCTGCCCTCCAGATCAATCTCCCAGACCCCTCAAACTTCAAAGTAGGACTCCCGGTCTCCCCCAGAGCTCACCACCGCTCCTCTGGCCATTCAAGTCTCGCAGGCAGCCTGCATTTTCAGGGAAGAGCAAGTCCTGTAACTCACCTGGGGATCCCCTCCTCTATCTCCCCAAGGATCCCAGGCAAGACAAGACAGCTGAAATCTGACTATGAAACCCTTTTCTCTGCCAACACTGCCAGAACCCTGAGAAGCCTTTACGGTACTGACCGTGCTCGTCCCCCACGAGCTGCCTCCCTGGGATGAGTTCCAGGCAAGGTCAACAGAAGAAAAAGCCAAACGTCCATTGGTGAGCAGGTTCGTGGCAGCTGTGTTGTCATGTGCGCACCTACAGGCAGCTGCTGCCACCAGGAGAAAGCTCCATCGCGCAGGCCAGTCGATGCAGCCAGTGAACCCACGTGACGCTGTCAGGCTGTACAGGGGAAGGCCCGCTCCTCGTCCCCGAGCCCTGTGTTGCGCACCCGTGGCGCTGGGTGTGGAACACAGGCAGGGGCAGGACATGGAGTGGGCAGCGGACAGTGGCCGTGGCCGTGGCTGGACTCCACAGTCAGTGGACCGCGGTCAAGGAGCACAAACCCCAGGTTGCAGTCAGCCCCCCGGGCCGCGTGTGCAACTTAGAGCAAGCCATCAACTTCACCGAACCTTGGTTTTCCCATCTATAGAGTGGGGAGATAATGCCTGCCCCCCCCCACCAGGCTAGAGATGAGGATTGAACGAAACTGGATAACCAGAGCCCCCATGGGCAGGCCTGCAGTAACGATGGGCGGGGTGGGGCGGGGCTCTCACCCGGAATGCACATCCGCAGTCACCAAGTGTCTCTGCACTCTGATGCCAGGCTCCACCCCAGGGATTCTGCTTGAATCGGTCTGGCCCGTGGAAGTGGTGGTGGTGGCGGTGGTGGGAGAGCCACAGGGGCCCCAGCAGCTCCCGGGTGATTCCGCTCCAGAGCTGAGGCCCTCACTTTAGCAACAGCAGCATCACTGGAGGTGGAGGATCTTGTAAAGATTCAGATTCCTGGGTCCCGCCCCCAGAATTTCTCGTGCAGTAGGTCTGGAGTGGAGCCTGAGAACCTGCATTCCCGCTAAGTCCCCAGGCAGTGCTGGTGCGGCCGGTCCCGGAACCACTCCTTGAGGACACTTGATGTAGACAGAGTGGTTATGATCCAGGACCAGGAAGCTTTCGCATCTGTCACTCGTAGGCCCTTTGGGGGTCAGGACACAGGGCATAGGAGAAAGGAGAGGAGAGGGGAAGAGTGGAGGCCAGGGACACAGAGCACAGAGGCCAGGGCCCCTCCCTGTCCCTGGTTATGCTGACACCCCCACCAGGCGGGTTGGGAGGGGCCTCGGACGGTCTGTACCTGAAGACTCAGCCGGGCTGCCTTTGGGGCCTGCCCCACGTGTCTGGGGCCTTCAGCAAATCAGTCCGCAAGGTCCCCGCCTGTCTGAGTCTGAGACAGCGAGTTCTCTGTCCGTGCTTGGTGAGGATGGGGACCAGAGGAGCTCTTGCCTAGAGCAATGCCTAGCCCCCCAGGAGAAGTCCCTAGGGTCCAGGAAAGGGCAGGGCAGCGAGAGGGCCTTTAGTCTAACTCCTGGGTGGCAGACTGGGCTACACGGGGCCCGGAAGTGCCCACCAGCTCCCCCTTCCCAGCCCTCCCGCAGGCGCCTCCTCTCTCGGGGCTTCCTGAGTGTGCAGTCCAGCTGCTCTGGTGCCCAGTGGCTCCCGGTCTCGTCCAGGGCAGCCTGGCTGGCTGCAAGCCTGGGCCGCGGCCGTGAGCCCCTCATCAGAGCCGGCTCCGGTCAGCACACTGCCCCAGGAGGCCCCAGGGCAACAGCGGGCAAAGGCAGAGGGGCCAGAGCTGGGATACGCACTAAAGCCCTTCACTGCTGGGGTCTTACTGCCTCCATACTTCCCACGTGGCCTGGCAGCCACCTCCACCAGGCAGGCCAGACTGTGGACAGAGGCAGGTCATGTGGACGAGGCAGGACACCAGAGACCAGGGCACCAGAGACCGAGCGCTGCTGCCACCCTTGCCTCGGTCCCGATGCCAGCAGGCCCTCCCTGCCTCGTCCTCCCCTCGCTCCCCCTTACCTGGTGTCCACCGCCTCCCCATGTGACCTCCCCTATTCCTGTGCCACGTCAATGCTGGTGCTTCCCCAGCCTGTGTGCCTGGGACGCCCGGTCTCTGTGCCTGGGGCTGCCGCCCGCAGCCATTTGGACACACAGCACGCGACGTGGGGCACCATTCTCAGGCCGCAGTGTGGGTGGCGCCCCCTGCAGCTGAGACCCTGCCAGCCTTTCCTCCTGGCTGGTCCCCCGGCCCTTTCCCCGCCGTCCCCCAGGGCGAGCCACAAGTCAGCCACTCCACCTCCGGCCTGTCCACCCCCAGGGGCACCTCGAGGCCCTCCACCCCGGGCCGCGGTTCCCTGGGCCCGGTCACAAGCTTCAGGAGGCAGCCTGTGGGCCACCAGGCGGCTTTCTGCCCCAGGCCCTGGCGCTTCCTGAGAGGTCCCGAGGGAAGGCGGCGCGCGGGCCTGCAGCGGACCCTGTGTGTTTTCCCTTCACAGGACTGCACGTTCTTCAATAAGAAGGACATCCTCAAGTAAGTGTGGCTTCCCGATCGCCTGCCGGAGCTGGGCCGGCTGCACGGGCTGGGACTGGGGGGCATCCGCCTGCTGGGGGCCAAGCGCAGGCTGCTGTGAACGGGAGAGCTTCCCACCCCGCCCGGCGCCCAGACCCTTCCGCCAGGAGTCCAGTGTCTGCGTCCTACGTGCCCAGCTCTGCGGGGGGGGGGGGGCTGCATCAGGCACATTTTCATTTTATCCTCCCTGCAACCTTGTAACAGGAGAACCTTTTGTCCCTGCTTTGCAGTGGGGCCTGAAGACCCGGCCTCTCTCTCCAGGCCCCTTGCTATTTGACTGTGTCCTGAGATCTATCAGACTCGGGATCCCTTAAATGCCATCTGGCTCCGGGTCGGATGTCCCTCTGCCCCTGGGAGGCCCAGAAGTCAAGGGCCTGGCCTGCAGGCCCCCAGCACCCCTGAGGCTCACCCCAGGGGCTCTTCCCTTTCTTTGGGGTGGAGGAGGTGGGCTTTGGGGGAAGAGATGAAGGGGGGTCAGCCGCCTTAGAGCCCCAGGACCAGGCAGTGAGCACGACCCACAGAATGGTAGGTGCGATCCTTGGGCTTCACAGGCCCTGTTGCCTGAGCTCCCAGGTGGCTCTAAAAGGCGGTAAGGTCACAGGACCGCTTTCTCTGGAGGTCAATGGGGGGCTGGGGCTGGAGCCTGGAGCCGCTTGCCGGGCGAGCTGTGCTTTGTCATGGTCCTGACCACTCTGCTCGCACGGGCAGCGTCCCTCCGGCTTTCTCCTGCCTGGCTGCCCTTCAGCCGGCCCCCA
The DNA here is from genome assembly GCA_028646485.1 of Cryptoprocta ferox. NCBI lineage: Eukaryota > Metazoa > Chordata > Mammalia > Carnivora > Eupleridae > Cryptoprocta > Cryptoprocta ferox. The sequence continues at coordinate 137,088,480 of CM053560.1, read as the reverse complement.
GGTAGGTGGGCACCCACTTCTCCATCTTGGAGAGGCGGGGTGACGGGCAGAGCCCCGGCTGTGGCATCAGCGGACCTGGGCCCTACTCCTGCTTCCTAGCTCGGTGGCCCTGGGCCAGCTTCAAGCCTCGTTTCATCTGTAAAGTGGGGACAGTGATGCTTCCCTGACAGCGTGCCTGACAGGCAGGAGCACCAGGGCGTGGTGTTTGCATAACGGATTTGGTCTGTGGCTTCAGTGACATGTGGGTGGGGTCCCTGTCTGGACTGGATGGCCCTCAGCTGTAACAGCAGCCGTGGCCGGTGGCGTCCTGGACACGGACACTCACTGAAGCTTCCCCACGGTCCTCCTCTGCTCGCTGCTCGTCTTCCAAGGCCCGTGGCCACTCCTGCTGTGGCGGGGAAAGCTTGTCCCTGCTGCCTGGCCCCTTCACCTCTGGTGCCACTGTGTTCCCGTACACCCTTCCAGAGCCGCCTCTGTGGTCGTCTATGCTGTGAGCGTCCCCACCCGGCCACCCCAGCTCTTGTGTGTGCTGCTCGTGTCTCGTGTGTCCCGGGGGCTCTAGGGGCTCATGGCTCGTGTGCTCGGCTCCCCCCGAAGTCACAGTCAGCCGGGCCCCAGGCTCCCCATGCCTGTCACTGGGCACAGCACCTGGTAGCCACTAATGAGCGCTTGAAGACCGCGTGGGTGAAGGAGGAGTAGGCTTGGCTGTAAGAGAACATTCCAGGCTAGGAGCAGCAGGGCCAAGGACACGGGCCTGCTTCACCCCATCCCTACCTTCAGTGGTCCCACTGACAACAGCAAGGTTGCCCGTGGTGCAGGCTCGTGGCATGAAGACCAGGCCAGGGATTAGACTAAACACGGCAGGTCTTTGGTGGTATCCCTTGTCCCCTGGCAAGTGAGGAGCCCCAGGCAGATGGGGGGTGCCCCTCAGTCCTGGCCTGCCCAATTCTGAACCCTTCAGCACCCCAGCCTCTGTAGCTCGACCTAGAGCCAAGGCCAGGCCTGGGGTCCAGACCCGGGTAGGACGCTTTCTGGCAACGGGTGTCCCTGCTTGAACTGTCCCTGGTTCACTCAGGCTCTGCCACTGTGTTAACACTCACTGGGGACCCACGGGATCTGACCCAGTGCTTTTTCTTCAAGGTGGTCAGGTCAGGAGGGGTAAGGGTTAGAGCACCTGCTGTGGGTCATTCCCCGTCTCTGCACTGTCCCCCCGCCCCCCAGGCCCCTGTGTTCAGCACAACATGGGGCTGCTTGCGGTTTTGTGGCCCACCCGTGCACCCTCAGCAAGGGCAGTAAGAGCAGGCAGCGCATGGGATCATGGCCCCTGGAGGAGCCACGGTAGCTCCTTCCACTTTGGCCCCTTTTCTCCAGCCTTCTCTCTGGGCCCCAGCAAGGGCCAGTGGAACCTACCAGGGACTGACCACCCCGGCCAAGTGAGCCCTCTCCGCTGTTCACACCTCAGGTCCAGGTAGGGCAACTGAGGCCCAGAGCCCAGCGCGGCAGTGCCCAGCAGGCCGCCCACAGAGCCAGGCCCCAGCCCACCTGGGGAGCTGCCCCGAGCCCTGGCCGGGTGGCGGGGAGGAAACCTGAGTGCAGGTTGTCCTCTGCAGCAGCCCCGGGTCACAGATAACCATCGAGGTCCTCGCCCTCGCCCCCCCCAGGTGGATCCAATCACATCCAGCCCACAGCTCTCCCCCGCCAGGCGGACCCTGAGCCCCACTCAGCCCTCTTCCTCCCCATAGGTCAGAGGTGGTGCTGGGACTGCCTTTGGCCCCAGTGAGCCTGTGCCTCCTCACCCCACAGTGCCAAGGGGCCCAGCGCTAGCGCCCCAGGGTGTTACCCTGTGTCAGTGTTCCGTACTTCGGTTTCTCGACCTGCTGAAAACTCTGTGGGCTCTGTTTTAATTACTTTAAGTTTTTTATTTTATATGTGGTACATGATGACTGTAGAAAAATTTGAAAATAGGGGCACCTGGGTGGCTCAGTAGGTTGAGCATCTGACTCTTGACTTCGGCTCAGGTCATGATCTCATGGCTCGTGAGTTCAAGCCCCACATCGGGCTTCGTGCTGACAGTGCAGATCCTGCTTGGGATTCTCTCTCTCCCTCTCTCTCTCTCTCTCCCTCTCTCTCTCTCCTTCTCTCTGCCCCTCCCTTGCTCATTCTCTCTCTCTGCCCCTCCCTGCTCACTCCCTCTCAAAATAAACAAACGTTAAAAAAAAAGAAATCTGAAAATAAAGCCAGTCAAGAGAAGCCAAAAATTACCTGTAACCCTATCACTTGGCAGTGATGCGTGTTGATGATTTAATGTATATTGTGCCAGTATTTTTCCTCTGCGTGTTTATCAAAAATGTATATCATGTTGTTTTATAATTTGCTTAAAATTGCTTTTCCTTAAGCAAACTGTAAAAATAGGTTTAAAAAATGATCTTGCCATATCTTTAATTTGTTTAGCTGGACATGTAGGTTTTCAGCCCTTGACCATTGTAATCAGTGCCACTGTGCCCCTCACCCCTGCAGTAAATGTCTTTCTTCTGTTTGTTTTAAACTTTTTTTTAATGTTTATTTTTGAGAGAGAGACAGACAGAGTGCGAGCAGGGGAGGAGCAGACAGAGAGGGAGACGCAGAATCCGAAGCAGGCCCCCGGCTCCCGGCTCCCAGCTGCCAGCACAGAGCCCGACGTGGGGCTCGAACTCACGAACCAGGAGATCATGACCTGAGCCGAAGTCAGAATCTTAACTGACTGAGACCCCCAAGAGCCCCTGGGATAAATTTCTAACATTTCTGGATCAAAAAGTATAGACATTTCTATTATTATTATTATTATTATTATTACTATTATTTTAGGTGTAGACATTTTTAAGGCTTTTGAATTTTACCGCTAAAGTGCCCCCCACCCCGAGAATGGTGTTGAACCATCTGCACCACCAGCCGCCCTGTGTGAGGCCCCATCTCCCCCTTCAGCTCCGTGCTGACAGTTTAGAGCCTGGAGCTGCTTCAGATTCTGTCTCCCTCTCCGTCCCTCTCCCGCTCACACTCTGTCTCTCTCTGTCTCAAAAATAAATAAAACATTAAAAAAAAAAAAAACTATTTTGTGCAGAAGGGCTACTGAGCCCTTTCTCATTCAAATAGTTCTTTAACTGGTTATTTTTGGTTTTCTGGCAAATAATAATTTGCCTCCTCCTTTCCAGTATTTAAATTTACTGTCTCTTCCCACACTGACCACAGTGGCCAGCGCTCACAAGGCAATGCTTGGTAGCGGCAGTGACGGCCGACGTCTGGCTTTTCTGGGGATGCCTCTGGGGTACCCCCCACTCAAATGTGGTGTTGGGTGTTGCTTTGGGGTAGAGCATCTCTTCATTTTTGTTTTACTGAAGATTTTAAGCTTTATTGTTGATAAAATTACTACTTAAAAAATACTTATTTATATTTTTATTAATAAATACTTCCAAACTTCAAGCAGTTTGGAAGCAGGTGAAGTAGCAAGTGCCCCCTCTTCTGGTTCCTGTCTGCCCCCACCTCGCAGGCGCCATCCGCGTAAATGTGTGGTGCATATTTTGGGTTTTTTTCTGTGTCCATACAACTATCAGGTCATAAATGTAGCTACCAAGTTGATAAAACTATTTTTTTGCCGATTGATACGATGTGTAGTCACAGATTTTCCAAGGTTGGTCCAAGGTATTCCTGGTGTAAATCCTATGTGGTCTGAATGTATTACTCTCCCAGCACTGTGGGACTTGATTTACCAATATTTCATGAGGTTTTTGCAACTGTATGCATGTCGTTGGTCCATTTTGGATGCCACCCATTGGGTTCAGTGGGCAGGGTTCTTACAAGCTTCTAAAATGAGGGGGAGGCGCCCCCTTGTCTGGCCTGTGCTGTGGGGCAGGGCAGTTCAAGCCGCACGGGTGTGACTTCTGCCCCGGGGTCTTAGGACAGGACCAACATGCCCTGTACTGGGACGGGGTGACCTTTTGGAGTTTCTCCCACACTGATTCAGCCTTCCAAATTCTCTTTGAGTTTTCCTTTAAAAAAATAATAAATAAAACAGCAGTGTCACCTTAGTCCTGGAGTCAGGGCAGGCCTTGGCCTTCCGGCCCCAGGGGACACCCTGACCTGCCATCCCTCAGCCTTCTCCCCAGACCCCTGGTGGGGTGCCCCTGGCGGGTGGGCAGCCAAGGGCCAGGTGGCCTTGCTAACGCCACCCTCCCTGACTCCACAAGTGTGAGGACAGTGGGACAGCCCCCACTCGCTGATAGGGAAGCCCGTTGGGGTCCAACCTCAGTCTGCCCTTCGGCTAGTGCTGTGGCCACCCCAACATGCCTTTGGAGGTGGAGGGCAACGCTCGAGGCACCCAGCATCACACCCCCGCATGCTAAAGGTCAAGGGCAGGGTGAAACGGAACAGCAGTTTAACAGGTCTGTCAAGTGCAGGAACCCAGCTGTGTAAATTGCGATGTGTAAGTGCTGACTCTGAGTTTGGGAACAGTAACCAAGGACAGGGTTCTCCTCAATGCAGAGAGCGAGAGCAAGGATAGCTCTTGAAAGCGCCTGGCGGAACGTCCTGGCCCCGTCCTGTCACTCTGGTGTTTGCTGACCCTCCCACCCGAGGGTCGGGCTTTGGGATTTCCCTCCAGCTCCGTGTTTCTCAGTGACGGCACTTCCACGTTATTCCAGGCCTTTTGTGGGAACTTGCGGCTGGGGGCGTGGCCTCATGGTGTGCGGGCCAGGGTGGCCTGATGGAGAGACCGGCATCCGCCTCTCAGGGTGGTTTAGGCATTAAACTGGGGAATCCACAAGGGAGACGGACCCAGAGCCTGGCACAGGGAGCACCCGCTAAAAGAGGCTGGCGCTGTGTGTGTGCGCCAGGCAGGCTGTCAGGTGCCCGGTCGGAGGGGGCTGGTGGTGGGGCTGCCGGGCTGCCGCAGGGGCCTTGGGGTGTGTCAGTGGGTCAGCCACTTAGAGCACTGGCTTTGGGGGAGCAGGGCAGGCGGGGCCAGGGGCTCTGGGGCCGCTTCGGTCCAATTCCCAAGAATCCTGGGCCTCCCCTTGGGCGGGTCACCCACCTCAGCCCCTGGTCAGTGCTCCCTGCACTCGCGTCCCCATCTGACAGCAAGCACATCGTGGACACGATTTCATCTGACCCAAGCTGCATTTGTGTGGGGTGGGAGTTGGGGGCTATCCTCCGGGATGTTAGGGGCAGCAGAGGACTGAATAATGGGGGTGGACCTCCCTGTGAGCCAGTGGCAGGGCGGGAGGGGGGAGTGGCTGGGGGCCTGGCTCCGGCGCGGCAGCTAAGGACTGTGGAGGAGTAAAGAATTCCTGCCCTGGATTTCCAGGCCATCGTTCCAGCTGCGTCCCTCATACTGTTAGTTGTGTGGCCCTGGACGGATGGATTTTAACCTCTTCAGGCCTCGACTTGCTGCACTGAGAGCTGGGGGCACAGTGCACCTGTGTGCAAAGCCATGGGAGAATTGATGGGGTGATGCTGGTGACATATGGAAGCCCTTACGGGGCCCAGAGAGGGGACACGGAGGTCTGGGGGCGGGGGACACAACCTGGTCATCAGCACAGGGCCTGCTGCCCTCCCCCCAGGCCCCACATCCTGCATGCAGAGCAAGGGAGGTCTGGGGTGCGGGAGGCTGGGTGCGGGCAGGGCAGCGTCGGCCTCCAGGGGCTCAGAGGATGCACCCCCCAGCTCTTCCCCTCTGTCTCCCTCGCAGGCTGCACGCACGGTTCTACGAGCTGGCCCCCAACCTTGTCCCCATGGACTACAGGAAAAGCCCCATCGTCCACGTGCCCATGAGCCTCATCATCCAGATGCCGGAGCTCCGGGTATGACAGAGGCTGCGGCGGCGGAGGCCCCCAGACCTGAGTGAAGCCGGCTCGGCCCTTGGTGGCTGTGCGGCCCCGAGATGGTCACCGAACCTCTCTGTGCCCGTTTCTTCCCCTGCACTCTCTGAGTAAATGAGCTCCACGTGTGGGGGCTGCGTACAGGTGGTCATCGCTGCCCTATAGTCCGTGCTCACCTGCTTGCCCCTTTGTGACATGGCTGGCCGGCTGTGTGTGGCCGACCTTGTGTCTGCTCTTCTAGATAATTCCTCTGTCCCCCTGTCTGGCGTTAGCCTCTCACAGCACGGCTGTCCACACCATCACTTCTCAGACTTTAACACGCACAGGACCTGCCTGCAGATCCTTTCAGGGCCAGCAGGCCAGCAGGTCAGGGGGTGGTGGGCCCCAAGATTCTGTTTTCTGGCATGCTCCCGGGTGAGGCTGATGCTGCTGGGCCCCAGACCACGTAGGTATTTCACGAGCTCCTTGCCCGGAGTACAGCGAGTGTACTCCCACAGGAGGGAAGGTTGGCGTTCGGGGCACAGCTCCACACGGCTGGGGGACTCTGCCAGCAGCCCCTCGACAGCCCTTGGGTGTTTGACTCCAGGGTCAGGGCACCGCATGGCATCCACTCCAGCCTGTGTCCTGGTTGTGACCTCTGTCCCGAGGGACAGTGAGGTACCGGCGTGGTCATGGCTCAGAGGGTCCCTGGAGGGGCGAGCAGTCTGGAAGCAGCCCCTTGGGCTGCTCCGGAGCCTTCTGGGCTTGGCACAGAGTGGGGGTGGCCCAGCCCAGCTGGGGTGAGGGCTCCAGGAAGCATGAGCCCCCAGAGACCCAGGATCAGAGGGAGGAGTCGGTGTGGCTCCCCGGAGGAGGGGGCCCCTGGAGCTGATGGAGGTCTGGGCTCTGACTACTAGTCCCGGCTCATTTCTCAGAGCCTTTGGGGCCCCACTTCTGCCTGGCAGGACCCTGGCCTGACCTGGCATAGCTGAGGGCTGCCCCTGCCCTGGGCCTCCTCTTCTCCTCCCCGTGGCAGCAGGCACCCCCATGCGGCCCTTGGGGCAGTGGGGAGCACACCCTGACCCTGCTCCGTGCATGTCGGAGCGATGGGACACGAAGTGCGGCGCCTGGCCTGGCACCTGCATCTCCATGACCTGTCCACCCTCACAAGCCAGTCAAGCAGGTGCAGTCGTTCCCACTTTGCAGGTGGAATAGGTCGGGGGCTGAGGGGGTCAGGTCACTGGGCCAGGGTCACCCTGCACCCACACGACCACTGTGGCTGTTTCCTCCAGGAGAACCCCTTCAAGGAAAGGATCGTAGAGGCTTTTTCAGAGGATGGCGAGGGCAACCTCACCTTCAACGACTTTGTGGACATGTTCTCTGTGCTCTGTGAGTCGGCTCCCCGAGAGCTCAAGGCAAACTATGCCTTCAAGATCTATGGTACGGGCCTGCAGGGGCTGCGCTGCTGGTGGGAGGACACTGGGGGGTGCCAGGAACCCCGGAGAGTGACTGTCCTGTGGGGACAGATAGTGTGCGAGCGACACTACATTACGGGGAAGGGGAGGCAGGGAGGTCCTGGCTCCTGGGGGGGGGGGTGATTCCCTGGACAGGACAAGTGGGGGCATACCCAGTGGAGGGAATGACAAGGAGGTGCCAGGCTTGGGGAGGTGAGACACAGGTGGTGTGAGCCCAGGGAGGTCACAGGACGCTGTGAGGAGCCAGCCAAGGGGTTTGGACCTGTGCCCAGGACTTCGGGTACACTGCAGGGTTCCAGGTAGGGCAGGACAGTTCTGGGCTCTGGAGAGGTCACTGGGCATCCTGGAGGTGTGAACCAGAGACCAGGGGCTGGGGAGGGGGCCTCTGCCAGGCAGAGAGGCTCCCGGGGCCCCCACACCCTGGAGGTGGAGGTAGGCGGCCTGGCTTCTGATCCCAGCCCGGCCATGGCCGCGGTCACACGGCCACCAGAGGGCGCTGGGCCCCCAGAGGAGAGACCCTCACAAGGCTGGGCCTGCCCAGGGCAGGTAGTCCTCAGTGGGGACACCAAGCCCCAGGGAGGGACTGGGACCGTCCTGGAGCAGAGAAGCCACGGGCAGACGTCCTTTGGCTGGGATCAAAGGTCCCAGCACCTTTGATCAGCCGGTGGCTCCTGGGCCTCTCAGGCTTTTTCACTTTGTAGCCGGCTTGTCCATTCCAGAGGCCTGGTCTGGGTCCACGCATGTACCCCTTGTGTTTGCTGGTCTACCCCCCAGTCCTGGGGCCCTGGCTCCTGGGGAAGGCTGTTGTCTACCAGCCAGGGGGTGGGGGTGCAGCCGGGCAGGCGAGGGCAGGTAAGGGGGGCCAGACCCCTTGCTGCCCCGGCTGCGGGATGGAGGGGGTTTGGTGCTGGGGAGAATCAGGGCCCGACTTCCAGCAAGCATCACCCCTCCTGCGCCTCAGCTTGTGCGCGTGGAGCGGGCCGAGGAATCCAGCCATCAGCCAGACGTGTGCGCAGAGCTTACTGGGCACCCCTGTGGGGCGGAGATGAGTCCCCCCCGGCCTGTCCCTGAGGCGGTGCTGTGGGCACGTGGCAAGACGCTGGGCTCTGGGGTCCAGCACCGACCGGAGATGCCACTGCAGGGCCCCGCTTCTTCATCGTGCACAGTGGGGACTCTGGGGGCCCTGCCAGCCGGCCCGGGTGGGGGCGGGGGCAGGAGGTGGGGCGCCGGCCTTCCTACCAGCAGCCACCTCGTCACCTGTCAGTGTCTGGGTGCGGCCCACGCCGGGGCTCAGCAGGTGGAGCCCGGAGGTCTAGAAAGCCTCCTGAAGGTGGTGTTTGAGCTGAAACGTGAAGGACCAATGGGAATTTGCTGGACAGACAAGTGGGGGACAGTCTGGGTAGAAGAAGGGCAGAGATCTGGGAGCTGGGCTGGAGATCGGGGCGCATGTCAGGGTCACCGCCGTGAGCCACATGCCTCTCTGGGCTGTGTGGCTGTGCTGTGGGCAGTGGAATCAAACCATGTGCCCGCTCTGTGCACACAGGCCAGCCTGGGCCTCCCTCTGAGGGGCTTCCGTGGTGCCTGGCGGGGCCCCGTGGGAGGCCGCGTGATGCAGTTTAGGGAAGGGGGTGCTTACTGGCCAACAGGCTCGGTCGGTGGCCCGGCTCCCACTCCAAGCCACCCTTGGACCTGGATTCAGTCGCTTGGCCTTTCCTCCGCTCCAGGGGGGCACAGGGCCCACTGCGGGATGCGGCAGGAGGGCCCGGTGTCCCCACAAGCCTCAGATTCAGACCCTGCAGTGTCTCAGGCCAGGTTTGGACCTGTGGACGCTTGATAGGGTGGTAAATATTGTCTTGGCGGAGGTGGTGTTCGTCTCGTGCCTGTGGGGGTGCCCCCTTGGTCCCTGTCGCTGGGGCACGGGGCCTGGTGGCCCCGGAGTACAAGTGGCCTGAGGGCCGTGGGGTGCCGGGTGGGACTCCCGGCCTGAGCGTCTCCACCTGCCCACAGACTTCAACACGGACAACTTCATCTGCAAGGAGGACCTGGAGCGGACGCTGGCCCGGCTCACCAAGTCGGAGCTGGACGAGGACGAGGTGGTGCTCGTGTGCGACAAGGTCATCGAGGAGGCCGACCTGGATGGTGATGGCAAGCTGGGCTTCGCCGACTTTGAGGACATGATTGCCAAGGCCCCCGACTTCCTCAGGTGTGGCCCTGCGGCCGTGGCTGTGGCTGGGGTCCCGGGGACAGCTGGGCATCCAGCCTCCCGCCTTGTCCTCGGAGATGGTCAGTTGTGTCCTCCACATCCTCCCTAAGGGCCCGTCCAGCGCTGGGCCAGGAGCGTGCTGACTTTCTGCCAAGGGGCCCTCACCCAGACAGCCCTTCCTCTCTTTCTAGCACCTTCCACATCCGGATCTGAGGACACTGCAGAGGGTGCGAGGCCCAGACGCCGACCATCTGCTCTGCTGTCTACACAAGCGACCTCCAAGCTGCCCAGAAAAGACGCTGTGGCCTCTGGGGTTATACCCCAACACGTCCTCGGCCCTTTCAGCAAAAAATCCTTAACCAGGGAAGGGGGGTGCGAGGGCAGGGCCCTTCCCTGACCCCCAGCCCCACCACAGGCCCTCCTCCGTCCCCCCGAGCTCCCCAGACCCTCGTCCTCTCCCCACCAGAAATGGCCCCACTGGGAGGAGAAGGCACAGACCTCGCGGGGCAGGGGATCCAGACGCGTCCCAGTCGCCCAGGGCAAGGTGAGAAATGAAAGAGACCGAGGTTTTACGAGCTGTTTGGTCTTTCTCCAGAGCCCAGTGTGAAGCTGTGTGGACAGGGCTCCGTCCCTGTCCCCAGCGCTAGGCCCTGGGCGCCCCCTGCCCTCCCGAGACAGAATTCTCACTGGTGGGTGCTGTCCACACACTTGTGAACTTCTGGGAGTAAAGCACTTTGGCGTCCCTGTGCTCTGCCGCCATCATTATCCTGGCCCTTGAATCCCACGACTAGCGCGTCGCCTCAGGGTCAAGCGTTGCCCTCCTGCTTTGGGCATGAACTTTTATTTCAATGCTTGTGTCTTTGGGAGGAAGACACATCGGTGCCCCAGATCTCCAAGGTGGCAGCCGTGTCCATTCCCCACATGACCGTGGTCATTCCAGTGACAATTTATGGAGCGCTTGCTAACCACGTGTCCGACACGGCCCCTGGGAGGTAGGGGCTCCCGCGGCCCCACTTCTCAGGGGGAGAGGCTGCCAAGGGCAGAGTCCCCACAGATGTGAACTGAGCCAGCTCGGGGACGTGGGCAGGGACCCAGGGTGCTCTCCCTGGGGAGGGTCAGTCGGCCCTCCGCCTCCAGTGCCTGCTCAGTTTTACACGAGGGGGACACGCAGGTAAGAGAGGATGTGGGACAGAACAGGAGGGACCCTATGGGCGGGGACCCGGGGGAGCAGGAGACGGGAGTGCCTGCGTCCAGAGCTGGTCCTGGGGCAGGGCCGCTGGGTCCGGTCTGGGTCTGGGTCTCAGGGGAGAGGTCTGAGAACCACCCGAGAGGCCAAGACTGGCCGGAGGCAGAGGGCAGGCGGGGGGACCCGGTCACAGAGATGGGCAGTGAGCGCCCACCGGCTGGCTGCAGACGCGGCCCAGGCGTGCACCCGGGCTGAGCCCCGCAGCCAGCCGGCCCGGCCTGCTTTACAAGGGGTCTGTGCCCGTGCTGTCGCCGTGGCGTCAAGCAGCTTGCTGCTCCCCTCTGGGCCTCGGATTTCCCATCTGCACCAGGAAGGGCTTGGATCAGGGTCTGCCCGGCCTGCACGGTCCAGCTGGGATAAGGCCGGAGGCGGAGAGGGGCCACGGGGGCTGCTCCTGGGAGCCCAGCCCTCCAGGGTCCGATCCGGGGCTTGCTGCCACTCCCCGGGCCTGGCTCCGGCCGCCTGCCCCTTTCTGCTGACAGGAGGGCACCGGCTGGGGCCTCAGGAGCAACTTCGTGGTATCGCTCAGCCCACGGGAGAACGGCCGCCCCAGCACAGGGCTGGCCGCGGGCTCAGCGGCGGTCGGTCAGCCGGGTGGGGGGCGGGGCGGGCCGCTCAGTGAGCTCAGGCCTCCACCCCCTCGGGGCGAGTGGGGGGCCCTGGGAGGTGGGGGTGGGCGCGGGCTCTCCTCAGGATCTGTGCTTCTTGTCTGTGAAGAAGATTCTCCGGAGCTTGTCAGGCTGCAAAGAGGGAGAGGACGCTGGAGCCGGGGCCCTGGGACAGGGTCGGGGGTGGGGGGAGGCCCAGCCCGGGAACGGCCAGGCTGTGGTACCGGGGCCGCTCCACGGGCCGCACGCTGCCCCACATCCCACCTCCAGCCCCCGTTCTGGGTGGGGGATCTGTCCCCTTCCGGCTGAGGGCAGAAAGGGTCTCCCAGAGCTCCGGGGAGGCTGGGCCAGTGTCCCGGGGAGTGGGGGTAGGGGTGTCCGAGGCAGGACCGGGACCGGAGAGGGTGTGGGACTTTGTGGGGGGTGGGCGGGCTGCCCACAGGCAGGGTCTGTGGCTCCAGGAGATCCGGAACCGGAATGGCCGCCCCCCACCCTGGATGACCTCCGGGTCCCAGGATGAGAGTCGCTGGTGGAGGGTCCTGTGAGGCCCTGGGGCTGGGAACTCAGCCTTCGCTGCCCAGACCAGAGCGCCTGCATGTGCCTGGGTCCGAGGCCATCCCGGGGGAGGGGACCCGCCTGCCTGGCCTGTGGTGTAGACAGAATGTGCTGGGGCTGAGGGCCTCTGCCCAAGGGAGCCCCTGACCAGCTCCCCCTGCCCTCCTGCCTCCACTCCCCCGTTCTGTCTTCCTGTCAGAAACCCTCCGAAAGGACAGCCGTGTTCGACCATGTCTGGGCTGTGTCCTGAGCACACGACCTTTCTAGTGTGATCTCTGGGCAGACACGCTGGTCACAACCAGGACCAGGCTGTCCCACAGATGAATAATTTGAGGTCCCGGGTAGGGTTGCTGAATGAGAACACAGGATGCCCAGTTAAATTTGAATTTCAGATAAACAGGTGGTGATGGCAGTATCTGGGACACACTCTCACTACAGCTTCCTGCCAGAGGAACTGCTGTGCTCAAAACCGCGTGGCTGGGGAGTGGCTGAGCCGTGACAGGGCCAAGGCAAGTGTGACCTGAAGCCACAGGGCACCTGTCACAGGCTCCGAGACCCTAGCAGTGGCCTGGACGGAAAGACCTCCAAAGGGCCCAGAGACACCCCCCCACACACACACCTTACATTCAAACCGAGCACCTACAAGCATAGGATGGAGCTGGAAAATTCTGGGTCCCTCTGGGCAGTAGCAGTGACCTGAGCTGCTCGTGCATGAGGGTCCCTCTAGCCAGCTGGCGGCCACCCCTCCCACCACGGAGCCCACCTTGTTTGTCCGTCCAGTCTCCTTGCTCCTGGCTGCGGGGATTTGTTCATAGGTGTTCCTGGACTCAGGGAGCTCCGGAGGCTCCGAGACACCCTCGTAGCCATAGTCTGTGGGTCCCGGCGGCTTGCTGGACGGGGCACCGGCTCCAGGACACAGGGGCCAGGCCGAGCTGCCCCAGCAAACTGGGGCCTGGGCACAGCTACTGCCGTCTTGCTCTGGCACGTCCCTGGGCCCTGGCGGGGCACCTGCCGTCTGCAGGAGCTTGTATGTGTCTGCAGAACCGTCCTGGGAGCAGGGCTGAGCCCTGTGGCTCGGCTTCGGAGACTCCTGGCTCCAGCAGGCGGCGGAGGATCCCAGGGCCTCAGAGGCGGGGGCCAGGAGGTAGCCCCGGGAAGTGGGAGGCCCCACAGGGCCCCGGTCTGGGCTCACCCCAGAGAGGGCAGGCGCTGGGCCCTCAGGCCTGTTCCGGCCTCCATCCGAGAGTCTCCTCAGGGGCTCCTTGCCTGGGGAGCAAGCCCGGCTGCCCACTGGGCCCGGGCCGTGCCGGCCGGCCACCTCTGCGCCCAGGCCTGGCCGCGCCTGGTTCACCTTCCTCAGGTCCGAGTAGATGATGTCGTTGGGGCTTCCGAAAGACTCCTCCAGAAGGAAGGCACTCCTCTCGGGGAGGGGAGGCACCCTGACAGGGGCCTGGGGAGACGGGAACAGGACCTCTTGCAGGTGGCCTCATGGCTAAGAGGCCCTCAGGTAAACAGAAGCCGTCTCGGACAGGCTGAGACCCCCGCACTGGCTCAGTTTACCTGCTGCCTGTCGGCACTTGCTGACATCCTCGTCCCTGCCGGCCCCCACGCTCTTGAGTCTGGTCTCTACCTTGGCATTCGAGGCCTGCTGTCAGCACCCACACTCATCCTGCCCTGCCCTCCCTCCAGAGCGGTCCACTGGTCCCTCAGAGCCCCCTGAGCCCACCCACTCGCTGCTCCCCCCCCTTCAGAACAGACCACCCCGAGTCCACCATTTGTGTATTTATTCCACACACGTTTACTGAGCAAACTGTGTGCCGCACAGCGTCCCGGCCGCCGAGGACTCAGTGGCGAGCACGTTCCCGTTCTCAGCTACGAGATAGGCAACAGCCCACTCTGTTACATCATCGAATATGACTGGTACGTGATCACAGGCCACGAGGTGACCGACTGTCAGGTCAGGATCGGCGGGATGAAGAAGAGCGAAGCAGGGTGATGGGACAGACAGAATGACGGGTGGGAAGGGGTGTTGGCTGCAGCCTCAGGGGTCTTTCTGGAGGGGTGACATGCAAGCAGAGAATGGAGCACGAGCCATGCAGACATCTGCAGGAAGAGCACTGCAGCCAGGGCACAGCAAGTGCAAAGGCCCCGAGGTGGGACCGAGGTTCGTGCGATCAGGGAAGATCCACAGGCCAGTGAGGCTGGAGAGGAGCGAGAGGGGGGAGGTGGCGGGAGCCCCGCTGAGGCCCCCCCGGAGCCTGGGGAAGGCCTCTCCGGCCTGGGGCATGCTGCGGTCTGCTGTGGAGGAGGAAGACCTCTCTGAGCCCCTCTCAGGAGGTGAGGTGGACGGGAAGTACCGACTCACAGGCACCTCACCTACAGTTTAGAGGAAGTTTCAGGCTTTTTTTTTAATATGTAAGTTTTTAAAAATACTTATTTTGGGGGCGCCTGTGTGGCTCAGTCAGTTAAACGTCCGACTTTGGCTCGGGTCATGATCTCGTGGTCCGTGGGGTCGAGCCCCGCGTCAGGCTCTGTGCTGACAGCTCAGAGCCTGGATCCTGCTTCCGATTCTTTGTCTCCCTCCGTCTCTGCCCCTCCCCTGCTCACGCTCTGTCTGTCTGTCTCTCTCTCTCAAAAATAAGTAAACATTTAAAAAAAATTATTTTGAGGTGGGGGAAGGGCGGAGAGAGAGGATCCCAAGCAGGCTCCACACAGACATCACAGAGCCAGACACGGGGCTCGAACCCACGAACTGTGAGATCATGACCTGAGCCGAAGTCAGATGCTCAACTGACTGAACCCCCCCGCCCGGGGCCTCCTTTTGGGCATTTCTTACTCATCTTCTCATTCGAGCCTCAGAGGAAGCTGGGGAAAGTAAACCGAGGTAAACTGAGGCACACAGCTAGAAAGGCCCAGCCAAGGCTTGAACACACCCAGCTGGCCGGAGGCAGGCCCCGGCGCGGGTGAGCCCGCATCTCTCAGGGCCTGGATCTCATCCCCCGCAGCCTGAGGGCCGGACCTGGGGCCGCAGGCACAGCCCCGACCCGCCAGGCTCCGAACCCTCCTCACCGCCAAGCATTGGTCCTCAGAGAAGCTGCCGGAACTGGCATCCAGGCTCTTCTTTGTGTGGAGGAATGACACCTGTGGCTTCGGAGGGGGGCAGAGGCCGGCAGCCTTGTCTGGGCCCCCTGGGGCGGGGGCGGCTTCCAGGCCTGGGGTGCTGTCCTGGAGGCCCGGGGTGATGGTGTCATACACATCGCTGTCCTCTGGCTGGCAGTGGGGTACAGCAGGCGGGCGGTCAAGCACCCCGCCGGCCGCCTGCCAGAGCGTGCCGCATGCCCACCAGGTCCCTGACCTCGGGTAAGACGCTGCCTCGGTCCCCCTTTCCAAAGAGGGACCACGACCCGGCACTGAGTGGACACCCCAGGCCGGGACACCTGCCCCACCACCCCCACTCTGGAGGAGAGAGGTGCGTACCTGGGGGCAGGCAGCAGACAGGGTCTCCCCAAAAGGCTCAAACTGCACCTCCTGGTAATGGCGCACAAGCTCAGCCAGCGTGCCGTGGCTGTGCGTGTCCCCCGAGACGAGGTAGCGCCGGTCTTGGAGCTGGTTGATGACAAAGTGCCGACAGCGGTCACTGCCCCTGCAACACAAGGACATGTGGCCTGGGGCTGCAGGCCTGGAGGGCGCAGGGCAGGGGTGGGGGGGCAGGGGCTGGGGGGCTGCAGCCGGCCAGGAGGGCATGGGGCAGGGGCGCAGGGCAGGGGGGGCGCTGCAGGCCTGGAGGGGGAGGGGGTGGGGGTGGGGCTGCAGGCCTGGAGGGTGCCTGAGCCTGCTCCAGCGGCGGGGGGCACTCCCTGGGGTGCAGAATTTACAGGGTCACCACAAAGGTCCGTAATCAGAATAACCAGTGAGGCAATATTGTAGAAAATCCAAATCGATACCAAAAGTTCCGTGATGGACAAAGTGTCACAGTCTTAAACCAAGACAAGATCCAACCCTGTGCGCACACTCGGCCTCGCTTGTAACCCCCCCCCCGCCTTGCTGTAAAGATGGGGCTCCAGCCCCACCCCCAATCCAGCCTGTAAAATCCTGCCCCCTTCACCGTCCTTTATGGGAGAATAATTCTGCAGTGACACGCATGTGTCCCAGCTGTGCACAGGGACGGATTTCCACATGCGAACACTCCTGTGGGACCAGCACCCGGAGCAAAACAGGAAACACGCCCGGCTCCCCAAAGACCTCCTCCTGCCCCCTTCCAGCCTGCGCCCCGACCCCCGCGTCCGAGATCGGTTTCTTGGTCACGGAACTTCCCAGAAATGGAATCAGTTTTCCTTCTTTGTGTCTGGCTTCTTTCGCTCAACGTTGTATCTTTGAGACTGACTCGCGTCCGGAGAATTAGCTTCTTTCCTTCCCCACCGATGTGTACTATTCCACTGAATGAAAAACCCACCATTCACCCATTCTGTGGGCGGCCATTGAGGTCATTTCCAGATTGGGGGTGCTATAAACACAGCTGTCGTGGACATTCCCGTAGTGCGTTTTGGGATGCTCGAGGTCAGGATCTGAAGTGTGGCGCTGTGAGCGAGTGGTAGTTTTGAATCCGATCCCAGGCCTCTGACTGGAGCCCTGGCCTCCCTTCCTGACCGGGGCCGGGGGGGGGGGGGGCTTCTCTCTCCCTGCGCCTTCCCCCCCAACCTCCTCTCCGGGCTGGGTCTGATGTCGCCGCCTCCCACACCGTAGCCCAGCCCTCATCATTTCATGGGGCGCACGGGCCTCCCCGCACAGGCTGCCCGGAGGACCCTCTGAAAGGCCAAGTCTGACCCGACGGCCGCCCCCCGCAGGAGCCCGAGCCCTGCTGCCCCAGCCCCGCAGTCTCCCGTGCCTCTGTACCTTTGCACATGCGGTCCCGTCTCCTGGAAAGGCCCCCCTGAACTCCCATCACGCCCCCTTTTCTCCCCGGCAGATGGCGCTTCCTCCTTCTCTGCCCTGGGCTCAGAGGTCACTTCCGGGAAGCCCTCCCCAGCCTCCCCCCAAGAGGCTGCTCTCTCCTGCTCCCAGCCCACTGCCTTTGAAGGCGGGGGCTGCATCCTGGGGCCAGTGCTGCTGGGCCTGTGATGGGGGCATGGGGGAGGGGGGAGAGCCAGCGCCCAGGGATTGTCTGCAAGGCCGGGGGCCGGGGGCCTCCCAGACAGCCTCCTCTCCTACCTGTAGGACAAGATGTAGCCGGTGGCCCGGTCGCTGAGGCGGATGAGGAAGGAGCCGAGGGCTTTGTCCCCAAGCAGCTGCTCCGTCTGCCTGGGCAGAGGACAAGCAGTTAACTGGGGCCTGTGCCCCTCCAGCAGGCTGACCCAGACCTGCCTCAGAGTCCCCGCCGGCCATAGCCCGGGGCGCCAGGCCCAGCGCACACACCCTCCGTAGAGGACTCTCAGACCTTCGGCTGGGACTGAGGTCTGTCCAGGCCCAGTCAGGCCAACTCGGGACCCTCCCCGCCCATGCACCACCCCCCACTGCAGCCTCACTCGCAGGCACGATAGCCGCCGACCCTGGCCACCCACTCTCCACCCGAATGGCTCTGCGGTAAGAAAGAATCCACACAGCTAGAGACTTTTAGGTTTGGGGAGCTCCCTGCCACAGGACCACTGTGTACAGTTGTGCACGTTGTGCACTACACTAGAAATTTCTGCAGGGAGGAGGTGCTGTTACGTCTGGAGCCTGGCCACAACAGCAACTCCTCGGTTCTCGTCTCCCCTGCACGTCCCGTCCAGCCCTAGGCAACGATGGGTGTTTCTGAAAGGTGCCAAGCATTTGGGGACATGGTGGAAGATTCCAGCTATCTTCAGGTTTGGCAGAAGGTAGACCACTCGCTCACCAAATATTGAGCGCCTGCTCTACGAAGGCCTGCTGCAGATTTTGCACAGCCCAGCGCTGAATGAAAATGCAGAGCCCCAGGGGCGCCTGGGCGGCTCAGCTGGTTGAGCGTCCGACTTCGGCTCAGGTCATAATCTTGCGGTTCGTGGGTTCGAGCCCCGCGTCGGGCTCCGTGCTGACAGCTCGGAGCCTGGATGGAGCCTGCTTCCGATTCTGTGTCCCCCTCTCTCTCTGCTCCTCCCCCACTCACACTCTGCCTCTCTCTCAAAAATAAATAAATGTTAAAAATTTTTTTTTAAAAATTAGAAAAGAAAGTGTGGAGCCCCTTACTCAAAAAGTAAGCATTTCAAGATGGGGCGGCAGAGGGGCTAAGCTGAGCGCAGGCCGCCCTGAGCGCGTGCTGCAGGGGGGCCAGGCGGGATGTGCCGGTCCGTCGGCTCCGCCTCCGGCAGCTCGCAGATCCGCCGGATCAGAAAGCCAAGCCCCACGTCGCAGCCTCGATTCCGGGGGGAGTGCACGTCCGGGTTTGCCCCGGACGACCCCCCCCCCCCCAAACGGCCCTGTCGGCCTCCCTGTGAGCAGTGTTCTGGTTTGGGGGGTAGATGACGTGCCTCTCCCCCCCCCCACCCGTCACTCACCCGGTCCTCCAGTGCGGGTCTGTCCTCACAGTCAGAGTGGAGGCCGCCGTGCCCCCACCCCGCCCCCAGAGACCCCGGCCCTCCTCAGTCTGCCCCTGCCTGCCCGGGGAGGACGTAGGAGGCAGGTCTGTCCCAGGGCCCCAGACAACTCCCGTGGCCCCAAGGGGCCGTGGCTCTTGCTGGGCGTGCGGACAGGGGAGCCTTACTTGCGGGTGATGAATCCGTGAAACCAGGGGGGCAGGGCTCCGTCGTGCAGAATGAGGGGCGCCTGCGTCTCCATGAACCACGTCAAGGCCAGCTGCTGCAGCCTGGCCAGGGCCTGGCTGTCCCCCCGCTCCTCGGGCCCCTTCGCCCGGCCCGGCTGCCTCGGGCCGCCCTCCATCGTGGCCAGCACCCAGTGGAAGCCGAGCGCCCGCGCCCGCGCGCCTCTATATCTGTGCCCCGCTCATTTGCCTGGGTCCCTGCCCCTCGCCGCCCGCCGCACAGGGGCCCTATTGTCACCTCCGGCTGGTTCTCCTTCCTGACTCCGGGGCGGACACCTGGTCACGTTAGCAGCTGGGGGGCTGGGGGTGGATAGGGGAGGAGACCTCGGGCTTCCTGGCCCCTTTCCCCCAACCTCCAGTCTCTGCCCCGCCCGGGGTCCTCAGCCCGGCTACCATTAGCTGCACAGTGGATTTAAATTCTGGTTCCCTTTCCCTCACGGAGGCCACTTGTCGTTTGGCGAAGTTCTGTGCTGATTAATCTCCTTCCTCTCAAGGTTTATTGAGCGTCTGCCGTACGCACGAACCCTGGGCCGTGGGCATAAAGTCTTGCCCAAAACAGCATTTTGCCCCCATGGCACGTACGTTCTAGCTGGGGGTGGGGGGGAGAGACCGAGAACTGAAGATGGAGAATGTGGTGCAGAGGGAAATGTGCAGCCTGATGACAAGGGAGAGGGAGGAGAGGCCTCACACCACTCAGACAGGGGTCGGGGCAGGGCTGGGGGCTGCAGGAGCCTTGCCCAGGGGGCAGCCCTGGAGCAGGCGGGTGCCCGGGAGGGACGCTGCTCGCAGGCAGAGGGATGGGGTGGGTCTTTGCCGGAGGCTCACGCGCTGGTGCCGAGGGGCCTCTGGTGTAGACATGTCCCCTGGAAGGGCCGGGAGGAGGTCAGGGTCAGGATGCCTGTTCATCGGTGAATCCCTGAGTTCCACAGCAGAAGCCCAGGCCTGGTTGGCACCCGGGCAGCAGGTGCAAAGTGCCAGCCCCGGGGAGAGGGTCCGGGCTGGGGTCCTGCCTCCACGGGACCTCAGGCCCTTACGTTGCTGCCGGGAGCTCCATTTCGTTGTGTGTAAACTGGGAGCAGGAAACAGCAGCTACCCTCCACTCTGGGGTCGTGAGTGCAGGCCGTCAAGGTGACACACGCGGACATTCAAATCCAGATAGCGCTGCGCGGTGGGGGCAGACGCGGGGACAGTGGCTGCCTGGAGGACTCACGGCCAGGAGGCATGAGGAGTCACTGGCATCCTGTCTCCGGGTCTGGGCGCTTTGAGAGAAAAGCATGCCCCCCCCCGGCCCCCGTGGTTCCTGGAGCTCTGCACCCCAGGTCTGGGCCTCCCCTGTTTACATTCCACACCGCAGCTCTCCTCCTTGGCTCCGGTTCCGGCCGTGGGACTCTGAGCAAGGGACTGACCTTCCCTGGGCTTCAGCGTCTCGCCTCTGCAGCAGGGACAACGCTCCCGTGGCCGGAAGGCCGACGAGGGAAGTCCCGGCAACGGTGCTGGGAGTCTCGGAAGAGACGGGACCGGCTGTTACTTCAACCGTGAGCACGCCCTGACCTAACGGCTCTGAAACGAGGCGGTCACAGCTCCACGTGCTCATCCCAAGTCAAGTCCAAGGCTTGATGTGCTTCCTCACCAGTCTTCCTGCCACAGATACAAGCTTGGAAAATCCTGGGCTCAGAACAGAAACCCCAAGGACTAAAATTTTCTAAATTGGGCTGGGGGGGCAGTGTGTGGATTATATCTTTATTTTCCCTACTCTCTAGCTGAAATTCGGTAGCATCTCCCATGAAGGGTGCAGAGAACAAGCCTCGTTGGTGTTCACGTCACCTGTGACTTTGTCACCAACAGAAATGACAAGACATTTTCATGTCACCTTCCAGCTACTGCAGACATCTTGAGATATTGGATTTTTCTCATCATTATGTCGAAATGATAGTAGTTAGACTCAAGGCCGGGTCTTGTTATTCAACACGCTAATAAACACGCCGTGTTACTATAGCACCAACATTTTGATAACCCGATTCCAGAGTAATTGGTTTCCACCGTAATGCTACGTATTTTGTTTTGTGTATTTAAAAACACTTTTCTGAGAAGTCCATGGGCTTCAGCAGACACAAAAGGGGCCCAGGGCTCAGAAAAGGCAAGGGAAGCTGGGGTTTGCCACTTTCCTGGAAGTATTCAAATGCAAAGAAATGTGTTTCTATAATTTTCCATGAGGTTCTCTCTCCCCATCTCTCTTTCAGGGAGGACACTGTCGTCGTGAGCGGAACCGGGTCATTTGCATAAGAAGACAAAGGCGGTCTGTGCCCCAGGGGCCAGGGTGAGGGTTCCCCAGTCAGGCAAACAGGCGGGAGTCTGTGTTTGTGCTCAGAGGAAGCCCGGGCCCAGGGCAGACGCGGCCCGGGTTTGGGGCCATCGGAAGCCCCCTGAAGGACTGGGGTTGGGTGGTCTCCGACGGGCTCAGCCTTGCCCCCAACCCCACCGCGCCCGTGCTTACCTACGGGCAGGGCCGGGCACAGAAGTGACCCTGGCATGGCCCTGCCCCTTAGAGTCCCCCTCCCTGGGGTGCCCTGAGGAGCACAGGTTCTAGAGTCAGACTGACCGGCCTGGACCCTGGCCCCCGTTTGCTGGCTCCGCGGCTTTGAGGTGTGGGCTTAACCTCCCACGTCTCAGTGTCTCTATCAATGAAACAGAGGGGAGAAGCCTACCCTTCAGGGTTTGGGGACTCAGAAGCTGATCCAGGTGATAGGACGGCTGGAAGGCACCTGCACCTGCACATGCCAGGAAGTCCTCCGGAGCCTGTCTGTCTGATCAAAACCTCCCTGTGCGGGGGTCTCCTCCCCGGGTCACGCTCCTCCTGTAGGACCCAGGGATGCTCACGGGCCATCCAGGAAGTGACTCCGGTCCTCGGGGGCTCTAGCTCGCCCTCCTGGGAGACCACACCCAGGTCTGCCCGGCCGTTCTGCCTGAGGACCCCGCACTAACCCTCCGAGAGTCCACGTAGCGGGAACAGGATGCCAACGTGGCTTTTTCAGTGAATCCTAGTCACGCGCGTAGCTGTTCGAGGACACTGCGTTTTCACACCCTCTGTTATCCTGGCAGTGGGCACGGATTTGCTCCCTCACACCACGGGTGCAGAGCAGACAAGCCGATTTCTTCTCAAATTGTCCGCCTCATTCTCCACTCTCTTCTGTGCCGAGAATGGTGCTTGGTCCAGTTAGATGCTCAACGGTCATATTTTAAATCATTGTTCAGACATATGCTACACCCATGTGGCTTTAAAAAATAAAAACATATTAAAAAGTTGGGGCGCCTGGGTGGCTCAGTTAGTTAAGTGTCCGACTTCAACTCAGGTCATGATCTCCCTGTCTGTGGGTTCAAGCCTCACGTCGAGCTCTGTGCTGACAGCTCGGAGCCTGGAGCCTGTCTTCGGATTCTGTGTCTCCCCCTCTCTCTCTGACCCTCCCCCACTCACGCTCCATCTCTCTCTACCTCTGAAAAATGAATAAACCTTAAAAAATTTATTAAAAAATTTTTAATATATAAAAAAATAATTCCCCCCAAGCATTCAATGCCATTGGGCCCAGGTCCTCCTCAAGCCCACAGGCACCACCCTTCCCTGACCGTCCTTCCTGGGTTTCTCTGTGCCCGACCAAGTCCATACGCATCTTCGTATGTCCCCCCTTTCTTACATAAAGGGCAGGGTGTATATGGTGCTCTGTGCACGTCCAGTGGTTTGCTTTGTAAAACACGTTAATTCCGTACCTGGGAGCTCGCCCGTAAGAGGACTCGCAGAGAGGCCGCCATTCTTCTGGGGCAGCTACTGTTTCCTTGCACCACGAGTTCCGCACCCAGCCCCCACGGGAGGCCATTCGCGTGGTTTCTAAGGGTCTCTGAGTTCCAGCACGGACTTGACTGTGCACAACAGTGAGAACACCCACGGACGCCTTCCCGCCAGGGGGGCCCCTCCGTTCAGAGGCTGGTTAATCTGGAGTTCTGATAGGTGTTGCCAACTTGCCTTCTTTGAGGGTTGTATTCATTAATGCTCGGTAACATTGAATGAATGGGTAGATGAATGGATAATATTGTCTTTTTTTTAATGTTTATTTATTTTTGAGACAGAGAGAGACAGAGTGCGAGCAAGGGAGGGGCAGAGAGAGAGAGGGAGACACAGAATCCGAAACAGTCTGCAGGCTCTGAGCTGTCAGCACAGAACCTGATGCGGGGCTCGAACCCCCGAACCGCAAGATCATGACTTGAGCCGAAGTCGCACACTTAACGAACTGAGCCACCCAGGCGCCCCGAATGGATAATATTTTCAAGCTCAGTCATTGCACGGCCGCCGGCGTGCAAGGAAAACTGGGGGAGGGGCTGACGCGGATCTGGAGAGGTCGCCAGTGTCACTAGGAGTCTTTTCGGCCCTCGGTGCCACTGAGCAAGTTTGTTTCTGGCCTGCTGCTGGGGCGGAGGGTGGTGCCCAGAGATGCCCTTCCAGCCACCCTCTTGCGCCACGCGGGCAGCTCGGCTGTACCCACCGCACGCTGGCCGGGCACTCGGAACCTGACGAGGGCCTGTGAAAACGTCTGTGACCCGAATGAGGAAACGCCTCCAGCCGGAGACAGTACTGGCTCCAAAATCCCGAGAGCAAGTCGTAAAGTCACAATGAACAGGCGTGTGAGTAAGTGTCTACACGGTGGGATATTCGCGAGAGGTTCATCGCGTCCGATCGTGGTTTGGGGGTCAGATCGTCCGATCCCACCAGAGTCCCCGAGTGTGCGGGAAAACTGCCAAGACACGATCACCGGTCAGTTCGAGGAATTCTCAAAGGCAAATAGTTCCAAAGCAAGTTCATAAACACAGTATTTCCCCAACAGCTCAAAGCAAAAGAGACACGTCTATACGGTTACACAGTTACCCTGCCAAACGTGACTGCCGTTACAGACTCGCACACATGCGATACGAAGTGGTGTGAGCGCCTCGGGCCTCCGCTCTTAGCGGCACCTGCTGCCTCGAGCCGCTGCTCTGGGCCCGTGGGCTCCTGACCGCCCAGAGGGAAGGGAAACCCCCGGCAGACCAGCGGCCTTCCCCGTTGGCGACCGCTCAGTTTTCGCGGCGAGGACGAGTTAATTCCTCTGTAGACCGTCTGGCCTCACCGGTGAGTGGTTCTGAGCCCCGCGCAAAATCGAAAATCTGCAGGATTGCGTGCCGTGTGCTCGTGAGGCCCGAGGAAGGGACAGCCAGGAGAGGCCAGCTTAGGGCCCACGGGGAAGAGCAGGGCTCTAAGGCCACATGTCTAGAACCCTCGTTGTATAGTCTCGGAGGCCAGATGGCTGCCCTGGGGCCTGGCGCCCGGAACCCTGCTCCTCCCCCACGGCTGGGACAGCGGAGCCCGACAGCCGTCCCTACTGTGCGCTGGGCACGTCAAATACATGCACACACGACTTCATGTTTGCTCCAGGCACGTGAGGTGGATGATGGCACCTGTTTGTCCCCACCGTGAAGACAGGAAACTGAGACCCGGGACTAGAGACAGAGATGTGCTGCACCAGCCTGCCCCCCCCCCCCCCAGCTCCTTCCCCTGCTACTCAGATGCTGTGTGAGCCACAACACAAAATCAAGTCAAATCAAAATTAGTAGATATGGAGGCAATATACTCAAACTTCAAAAGACAAAAGAGACTCCAAACAGACTCCAAATGGGCTCTTCCGGGGTCTCCTCACTGCCCATTATCACATCCCAACTGTCTTCAGGGGGCCCCCTCCCAGCTGCTGGCTCCTCAGTGCTTGGTTTGTGTGAGCACCTCTGACACTCCTTTTGGAAACCCCTTCACCGAACCAGAGTGGTGCCTGAACTGTGTTAGGACAGCCCCTCTTCGAGTGGTCAGTTGCAATGCCCGCACCGCCCAAGTGGCCCTGGCAGGCAGAGAATTTGGTGCCTAGAGGCTGTGTGAGGAGGGGGTTGGAATCTGAAAGCAGCTGGGCCGGGGTCCTGAGCCCAGAGCCAGGCTGAGGAGCAGGACAGGGAACAGGAAGGACTCAGGGCCTCTCCCCTCCCCACTCCCCCGGGGTCCAGTCCTCACCTGCTTCCTGGGCAGTGGGACTCCCCCTAACTCCTGTGCAGGCCTCACCTGCTTGCCACCCAGCCCCGGCCAGCCCTCTGCCCTCCATGGACTCCCAGGGCCTCCCAGGCCTCTGCCTGTCCGGAGGGCACGGACCCGCAAGGTGTGGAGATTTGCCTGCCCATTTGGTAGGGAAATGAGGCCTCCTTAAGCCAAAGTCTGCAAATCCAGGCAGAGAGGGTCCCTGGCGGGGCTCCTGTCTCCGCAGCTCCCCAGCCGGGCCAGGGCCCTTCCTGCAGCAGGAGACCAGGCCCAGGCCCTTCTGAGAGTCAGCAGCCCCCACAGGAGGTGGAGGCAAAGAGCCGGGGCCTGGGACGTGTTCAGTAGCCACCACTCGGGGCCTCACTGAGGATCGGGCACCGTGCCGAGGACTCCACATTTGTTAACTTCAGCTAAGCGGCAGCTCTAGGAGGCAGTGCCCCTGCCGGCCCCACTCTGCAGATGAGGGAAGCGAGGCCCAGGGCGGTGGGTGATATGCCCAGAGTCACAAGGCCCCTCCCTTACTTTGGCCCCTCGCACTGGCCCTCCCAGGGCAGGAGGCACCGGGCCTAGTGGGAGAGGGTGGACAGCCCTCTCCCCTGCGGTGGTCTCCCCGTGGGGGTGGGGAGGGGGCCGTTCACTGGTCACCGCAGCCTCTGCTCTGAGGCCTGCCCCGTTCTTCCTGTTCCCTCTCCAGCACCGCCCCCTAGCCCGTGAGCTCCAGGGCCCTCCCCGTCCAGGCCAGCTTCCTCCGGCCGTGCTCTGGGGTTAGCAAGGCCCTATCCAGATGCACTGTGTCCCCGACCTCCAAATAATAGAGCCATCTCTGTGCTCTCTGCCTCAGGGACAGGAGTGCCGCATTGGTGCCGTCTGGCCCGGGGAGCTGCGGGAGGAAGGGCCACAGGCCTCACAGCTGTGCCTCGGGCCACTGATACACTTCCTAGCAGGCGGGGCAGGGCCCCAGAGATCACCTAGCCACCATTCCCTCGTGGTACAGCTGGGAAACCGCAGCCCAGAGAGGGCAGAGACAGGTCTAAGGACACACCGCATCTCAGGTGGTGAAGCCTACTTTCCTTTCTGGACTCCCCGCAGGACCGTGAGCCTCTCCTGTGGCTGGCGGGCATCCTGGGGTCCGAGAGGCGCAGAGCCTGTGCACGGCTGGGCCTCCTGCCCCATCCCTCTCTCGGGAAACTGGCCCAGGATGAATCACTGGCTGTGTGCTCCCCTGGGGCTTGCCCAGAGGCTGGCCATGTGGGAGCAAGTTCACTGCCCAAATTTCCCCTTTCCAGTAAACAGCAGCCACTTCCTCCTGGGCTGGCCACTTCCTTCTGGTCACTGGGCTCCGAAAGGCCCTCTGGCATCAAGCACGCCTGGGCTAGACGCAGGGGAGGTACGCAGGCTGCGTAAAGCTGCCCCCTGACCACAGGACATCGACATGTAGTCTCAGAGACTTGGAAACTGCAAAATGTCCATTCAAAGAAGGGATCCCAGGGAGAAATCAGGAGCCACCAGAGGTGGGGGCGGGGGGGGGGGGAGCTGGTTAGAAAAGAAAGGAACTGGCCCCAGTCTCCATGTGGGAGGCCCTGGGGCGGGGAGGGTCTGGTTCAGCATTTCACATAAACTATAAAAACTGTGCACGGGGAGGGAGGGGGAGGTGCTGCAAGACACGGGGCTCCGCCCTGCAGCTCAGCTCACGGCCCTCAGGGGGCCTGACGCAATGCGGGGTCTGTGGAAGACCAGCCTTCCGGAGGGGCCTTGAGAGAGTGTGCGAGGCCTGGGAGGGGAGGGGGTGCGAGGGGCTGGTGGGGTTGCGCCTGGAGGCTCGGGCCACTCCCCCGGGACTCTGCTAAGATGTTGCGGCCACGCGGCCCCTCACCGGGGCTCGGGGTGAGGCCGAGCGCTCCCCACAGAGGGCCACATTCTGGGCCCGCACAGGGCGGCTCACGCCCTAGACCGTAGGCCCAGCGGCCAGCTCAGCCGCCTTTCAGGGGGCCCACGGACTGTCCGCAGCCTAAGACAAATATACCCAGGCTCCAAAACCCGAGAAGAGCAAAATCGAAATTAACAAACATTTAATTAGATGTCTACAGAGTGTGACCTTGTGTCAACACCATAGTAATCATAAAAACGTCACGCCTGGGCGCCTGGCCGGCTCGGTCGGGGGAGCGAGCCGCTGTTGATCTGTTGGGTCGTGAGTCTGAGCCCCATGCTGGGTGGGGAGATGACTTAAAAATAAACTTAAAATGTCATTCCTTTGAAAACAATGTATAGGCTGGATTTCTCTCACTCGGCCAGGGTGCCCAAACTGACGCGACAATTGCCAAGAAATTGTTAGCCAAACATAAATTAAAACGAATTCCTCACAGTCAGATAATATCGAGATCATACTTATAAAACTTCCTTCAAACGTTTTTAAGGCAAGGTTCACCACAGGACGTGGGGCATGTGAACACGTTCACTGTGGTGTGGGGTGTGGCCGCGCACAAGGAACAGGGCCGGGGTCTGCAGGCCAGCTAACACGGCGCCACTGCTCCCCCACGGGTGACGTGGGAGGGAGAGGAGGCTCCTGTGCAGGACGGTCCGGGCTCGGGGCCCAGCTCGGCCGTGGCGAAGCACAGACGGCGGCCACGGAGCCACGGAGCCACGGAGCCACAGAAGCCGTCCCGGTCCAGCGCTGTCTGTCCTGCTGTGGGCACAGCCCCGTGCCTGGGAGGGTGACTTCCCCACGCTCAGCAGACCTCGGTCTCTGCAAGGGGGGCCACAGGCCACGGCCACCCCCATGTTTGCACACCTGGCCCACAGAGCCGAGGACAGTGGCTGTCCCCTCTCCTCCCCGTGCCTGCTGCAGCCATGGGGATCCAGCGCTCCCAGCTGTTCCCCTTTCCATAGGATTTCCCGGTCACATCCCACGCTGCTGCCTCACCCCGCAAGCCCATTAGTCACTGCCCCTCTCACCACAGGGCGAGGCCCAGATGGAACTTGGATCCCGGACCGGGCAGGGTGGCCCGTCCCACGCCTGCTCTCTGGCCTCCCCCATGCAGGCCTGGTCTGCTGCGGGACTGCCCTCTCAGACGCTGCTGACTTGGGACAGCCATGTTCACTGTGGGACAATAGTAATGACAGCTGGAACCTACGGAGGGCCTACTATGTGGTAGGCACGTGCTGAGCACTTTGACATGCATTTCTCCTGTAACCCTCACGAGGACAGTGGGGTGAACTGTGTTATATCCCCATTCTGTGGATGACGGACGAGGCGGCGGCTCAGAGAGGTTAAGTAACTTGCCCAAGGTCACACCTCTGGTTAGTGGCAGAGCTAGAAGATGGGAGTCCGTCACTCTGGTTCCAGTGATCACCCTCAACACCTGTGTTTTGTGCTCAGCGAGAACCTAGGGAATGAAGGTGGGGGCCACGCCGGCTAGATCCCTGGGGCCTCTGGGGGCAGTGAAGGCTGGCACGCGCCTGGCTGGCTGCGCCGGAGCTCCCTCTTCCCGTCAACTGGTGGTGCCCGGTCCATCTCAGAAAGCTAAGCGTCCACTTTGCGCTGAGCCTGTCAACGGACCTGTGCAAAAACACACGGAAGGAAGAAGGCGCCGCATTTGCTTTGATTTGGCCCTTTCAGAAACTCAGCTATTCCCTTCCTCTGTCTTTCAGCGGAAGTGCACTTGACACAGGCGCTCCACCGGTCTCAGGTGCACGACACAGTGACCCGGTCGGTGTCGCTGCTACACCAGCACCGGCAGTTCCCCGAGCTGCACCGGGAAGCCTGGACCCCCACCCCCGTCCCCGTCCCCCGGGGTGCGCCAGAGTCTTCTCTGCACCGACGATGTGTCTCTGTGCGTTTTACAGTTTGCACACCAGGGCCTTGGGTCCACGTTGTCGCCACCAGCAGGCTCTCGTCTTTTCTCGCGCTTCCTGTCTTCTGGCTGCGGCCAGTCTGCACGGTCGTGGCCTCTGCCGGGCGGCCCCGCCCTCCGAGGCTGGTTCCCCCACCTCCACCCCCGCCGCCGGCCGCCGCCCCGCACCCCGGCCCTCCCCGCAGGTGCTGCGGGCCCCGGGTGGCTGGCGCGCACAAGCCGCCCAGGGCAGGTGCCGCGGCCCTCTTGCCCCCGCGCAGAACGCGAGCTCCCCGCAGGGCCGGGCGGGGGACCGCCACGCTCGCCGGAGCCGGGATAGAGCCGGCGGGACCCGGCTGCGGGGGCGGCGGGGGCGGAGGACTACAATTCCCGGGCTGCCTTGCGCGCCCGCGGGCCGTGCGCAGCGGCGGGGCGGGGCTCGGGGCGCGGGGGCGGCGCGGCGGCGCGGGGGCGCGCTGACGGGGGCGCGCGAAGCCGGGGCGGCGGCGGGGAGGCGATGCCGGGGCCCGGGGCGCGGGCCGAGGAGGAGGAGCGGGAGGGCGCGGCGGCAGCGGCGGGGCCGGTGCGGGAGCCGGGCAGGCTGTGCGGCTACCTGCAGAAGCTGTCGGGCAAGGGCCCACTGCGCGGCTACCGCAGCCGCTGGTTCGTGTTCGACGCGCGCCGCTGCTACCTCTATTACTTCAAGAGCCCTCAGGACGCGCTGCCCCTCGGCCACCTGGACATCGCGGACGCCTGCTTCAGCTACCAGGGCCCCGACGAGGCGGCCGAGCCCGGCGCCGAGCCGCCCGCGCACTTCCAGGTGCACAGCGCGGGCGCCGTCACGGTGCTCAAGGTGGGAGCGCGCCCCCGCCCCTCCGGCGCCCCCGTCGCTTCCCTGCCCCCCGCTCCTGGCGTCCCCGCCCCTCCCTTGGGACCCCGGCCCTGGAGCCCCCGTCCCTCCCCCACGCCCGCCCCCCCCCCGGCGCCCCCTCTCCTACCGCACTCGCGCCCGGCGCCCTCGTCCCTCCCTTCCCCGTCCGCCCCGGGGCCCCGCCGACCCGTCCTGCGCCCCGGCCGCTCCCCTGGGCGTTCGCGACTGCGGGCTTCTTGACCGGCCTCGGTTTCGCCCCCCGTGTGGCCCCGTTGCCTCTCGTGTAACTTGGGGGTAACGGTGCGTCTCCCTCGTGGGGCGTGGGGTCGGGTGGGACCCGCCGGTTGCCCTCGCGCTGCACGCAGTAGGCGGCGGCCGCGGGCGCCTTAGAGGTGGGCGGGGGCGCTCCGTGAGGTCGCACAGCCCGCGAGTGGCGAGAGGGGGCAAGGGGTTGCCGGAGGCGGGTCCGCCCAAGCGGGGCTTTCTGAATCCGGGAGCCGAGTCGCGGTGTGGGGGACACTCAGGCCTCCCCGCCCTCCGGTCCCTCCGGCCCCGGGGGCCCTGCTGCTGGAGCCCGCACGCCCTGCCCGGCCTCGGG
Organism: Cryptoprocta ferox; assembly: GCA_028646485.1. Taxonomy (NCBI): domain Eukaryota; kingdom Metazoa; phylum Chordata; class Mammalia; order Carnivora; family Eupleridae; genus Cryptoprocta; species Cryptoprocta ferox. The sequence goes on along the minus strand of CM053560.1, from coordinate 137,058,397 downwards.
CCCTGCCCCCGAGCCCCCCGCCTCCCCGCGTGCCGTGTTGCGGAGCGGCCCGGCCAAGTGCAGAGCCGCGGGGGCCTGGCCGCGTCCCGGGGCCCGGCGAGCGCACAGCTGCTGCCGGGCCTCCGCGCCGAGCCGGCAGCAGCTGGAGCCGGAGCCCGAGCCGTTGGCAGAGCCGCCGCGGCTCAGCTGTTGCCGTTCCAGCGGACTCTGGGCCCTGGGCTCTTCCAGGCCCTTCCACACTGCCTCCAAGCGGGTGCGGACGGCCTGTTCGCCCAGAAGAAGCCAGGCAGGGCTGCAGCTCAGCTCCGGCTGACTTAGAAACCGTTTGTATAAACTTGGGAATGACTCCAGGAGCACCGGGCTTGTGCCAGAGAAAGGCTTGTCCTCGCGCGTGTGGACAGCCCTGCCTCGGATGCATTTCCTGTGGGATTGTTTGTTGAAGAGGAAAATAGGGCATCTTGTTTCAGATGGTCTCAGATGACTTTCGAGTCCTTGCTGAGGTTTTTCATTTAGAAAAACGCGAAAAACGGAGGTAAGCCCCGAGTGGGGCTTGGAGGTTGCGCCTGAAGACTGCGTGGTCCCGGACTCGCCGGGGTCTGCCGCCCGCTTGTGCTGGGCCGCTTAGGCCACCCGGCCGGCCCGGTGTCCTCTCCGGTCCAGGGGGAAGCTCCCCTTCCTCGGGGTTGTGAGCGCTCAGGAGACCCGCAAAGTGGCTGGCACAGAACAGGCGCCACGTGGCAGCCACGTGAAACCAGTAGTATCCGCGGCCTAATGCGTGGTGTAGTCACCTGGCGGAGTATTAGGCCGCAGAGAACAGAAAGAAGTAGCCGTGGACGTGAAGGACTCGTGAAACTGAGCAAGAAAAGGCTGCAGAATGGTTGCGTGCAGACAGCACCGTTTTCGGAGAGGTGGAAAAGGGCACGCAGATGGCTGTGACCATCTGTGTGAGTGGGGGGGGGATGCACCCCAGACTCGGGATGGGTTTACCACTTAGGGGGAGGTTACCACCTGCAGTGTTTATTTCTAGGACTGGGTGCTGGGTGCACTGTGCTTTTTATGGTATTCTGTCCATCTTTGCAGTCGGCATACTTACCAGTTTTCACGTGGACGTCACGTGGACCACCGACTGTAAGAAAACGTAAAGCTGAGGATCTGCCTTACAAAAAGCAGTGGGAACAGAGACACAGGCCAGGCTGGGTTCCAGAGTAGGGGCTCGCTTTGAGGAGGAGGAATCTTGGCGTCCCGGGATAACTTCGGAGCTGCGGCCGGAAAACTTCTGGGGTGGTAAAAGTGGAAATTAATCATTTCTTTTCCTCCCCACCTTTCAGGTCCAGGAATGGACGCTCACTGAAGCTAACGCTTCATTTTAGGGTCCTCGGCCACAGGGGAGCCTCTGCCTGCCAGGGGAGTCCCAGGCTAGTGGGGAGTAAGCTCTGTGCGGGCTTCAGCCGGTTGGGTGTCATTTTACAGATACCATTTCTTTTGACAGATGAGCTAAAAAGGAAAAGAAAAATCAGCAGTTTGCTTTCTGCATTATCATGTGTTTCTTGTTTTAAAGCATCTTTTAGCCTCTCTGGCAAAGCTGTGGTTTCGTTGGCTTTTTCAGAATGTTTTACTGCTTGAGTCTTAATGAAAGCTGATACTGGAATGTCTTGCTAAGCTTCTCTGTTCCTGAATTCAGGGATCTGGTCCAAGCGCCTGATTGTACGGCTTTCACCGGGAATGGAGGCCAGAGAGGGGCTGTGATTTGCCTGAGATTGGAAGCTAGACTCAGACCCTCTTTGAAAGTAGAGACTTTTGGAATAGTTGCGTGTTCAAAATGCAGGGTATCTAATTGTGTTATCTGTGCTCTGACTTTGAATACCGGCGGTTTTGGATTAGATAAGGTGGGGTTTTCTCCATACTGCGTTTTATTTCTGCCTTTTTCATGCAGTAAAAAGGCACATTGGACTTGGAAGTTGGTGCGGTGGTCAGGCAGAGGCCGATGCTTCCGGCCCAGGTGAGTCTGGTGCTCTGGAGACTTCTCGCCGGGGGAGGGGGCAGCTGTGGTGTGAGCTGGCGCACAGGGAGGACTGACCGCGGGTAAAGCAGAGCAGGAACCCCCCTCCTCCGCCAGGTCTCTGAGCCTGGGGAGCACGGCCCATCATCAGCCTGTCAGCAGATGAATTCCCCTCCCGGGGCCCCTTTCTTGGAGCCATTTGGTGCTCATATGGACATGGTGTCGGTGTCTGAATCACGTGTAACTGCACAGTCGCGCATGCTGGTTCTTAACCCACTTTTGTGGGGAGGATGCACATTTCTCTGGTGGTGAAACTGCCCCCAGCTTAATGACAGACATGTGTCAGCTCGGGGGTTCCTGGTGTGTCCCACGCAGAACAGAGGCGCTGAACCAGCCTTCTGGGCGGAGTGGTTCTGCTAGGCCGTCCTGCCCAGGGTCCGCTCAGGAGCCGTAAAATGTCATGTAGCTCTTTTATCAAGACCTAACTTCTCATGGGTTTCTCTTGGGTCCCAGTTAATAAGCTGCTAAAAAGCAGGCACTGTGTCAACGTGTGATGTCAACCGTGGCTTCCTCTGACCCACTGCCCACGGCGTGGCCTGCACCCCATTTCTTGATGTTTGTGTCCTCACCTCGCGGACGGTGCCCGCAGAGAAAGTGCCCAGGCAGAAGTCTGTGGAATGAAAGCATAGAAGGGGGTCACCTTCTGGTTTTGGGGTGCGCTTCGGCCCTCCAGAAGGGTGAGCCAGACCCTCAGGCGTGTTGACGGACACTCACGTCGTGGGGCGCAGTGAGCACCCACTGAATACAGCCGGCATCAGCTCTTCAGAGAGCCTCACCCAGATTACAGGCGGTCTCTTGTGTTTCATGTCCGTGGCTGGACTCCGAGGACGCTGGGGTAGCCCCGGGGAGGGGGGGCGGTGGGGGAGGGAGGTTTTAAGGAAAAGGCCGTATAGTGAACATTTTAGGTCTTGCAACTGTACAGAAACAACCATAAAGTGAGCGTGGCAACGTTTCTAAAATTCTTATTCATGGACTGAGATTGGAGTTCCATGTGATTTTCATGTGTCACAAAACATCGTTCTTTCTGTCTTATTTTCCCCAACCGTTTAAAAGTGTAAAAGCCATTCCTGGCTCACAGGTGTGTGCAAACAGGCCGGGGGCTAGGGACGGCCCTGGGCTCTGGCTCCCTGGGTCTCCTGGTTTAGGAGGGCCCGAGGCAGTTCTCATCGCTCTCTCTGCTTAGGCACTGGGGCACAGCTGAACAGAGCAGGTCCCGTCGCTACCCTTGTGGAACTTTCTGGAATGTGGGGAGACATGGATAACACCAACCAGTGCGCACAGTGTGGAGGGGACGAGGTCTGTGTGTGTGACAGGGGTCCTGGGAAAGACTTGCAGGGGTGGCGGGGGAGGGGAACGGCGGGCGTGCTGGTGCCCGTGGCTCCAAGGAGGGCCAGGTGGCAGCCAGGGAGACGGGGGCACAGCCTTTGGAAGGGAGGCCTCTGGGGCCAGAGCTACAGGAACCGGCAGTTTTCAGCAGCGTTCGACAATTTTTTTCCTCTTCCAAACTGGTGGTTGGGTCGTGTCTGCTATTCTCTAACCTCACCGGAGGATTGTCTAGTCTGCGCGTAAGGGTTGAAGTGTTGGTGCCCCACGCTGGCAGGAAGGTCTGAACTGTGAAGCTGGAGAAACGGTTGCCCTGTGCTTCTTTTAAGCCCCACGGTTTCGGGGGGGGGGGGTAGCGGGGTCTGGGAAGCTGCCCGCCCAGTGGACTGCCTTTGCTAGAACATTCCCAAATCCACCGTCACCACTGTTCCACTTGCTCTGCTCATACGCACCTTACCAGTTTCCTTCCCCCTCCGATGTGGACGTTTGTTGAGAGGAAGAGGGGCCGTGTGCGTTCGGGGTTGAGGCGTGAACACCAACTGCCACCTCACCGAGGCTTCTGAGGGGTGGACAGGTGTCCTCGCTCAGGCGCCTTTACCCAGCAGCCCCTGGGTTACAGGCTTCCTGTCTGATCAGAACGAAATCCCTCCAAGGAAAGGAGAGAACCCTGTCATTGTAGAAGTGACTCTCAGAGTGGGGCTTCATCAGGGGACATCATTTCTCTTAGAGGTTTACGCGGGAGGGTCTGAGTGACACCGGGGTGGGCGCTTGCCTACATCCCCTCGGGTCCAGTCCTCAGCTGTCCCAGAGTGAGCGCAGTGTGGACGGTGATGCTTCTGACTCATGCCCCCGAAACCCTAAATACTCGGCCTGCAGCACTCGGTGGCCCCCCGGGCAGCAAGAGGCCAGGAAGGTCCCTGGGGAGGCTGCAGATCCCACGGTTTCCCGGATAAGCTGTAGCTCCGCAGGCCACTCAGGAAACCCCAAGCAGACCGCGATTCCATGCTGTCATTCCCGGAGGTGGATCCCGTCCCGTTCGGGTGCTGGAGCACCGACGCTGTGTCCTGCTAGGGCATGTGGCCGCGGGCAGAGGCTGTCTGGGAGCACTGCCCCCACAGCGTTCAGAGGAGTGGCAGGTGCATCGGAGACGCTCAGCGTGCCCGAACGCCCCTGTCACAGTGTCTGCGTGTCCCCCGCACGTATCTTAGAGCATCCGCCGCGCTGTGAGATGAGGCTTCTGCAGGTGTGGCCGTGATGTTTCCATTCACTTCAGAAACTACAGTATCGAGACTTTAAAAATAGACTAGCACCTGACGGCTTTGGAAAACCTTCGCAGAGAAGCCGTGTGTGTCTGCAGGATTCAGGGCTGGTGTCCTGATTTTGGGGGCGGTGTGGCATCTTCCCAGAGTAAGTGAACAGGAGGGGGTCCCGTGCGTGCAGGACTGATTTGGATGTGGCCCGGAGCCAGATGTCTGTGGTTTGCGTGATAATCCTGCGAACGTTGCAGCATTGGGGAGGCCTTGTGATGGGTCGCTGAGGGCTCCCCGGAGGAGGTGGGCTGGGGAGTGGTTCGGTTTGGTACGATTGCGTAGCTGCTCACAGACGTAGCTCCTCTTGGGCCAGCAGGATGTGCTCCCAGGCATTTGCTTACATTTCTCAGACTGATTTTGTGGGAGAACTGGAATCTGGTGGGGAGGGGTCCGGAGCCAAGCCCTTCGGACTTCTGGCCCTTCCCAGGCCCCCCGAAGGGAGCGCAGTGTTCCGTGAGCGCTGGGTCTGCCCCTCAGAACGGGTCTGAGCGTCTGTGGGCAGGCTGTGCTGTCAGAGGTGTCCGTCTTGGATTACAGGGATTATTTGTAGACAGCGGGCCCGATTTTCATTTCCCTTCAGCTCTGTGATGTCTGGGAAGCCTGCACTTGCGGACAAAGTGGCCTGACTTTCCAGGAGTGACGTGGCCGGTCAGACCTCGCCGAACGGGTCTTGTTGAGTGAGGCCGTGATGGACCCCTGGTGAGAGTCAGGCGCTGTCTCTGGCCTCGGGGAGCTTGTCCCGTCCTGTTCTGGGGTGTGATTGGGGCCTTGGGTGTGTCAGTGGCTCTGTGGGTTGGAGGAAGTCATGATGTGCTCTTGCTCCAAGGGTCATCTATCCCTGAGTCAGGCCTGAAGGGGCCCCCGGAGGGCAGCCTGCCCTGGCCCCGGGTGCCGAGTGAGGGATTGGGGTCCCTCAGCGGGGCGGCGGCTGCCCGGGTGCTAGAGCCTTCCCCAGACACGCGAGCGATGTGCTCTTACCTAAACCTAGTCGTTTGAGGACACTTGCTTTGTATTTCGACTTTAACCCATCCGGAGGAAGTCAGGACGGTGGCGGGTTGTGCACAGACACCTGAATTGTCCCGTTAGCCAATCCGGGCTGCAGCAGAGGCTTGAGAGGATCAGCCACGTGAGATTTGGAAATGGACGGTGTGGACGATAAGCTTCCCGGGGGGTTGACTTAGCGGTGAGTGCGAGGCTGTGGTGGCTCCCCGGCAGGGGCGAGGTGTGCGCCAGAGGGGGACAGACCTGCCGCCTGGGAGCCGTGGCCGGTGTCCCCGCAGACCCTGTCCCAGCGGCCTTTCTCTCCAATCTGCTGTTTAAAGGAGGCATCTTTTTTGGAACCATGGTTCTCAAACTGCACGTGGGAAGGAATCCTCCTGGAATCCTGCTTCCGCACACTGTGCGGTCCCGCGCCAGCGATCCTGACTCGGGGTGGGCCGGGGTGCACCTCGGGAACCCACGTGTTTACCCGTCACCCCGGCCCTCCCGCCGCAGCTCTGGGGCCTCCTGTCAGGAACCACTGCCGTCCTCCGGATGGTGACTGAGCCTCCCCCCGGCTGTGAGGCCAGGCGGCCCCCGGCTGCGGACGGTTTTCTGTGCGGCCTGGAAGCAGCTACGCTGTGTGGGGAGGCAGTGAAGCGCGAGCCCCTTAGCCTCAGGTTGACACTCTGCGGTTTCTGCCTGCACATCTGCTTTGCATTCTGTGTTTCTGCGAGCAGTGGTTTGGGGCCTGGCACCCCTCCCCAATTCCACCCCCCCCCCCGCCCCCGGCCCTGAGGTTTGTGTCTCCCGGACTTTCAGATGGCAGTGGTGCCACCTGGCGTCCCCGGGGTATTTCTGGGAGAGTGCGGTTTAGTGCTCGCCTCCGCCCCAGAGCCCCCAGATCCTCACCCAGTGAAGGGCGGGTAACAGAGTGGCCTAGGAGAGCCACCCGACGCTTTCCTGAGGCACCAGCTCTGCCCAGAAGACTGTTAGAAATCCTCATCCTCCCAGATGGCCCGAAAACTCGCTTAAAGGGTAGGGTCTCTGGTGCTCTCCTGACCCCTGGGTCTCTGGCGGGTGGGGCCTGGGAGCCTGCCCTTCCCAAGCCCTAGTTCCTAAAACTTCATTAAGTCATTCATTCCTGTGTCCTTTTTTTTTTTTAAGTTTATTTATTTTGAGAGAGAGACCTGGAGGGGCAGAGAGAGAGAGAGAGAGAGAGAGAGAGAGAGAGAGAGAGAATCTCAAGCGGGTTCCATGCTGTCAGCACAGAACCAGGTGTGGGGCTCGATCCCACAAACTATGAGATCGTGACCTGAGCCCAAATCAAGAGTCCGACGCTTAACCGACTGAGCCGCTCACGTGCCCCTCCTGTGTCCTACTTTTAAGTTGGAAAACATGAAGCCGGAATTAGCGCTGTGCTGCGTGGTGTGTGGAAACGTCGCAGGCAGGGTGGTGGCTGCAGTGTGCATTTCTCCCGAGCCCATGAAACCCTGGCTCGCTCTGATTGTGCAACAGCACAGCTGATAGGGAGCCACAGGAATGCAGGCCTGTGGCCACTTGGAGGCCACGTGCCCCCTTTCTCTCTGAAACAGAAAGCGCCTTGGCGGGCTTCCGCACTTCCTGCAGGGAGAGCAGACCCAGAGAGTGGCCTTGCCCTTGTCACCTGGCCCGGCCCCCCATGAGCCCTTATCTGTAGCGTCCCCTTATCTGTGAACGTGTGTTTGCTTCACTGCGTTCCATGGCTGGGCCCTCCTCCCCTGGCCCTTGCCCTCGGTTGCTCATCTCTGTGATGTCATTAAAGCTGGAAAGGTGTCAGCTGATGGGTGGGTTTGTCTTAGGGGATTTGCTCTTTAAAAGTAAGGGTGCTCGAGTGGTGAAGGGGGAGCCCCTCTGACTTCCGCATCCCCGAAGTGGGTGGGAGGTGGGGTCTGGGTTCTTGCCCAGGCTTTGAACAGGATGGAGACCACAACTCATGTAATTATTTTTGTAGCTAATATGAAAATGCTCATTTTGAGTTAGCGGATTGAAGAGGTTGGAGGTGAGAGCTTGTGGCGCCCACCAGAGGATGAAGGTCGGTGCAGGCGCGCCCCGCTTTCCGGGGGCCCGGAGGTCCCGCACGGTGCCCTTCTCCGCGTCTGCCGCTGGCGCAGACGTGGGCTTCAGAGCCTCCCAGGGAACAGCTCCATCTGTGTCACTGGTACGGGGCCAGATCTCCTGATCCCGTCCAGGCTCGTGATTTTGAAACATTCAGAAGAAAATCTGGAACCTAAAGTTACCAGATTTGGGATGTTGTCTGTTTTTCATCTGAGTCTTGTATCATCAGGCCGCTTAAAACGTTCTTGTGCTTTTTATTGCTCTTGGAAGAACTACCTTAGACGCGCCTTGAGAATCTAGGTCTTCAGATTTAAGAAACAAAATTCCCTTGTTACGAGCAGACGTCGTGTCCTTTTAAGCAAAGTGGCCTGTGAAGTGTGCAGCCTGAGTCCATCCCGCTGCGTACCCTTGTTTCTGTGCCTCTTCCTGGGCCGGTGGTCAGGCTGTTCTTCCCGCTCTGCGGACGTGGGTGAGCCCGAGCCTTTGGAGAGGAGCCCAGGGCCTGCACCCCGAGTGTGTGACCGAAGTGCTGTGCATCACATCCGGCACTGATTGGTCCTGCCAAGGATGGCAGGTGGGATGTCTGGACCGGGGCTTAAGGCGTGCATAGGAGTTCGCAGGTGGCTGCTAGGGCAGCTGGAACGGGGCCTGTGGAAGCCGACTTGGTCTCTGTGTGCCTGCGGCGTGGGGGAAGGGCCAGCGCCCCGCGGACTGGGACGGGGCCGGAGCAGTCAGCGTGCGCACCGCACTGTGCGCGGAAGCCGTCCAGGCTCCACGCTTGGGGTGCGTGTGACCTCACTGGGCGGGCGTGAGAAGAGGGTTTGGAGCACGCTGCCTCGGGGGCCCAAGGCAATGAACCAGGAGGATGTCAGGGAGTGCGAGTCAGGGAGAGGGACGGATGGCGTCTTGACCTTGGAGAGCTGGCGACGCCTGCAGGCTGGAGAGCGGCTTCTCTCTTCCGTGTGTCGGCGGCGCTCCTGTCGTTCCCTACAGTGTGCTCCTGAGGTGCGTGCTTAGCTCGGAGTCGTGGCTGAGGGCGTCCACCGGACCCTGCGGACCCACGGCCGTGCTCCCTGGGACCCCGCTCTGTGTTGCTGGCGGGGAGGCCAGCCCCTTGTGGCCCTTGGCGCAAACCCAGCATGCTCCCAGGTCTTACGTTCACCCTCTCAGGATTTGGGAAGAGCTGTGGGGCGACCTCTGAGCCCCGGGGAGATGCGGAGGTGGGCTCTGTCTTCCTCCTCTTCCGAGCGACAGATGGGGCTGGAGCCTTGGCGGAGCCAGCGGCCGCGAGGTCTGGGGTGGTGGAGGGGATGCGGGAGGGGATGCGGGTCGTGGCTGCCCAGGGAACAGGTGCTGCCTGTGGGGCCCCCTTCTGAGCCAGACGTCCACGACCTCCTGTGGTCCTCAGAGCTGCTGCAGCAGGTCGCTTCCTGCCGTCACTCCCGTCCCACCGCCGGCCAGTTGCACACGTTGCCTAACAGCACGTGGCACGGCAGGGTCTGAAGGGACGGTTAGGCTCCCGGGCCCAGTGTGCGACCCCGGGCTCAGTGGGCGATGCTGCCCTGGCCACGACAGGCTTCCCACGGCCGCGTGTGCCACGTTCAGTGCGGCCCGCGGCTCCCCAGACGGCGTCAGTGCCGTCGCGCACGCGCACGCACGGAAGAGGCGGTGCCGTTTCTTGCAGCGGGTGGAGCCGCTCAGGACGTGTGTTCACGGGTGAGCGTCGTGTGACAGGACACCCGCAGGATCTGCTGAGATTCATTTCCCTCTTTTGCCGCGTTTCCCCCATTTTACACAGCAACTGTGGGTGGTTGCTGTTACTTGAAATAAGAGTCTAAAATACGCTGTGGTATTTTTTAAATGTTTATTTTTGAGAGCGAAAGCGCGAGCGGGGGAGGGACGCGTAGACCTTCCTCTGCCTTCCTTTCTGGGATTAGAAAGGTCTCTACGGTCCCAGGTGACGGGATGCGGTAGGAGCAGTGGTGCTCTGTTGCTTGGAGAGTGACTGGCCCCGAGCCGCGCGCCGTCCGCCCGCCCGTCTGTCCTGCCGCCTTGCAGGCTGGGGCCCTTCCCGGCGGCCGGGGGAGCCTGGGGGTCGCTGTTCACGTCTCCCCCGAAACCTCCCGCCGGGTTCCTGCTGCCGCTCGGGGTTTCGTGAGCCCTTCGAAAGTCGGCGAAAATCTGTGCAATTCCTGTTGCCGGCGGCAGAGAGAGACAGACTTCATTTTAATCCTTTAGGCATTTTTCCTGGTGACGTCAGTGACTTTTGTTGCACGCTCAAATCTTGAATCAGATTTGAATTCAGTTTATTTTTTTCCAAACTTTTAACTAGCTGTCCTGATGCCATCATTTAATAATTAAGGCTTCTCCTGCTGATTTTCCTTGAGATGCGACATTTGCTCTCGGCTCTGTGTTGGGGTCGCTGGCCCAGTGGGCCCTGATCACGTGCCTCCCAGCTTCGCAGGGCACAGCCCCAGCCTTGCATGTTTTGTTCAGAATCTCGCAGGTTAAACTGAAGACAAATTTTAGAATTTCTTTTCCGTGCTTTGAGGAGCTCCTTTAGAATTTTGACTGGGTTTTTGGAAAGTTTCCATGACGCGCGGGGATTGCCGAGGCCAGGCGTCTCGCATTTTGATTGTAACTGTGAACGTGACTCCAGCCGGTTTTGCTGTTGTAAAGGAGGCTGCTCGCTGGGAGCGTCTCAGGAGACGGCCTCCCGGGTCTGCGCGGACGGCGGCGCTTGGCCTAAGTTGGCGCTCGGTATACGTTTGCCAAGGGAGCGAACAGATATTTCTGTGTACGTGGAATCATTCCCTTTTCCTTCTTCGGGGTGCATAAGTCGAGATAGGTCCCCAGGAAGGCCGTGGACTCCAGGCCGGCGAGCGCGGGCACAGCCGCTGACGTGTGCTGAGCTTTGATGGGCGGGGACCCTTCACCAGAGGGACCAAGGGCTGGGATCCGTGGCTGGGATCCGTGGCTGGGATCCGTGGCTGGGGGACGAGGCCTGAGTCCCGCAGGCTGCTGGGCTGCTGCACCCCCCCCCCCCACGCCTGCCTGTCAGGAGTGTGGGCCCTGAGGGAGCCTGTGTTGAAGCCGATTCGTTTGGACCGATGACTTTATCGCAGGACTGTTCGGGGCCCCGGGGAGAGAGCCGGGCTTGCTGGGGAGTGTCCTGGGGCCCTGCGCCCCCAGGTGTGGGGGCTTCTGGGTTTGGGGCTGGTGGAGGCCTGGGGACAGGGGCCTGTGGGAGCAGCTAGGGCAGATGAATGAAGGACACAGAGGGAGTGCCGCTGCCCCGTGGGAAGGTTCTCATGGGTATGCGGCGTTGTGAGCTCTAGACGTAGCGTTTGCACTGGGCCTTGAAGGATGTGTAGGAGCTGGGAGACTCGGGCTGTGGCCCCGTGAGTCTTCAGACAGGTGCTGGTCCCCTGCCGCAGGCGGGCACCTCCTGCGTGCGTGCCCCTTGCAGCACGATCGGAATGCCCGTGTGGCTCTCCAGAATTTGGGATTAGAGCATTTCAGTGGGGGTGGTGTGGGGCAGATCCTGACTCTCTCCCGGTCCTGCTCCCCGCGCCCCGGCCGGTGGGCACTTGGCAAATGTGGTGGCGCTAGGCTTCAGCACCGACTGGCTCGTTTGTTCCCAGCAGGGCTAGCTCAGCGCTGAGTTCCTGGTGACGGACTCCCTGAGGTGTTCTGTGACGCCAGATCGCGTGGGGGTCCCGCCTGCCCCCTCCAGGAAGAGCAGTAGAGGCTGTGAGCCAGACGAAGCCGGGCCTGTTCTTTTGGTCCCTAAAGAGTTGTTGGCATCCCTGTGGGTAAAGGACTGAGAAGGCTTCTCAATTCACAGTGTCCTTGGGAGGAGCAGTGGTGGCTGCCCTACGCCCACTGCCCTTGGCCTGCGTTTCAGTCCCCGAGGCCACTGCCCACCTCCTGGGTTTCCACCAACCTTGGCTCTCAAAACAGACTGAATTTACTTTCACTCCTAGACCAGCACTGTCAACACAAATAGGGAATGAGCCATAATAACTGCTTCTAAGTTTTCAGATACAGGTGAGGTAGCTTTAATAAACGTATTTTATTTATTCCAGTGTGTCTAAAATATTTCATTGTGTGGCACCAGCCACGTTTCACAAGCTCAGTGGCCAGTGTGCTGGACCCGGCAGATTGGGACCGTTATGTGTCGAACCCAGACTGGACCCGGGTGACCAAGAGTTTGTGATTCTGATCCAATCTGGACCGAGTTAGGGCGGATCTCCGCTCAGTCCTCCATGTGGGGAGACCAGGGGGAGGACGCACGCAGAGGCCGTGCTTCGACTGACAGGGCCGCCTGCCTTCCGGCCTGCGCTTCTGTCTCTGGTTCAAGCACCTGACGGCAGGGCCTTGGCACTCTCCTGCCTCCCTGCTGGCAGCATGCGCCCCGGGCCTGCCACTGGCCAAGTGGGATCGAAGTCGGGGTGCTTTTAGTGATTTCTGGGTCCTCATTCTTTACTTATGTTTATTATTTTGAGAGAGCAAGTGAGGGAGGGGCAGACAGGGAGAGAGAGAATCTCAAGCAGGTTCCGTTGGGCTCGAACCCACAAACCGTGAGACCATGCCCTGAGCCGAAACCAAGAGTCGGATGCTCACCTGGCTGAGCCCTCTGGGTGCCCCAAAAAGTAGAAACTCCAGTCAGTCGTTGCCTCAAGGTGGTTTTGCGTGCCCTACCGGCCAGATTTCTGTCACACGAATAGTAAGTCCAACGTTGAAAGCATGTGACTTTAATGTTTGTTTTTGCCCAGGAATTTAGTGAGAGATTACTGACTGTTTCCCCCCGTCAGATTTTTCCCTTTAAATCTGAGCTTTCTCGCACAGGCAGATCTTCCGCAGTGTTTGCAGGGCCAGGGGTGAGGTTTGTGATGGGTCCGGTTGCCCTGTGCCCTTTCCGGCACTTGCTGTCCTCGGTTTTAAGAGTTCTAGCCGTTGGACGTGTTGCCCGGTTTTCAGTCCACAATGGTATTTGTACGCGCTCCAGGTCCCGACGGCTAGAAATACCGTCGTTCGACGTGAAGTGGCCACACGTGCGTGAGGTGTGAGTTGTCGAGACAGGACGTGTGAGTGTGCAGCGAGCAAGGGTGGCGAGGCCACGCTGTCCTCCAGCCTTCCGTGGAGAGTGTTACGTGGTGGCATCTCGGGACGTGGGATGGTTCCCGTCGAGGCTGGATTCCTGATGTTCTCGCCGTTACTGGCCGCGTGAGCAAAGCCGCTCATCTTGGCGCGGAGATGTCCTTGGCCTGTTCTTCCTGACGCTCCCCCGAGGGGCAGGGCATGCGTGTGGCCTCGCGGGGCGTGTCCCAGCCCTGCATCCCGTCGGCCTTAACGCGCGCTCCCCTTCTCTCCTAGGCCCCTAACCGTCACCTCATGACCTACTGGCTGCAGGAGCTCCAGCAGAAGCGGTGGGAGTACTGTAACAGCCTGGACGCGGTGACCGGGGACAGCAGGGCCTCCCCGGCCCCGGGGGATTTCTCACAGGGTCTCGTAGCCAGAGACAACCCAGGTGAGTCAGAGGCGGGGGCTGGCGTTGCTTCCTCACGTGAGCATGTGGCCGGGCAGGTCGGGGCAGCGTGGAAGCCTGGGATGGCGACGAGGGCGGCCCGCCTGGCTCCGGGGTGCTTCTGCACGCCGAGTCCTCTTCCACCCTATAACGACCTTAGGGGTCATTGAGGTCCGCGCCCAGCACCCCAAGCAGATGGGCGGTGGGGGTCCGTGATCCCCGTCCTGACTGCAGGGCCAGGCCCGTGTCTGCCCTGCCGACGTGCTCGCGCTTGGGGCCGGAAGTCACCCTTGTTTGTCTGCACTGTTCTCAACGTGTGTTCTAGGTCAGTGGCATTTCCGTGACTCTGGGTGGTTTGCGGTGTGGAGACCACGTGGCTTTACATTCTCCTATTAGACGTTGAAGCCGCAGGGTCTTCTCGGGCCTGGTGGTGTCGGGCCCCTTATGGAAAAGAGCAGGCGGCAGTTACTCGCTGATCATCCCTGCAGAGACCGTGGGGCGGGCTGTGTTCGTGGCTCCTGCGTCCCCGTGGTGCGGAGGGCCGCCTGGAAGAAGCAGGCCGCTGAGGCCATTGCGCCCGCATGTCTTGACGATCAGAGGCACTCACGTCGAAGCCTGGCCGGTGAGGGCTGCTGCTCACGCTGCGACGTCACGTGGCCTGTGCTTCACGACGCCCGCGGGCCCACTCAGCTCCCTGTGAGCCGCAGCCGGTCCTGGCGCCCAGGCAGCCCCCGGTTCAGACACGGATGCTGGGACTCCTCCGAGTCTTCCCCCTGCAAACCCGATGTCCCACCCGCCATGTGTTCACCGACCACAGTGTTTTCCGCTCCGGTCAGTGAGACACGGCTGAACGTCGGCCCCAGCTGTCCGTGCGTGCTTCTCACAGACACAGACACCCAAGGGGATGCCCCTGCGTCTGGTTCCCAGTTCTCTGTTGGCTGGGGTGTTGGAAGCTGCTGTTTTAGGGCTTTGGATCAGAAGAGGCTCCGTAGCTCGGCCTGGACGCCATGTGAGCATCGGACACACTGCAGGGAAATGCCTGGTGCCACCAGTGCCTTGTGTGGGGGGCGCACCCTTTGCCCTGGTTTCTTCATTCAAGTTCATTTATTTACAATCTCTGTACCCAGCATGGAGCTAGAACTCCTGACCCCGAGATCAAGAGTCACAGGCTCCCCGACCAAGCCAGCCAGGCATTGCCTGGTTCTTCGTCCTGAGGACACAGTGCGTCTGACAGACCCAGGGCGCCAGACCGGAGGGAGGATGTCTGTAACATAAATCCTTCCTTTCTTGGAGCCACGTCTGTGGCCGGGAGCTGAGGAAGCATCTGACGCCCACGGCTGCTTCCCTTCGTTTGGTTTGGGGCCAAGTGTGGCCTCTGAGGTTTGCTCGTTTGTTCAGCAGTGTGGGCACGCAGGGTGGGCCTGGTCCCCTCCCGCGGTGTTCTGGCCACGCTGTGTGCAGATAAAGTCAGGGAAGCGAGAGATGGGCGGTGGGGGCAGCAGGGGTGCTTGGGACTAAGGCCACAGGGGTGTCCCCTCTGCAGAAGCGGAGTCTAGGCCGGGGCCTGAGGATGACCTGGGGGAGGGGAGCAGTCTGGCACGGGCCCGAGCAGGTGCCGTTGAGGAGCCAGAGGGGGCAGAGCGGGATGTGAGGGCCGGCGTGGAGAGAGCCTCTTCCTCTGGGTTTGGGACTCGGGGCTTCACCCTCAGGGCAGGGGGCGCCATGAGGGATCTGAGTGTAGACGTGACTAACGGCAGACATAGACTGGGGTTTGGCATCTAAGAAAAGGTAATGGAACTTTGGACCGCTGGGCGGTTGTGCGGCTGTTGTCGTGTGGCATGTCGGCTGTATTTTAGCCCTTTTATCATCAGAGAGAGGAGCTGGTCAGAGGATAAAGTGTGTGAAGATAGGGAAGGCATGCGAAGGTGTGCACAGGTGGGGAGGGCGTGGGCGGCGTGGGCGGGAGGGCGCCGGTGATGCTGCTGGAACCATGCTGGCCGGCTGACTCCAGCTACAATTGTTTGCAACTCCGATCTGCATGAAGAATAACCCTTTCCCGCTCTGCCTCGTTGCCCACCGTCCGGGACGTTCCCAGGTGTCCAGTGTCAGCCGGCCCCTCACCTGCTGGGGACGGGGTCACGGGAGTGGACACCTCCCCTTGGCAGGCAGTGGTGCGTCTCGGGAGGCAGCTCTATAGAGTGGGAGAAGCCCTGGGGCCCGGGTTCAAGTTGTGCCTCCCATGTTTACGGCTTGCTGGACTCGGGTCCCAGGGCAGCCGATGTGGCCTGCCGTGCGTCGTTTTACTGGAGTCACAGTTCATCTGCGTGTTGCCTTTGTGCTTTTGCACAATGACCAATCAGCAGCCGAGACCACGCGGCCCAGGAGCCAACAGTCTGCCACCTGGGGTTCAGGAAGTTTGCTGACCTTGCTCTGGGGCCCTGGGCGTGTCTGTCCTTCTGAGCCTTGGTTTTCTCATCTGGGGGACGGGGAGTGTTTGTGCCGCTTCCTCTGGCAGCCTGTGTTCTGGGCAGCGTGCCACACCTGCCATTTAGGGACCATGGAGTCACAGTCTGTGCGTCTGAGGAGTCTGTGGCCCGGCGAGGCCAGGCCAGTTCAGAGGCAGGGGGCAGGGGTCGGCTTCGGGGAGCAGAAGGAGCGGCTGTTTTGGGCACCAGGCTCTGAGGCCAAGTGGGGGTGAGAGGCCACCCCCCCCCCCGAGAAAACTGGATGGATGGTCGGGCCAGACCTGCAGGGGCTTTACAATCAAGAGCACGGTGAGTGATGGGTCAGACGTGCAGAGTGGGGAGGGGACCTGCTGGCCGGATGGGGGGCTGGGGTCGGGCTGGAAACCACAGCGGTCACGGCGAGGGCTGTGGCAGAGTGGGTGGAAAGAGGCCGGCGGCGGCGGGGAGAGTGTGGGGGGAGCTGCAGGAGCTGGGCGTGGGGGAGGGAGGCCCCCTCGCAACTCTGTTATGCGGGTGATCACGTCCAGCCGTCGTCAACAGGAAACCTAACGGGTGTATCTGCCCCGTGATGGGGTGCTCCCGCGGTAAGGCTGCTGCCCGCTGCCCGGGGTTCGCCGTCCTTAGCGCATGCACTTTCCAGTCGGGGGCTGCCCGTGCGTCAGGAAGGAGCCCTCAGCCTGTGCCTCATGAGTTGCCACGCGGCCTCCCCTGGCCGGAAGGGGGGGCGGGGAAGCAGGTGTCAGAGCTGAGCACGTGGCCAGCTTCGGAACTGGCGTCTGTAAGGAAGGGAGGGCCGAGGTGAGCTCGGAGAGGCGGCGCACGCGGTTGCCGGATTCGTTGCCTGGAGCCCCCGTCTTCCGAGCAAGAGTGTGTCCTTGTGCCTGGGGCCTGCAGCTTCGGGTCGGCCTGGCTGCGGCCGTCTCCTCCCCTGCCGCCACCCCGTGGCCTGGCTTTGGGAAGCGCGCTGTGCCTCAGACACGGCTCCGCACGTCTCTGTGCTTGTGTGATGCAGACCTAGTTTCAGCACACAGGAGTGCTTTGCGAAGACCTTCCAGCGTCGGGCGTGAGTTGACTAGACCCACAGGCGGCCGCACAAGTAGCTGAGAGCCTCGTTGCGAGCGGTGCACACGGCTTGTTCTCACTTCTTTCCCGTGTGAACTGATCAGACAAGCAGGCCCGAGAGCCCGTCCAAGGACGGGGGTGTCTCTTGCAGAACAGACTGGTTGAGAGGCGACCACACCTTTCCTTCTCCCAGGGGGCTCGTGGGGCGGGGGCGGCCAGCAGCTGCTGCTCTGAGCCCCACAGCCTGTGCCTCGGGGTCCGGCGCCCTCGGGTGGGATGCGGACCCCGCCCTGAGGAGCCACGCCAGTTCCACGTGCTCACTGAAGTCGTCCACCCCTTGAGGTGACCCCAGAAGCTGTGCTTTTCTATGGTCACGTCTGTAGGATGCCACAAGTCGTGTTCTGCGTTGTGTCCGAGAGGCAGCCTGTCCCGGTGGGGAAAGCTCTCGGGACCGTGGGCTCATGGTGCTTCCCCATCTGTGAACACGATGCTCGCTGAGGCTCCTCCTGCTCTAAAGGGGATTCGTCAGATCAAATCGCGAGAGGGAGTGCGTGTGGGAGGTGGGATTCCAGTGGTACCTGGGAGGAGCCTCTTTGGAGCTGGGCAGATGGGGTGCAGGTGGGCTGGGGGTGGGTGTTACTGTGGGGGGTGGGGGAGGTGAGCTGGGGGGTGTTACTGGGGGGGTGGGGGGCAGCTGGGTGGGTGTTGCTGGGGGGGTGGGGGGCAGCTGGGTGAGTGTTGCTGAGGGGGTGGGGTCTGAGAGGATTGCAGGAGAGGGGAGGTGGGACAGACCAGAGAGGGGGAGCCATCAGCCGGGTGTGGGGCCTCCCTCCTCGACTCGGGTCTCTCAGAGGGAGGTGGCAGGACACACAGGTCAGAAGGCAGGTGCGTGAGCCCCAGGCCCTCCTGCCCCAGCTCCTCCAGACAGAGGGCTGTCGTTTACTCATTCGCTTGTCAGGGTTTGTCTGGTTTACAGTAGTTATTGGGCTCGTCTTCTCTGCTGGTCACAAGACTCAACGTCCGTGGTGGGAGCAGCCAGGCCGGATGTGTGGACCAGCTCGCCCGGGGGACCCTGAGACACCCTCCTCGTTGGCGCCTGGGTGCACACTCTGCCCTCAGGTCTTTCTGCGGCCTCCGACCGCCGCTGCACAGTCGGGATTAACGCTCGCTCTGATGGCGGGGAAAGAAGCTTTTCCCGTTAAGGCCATGCCGTCCGGCTCTCACAGAGATGTCTCTCCTGCACCCGGTCCTCCGTCACCTGTGGGAATGGCCTTTCCTTGTTGCTTTCCCCCTTTCGTGGATGGGGCAGCGGGCCAGGAATGGGAGACGAGGGAGGCCCCCATCAGGACACGTCCGAGTGGCCCACGGGCAGGGCTCTGGGTCCGGGAAGCCGGGGCTGCCACCAAGGCACATGGGAACATCTGAAAGGGACAGAGAACGTCTGAACACACAGAGAGTCTCTCCCGAGCGCCAGCTGGGGGTCCACTCACTGCCCTTCAGGACTTCAAGGAAATGCTGCTGTGACCTAGTTTGTGTCTCGAGGCGGCTTCTGAATGCGGATGCAAGGACGCGTGTGGAGGAAAAGCCAGCAGCTCTGTGTCGACTAAGTAAATCTCCCGCGGTCTTCTAAACGCTGGAAACAAGGCAAAATGGCAATAACAGCCCAAACTGGGAAATCGCTTCTTTTTCACGTTGAGTAATTACTTGCAGCGTCAGTCTGTTCTGCCAGCGCCCTCCCCGGCCCTGGACCTTTGCTGCAGCCGGGCCCCGGGTCCCAGAGCTCCTCGGGGAGGTGTCCAGTGCGGGCCTGGGGTGTTCTGCGCGCACAGGGGCCCCTCTCCCTGCGCCCTGGGGCCGCACAGGAAGGAGAGGCAGCTGGCTCATCGTGGACACGGGTGCAGCGTGCTGGGTTCACTTCCTGGCCCAGCCTGTGGTGCTTTCCCCGGGCGTGTGTGGAACCCCCCCTCGGGGCGGCCCAGGCTTCCGCGTCCCCCGCTTGGGAAGAGTGGAGGTGCCTCCTCACAGACGTGGTCACTGCGCCCGCCGTGTCCGTCTTCCGGGGGCAGGCCACTTCTCTCCGGCCCTGGCTCTGGGCTCAGTGTCTCAGTCGATGAGACAGGTACAGGGGACTGGGCCCGATTAATAGCGTTTGGATTTGATTGTTTACTGCCACTCTTTCCGGGTGAAATCTTAGGGGGCCTCCAGCCTGTGAAGAGTGAAGAGGGAGGCGGTGTTTGGGGCCCAGGACGAGACCCTTCGGGACTGCGTCCTCTGGGACCCCCGGGCGTGGCGGCGGGGGGCTCAGTGCACCCTACTTGGTATCTTGTTATTCTGTGTCTCCTTCCGAGATGTGTTCCCGTTGGGGGCAGGCACTCGGTCCCGCCGTCTGTTTTACCCAGAGCCCGTGGCACTCGCCACGTGGCGGTAACTTGGGACCAAGAGGTAGGAATCTGTGGTCATGGTAACTTGTGGCCGCCCTCCCGGAGTCTCGTAAGCCGTTGGCGGCCCACATGTCTCCCGTCTCCCAACGCCCCTCCTGCTTTGCCTACTCAGAACCCCGCTCGAGCTGCGTGCCAACGCTTGGGGCTGGAGCCACGCTCCCTGGAAGGACACACAGCTGTTCCTTCTTCATATCGCACGGGGAGCCCTTCTCAGGCTGCCGCGGCCAGTCAGTGGACCGGCTGCACGGCGAGAGCCCAGGGCCTGCAGGCCCCCGTTCCCTGACCTGGGCTTCCTGCGCACGTGCTCAGTGCGCTCCCCAGACACCCGGCCGAGCCGCTCAGGTCCCGCACTCCTCTGCACTCCTCTGACCGGAAGCACCTTTTCCTCGCCGTCTGTGATGAGCAGGCCGCTCTGAGCCTGCCCTCAGAGGGACGGTCAATACCGCCAGCGCACAGGTGCTTCAGGAAGGGGCAGCGTGGAGCAGACTGTGTCCAGCTAACTTCTGTTTGCAGACATGCCCTGTTCTCAGAGAGAAGGGTGTCATTTGGGAGAACACAAAGTACTTGCAGTTGTGTACATTTTTTTCAAAACTTTAAAATAAGTTTTTATTGGGGCACCCGGGTGGCTGAGTCATTTTAAGCATCTGACTCTTGATCTTGGCTCAGGTCAACGTGAGTGTGAGCCCATGTTGGGCTCTGCGCCGACAGTGTGGAGCCTGCTTGGGATTCTCTCTCTTTTTCAAAAATAAATATGCATTTAAAAAAAGGTTCTTCAAGAAAATAAATTTTTATTATGGGAAGTTTAATGCAAAGAGAGCGACTACAATATCATCCCCATGTGTGGGCAGTTCCCACAGCTGTTATTTCCTGGACCTGTGTTGTTTCACAGACACCCCTACCCAGTTTGTGTTATTTGAAGCAAATGTTATTATTTATTAAATAACCAAATGTAGTTATTTTGAAGCAAATCCCAGGTAGCATACTGTTTCAACGTTCAGTATTTCAGAAGCTTACATTTTAAAGCTATTCTGAAATTGATTGTGTCAGTGCTTCTGTCTGTGACTTTACTGAGCCGCCCTGGGACATGCACGCCTATTGTCTCAGGCTCACGATTGAGGGTCACGGTTGCAGATATTAGCAAAATGTGCACAGTATTCCCCCGTTTTCTCGGAGAGAGAGAGAGTGAGTAGAATCTGCTCTGAACTTTGCTTTTTCACCCTACCAGTTCATCCTGGGGGTTGTTCCTACCGGTGCGGGTGAGTGCACCTCGGCCACAGCTCGGTGCCAGTTTACTGCTCGGCGGGACAGCGGAGGGGACCCTGGCTCTCCTGTGGGCTCCTGGTGCTTTGGGGCATGTCACAGCCTTCCGGTGACAAACATGGAACTACTTTAGGTGACAACAGCTGCAGAAGCTGGAAGCCACCCACAGGTTACACTTTCATGCAGTTTACGTTAAAACACCCTGTAACGGGTGGAGTTCCATGTGGATGCTTTGAGGAACTGACGTTTGTTTGCCTGTCTTTCAGATGTAATTTTCCCGCACCCAGATGCCTCCGCAGAAAAAGCCAGAAATGTCCTCGCCGTGGAAACCATCCCCGGAGAGCTGGAGCAAGCAGCTCACCAGCCAGCCGCAGGGCACCCCAATTCCATTAATTTCTCTTTCAAACAGTGGGGCACTGAGCTCAAGTGAGTCTTTGGAAAGCAACATTTGAAACTGAAAATGGGTTATTTCTGATGATGTAATAATTTTATATGTGAAATTGTGAAGCTACCTTACATTTATGAAGGTCTTTGTCATTTGTGAGGTCCTCTCAGGTCCTTGGTTATTTTTTTAGCTTGTAGAGGGCGCCCATTATGTGCCGCACGCGGTGCCAAACATTTTCACACCCGTGGTTTATTTTAATTCGCTTGACTCTGCGAGGTTGGTCATATGGTCGAGTTCTGCACAAGCAGAGACCTGCTCAGGAAGAGTCCTCATCTGGGTGTCCAGGTGCCCAGGCTGCACAGCTGAGAGTCTTCCCAGCGTGCCGGCCCCCGGGGTTGCCCCAGGGCGGGGGCTCAAGCGACAGAGAGGGGAGGTGTGCTTGTGCGTGTTTGTGTCTTTAAGAAATGCTTTGTTGAGATACGGTTCATGTACCGTGCAATTCATCCATTTAAAATGTGCAGCGCGCCGGTCCTCAGTGCGTCCTCAGAGTTGAACAGCCATCACCGTGGTCAGTTATAGGGCAGTTCCGTCACCCCGGAACGAAAGCCACCCATTTCCCTGCAGCCCTTGTGACCACTAATCCACTTTCCGTGTCTGTGATTTGCCTGCCCTGGAGGTTTCGTATAAATGGCCTCCTACGAGGGACTTTGTGCCTGGCTTCTCTACCGAGCGCAATGTTTTCCGGGTCTGTCTGTGTTCTGGGAGGTGTTAGTACTTCATTTCTCTTTATGGTGGACAAGTGCTCCGTTGTCCGGATAGAGCACGTTCTGTGTGTCCGCGCTTCAGGTGATGCATGTGTGGGCTGGTTCTCTTTGTGGCTGCTGTGACCAGCGCTGCCGTGAGCATCGGGTACACGTGGGGATGCGTGTTGGTCTCTGGTGGGGAGCGGAGCTGCCGGGTTGTCTGGGAACTCCGGGCTCACGTGAGGGCCTGCCCGGTGTTTTCCCACAGCGCCCCCAGTGCTCGTCCCCTCCCCGTGGGTCTGCCATCGCTGGTGGTCAAGTGTGGCCTCGTGGTTGTGATGGGCGTTTCCCTGGTGACCACCGATACCGAGCAACTGTTCATGTGCTCATTGGCCACTTGCGGATCTTTGGAAAGACCTCTGCTCAGATCCTTGGTCCGCTTCTTAATTGCATTATTGTCATTTTTGAAAAATTTTTATTAAAATTTTTAATTTTTAAATATTTTATTTACTTTTGAGAGAAGAGCACAAACCAGGGAGGGGCATAGAAGGGAGACAGAGGATCCAGAACGGGCTCTGTGCTGACAGCAGAGAGCTGGCGTGGGGCTTGACCTCACAGACCACGAGATCATGACCTGAGCTGGTCAGACGCTCAACCGACTGAGCCCCCCAGGTGGCCCTGTCCTTTTTTTTTTTGTTTAATACTTTTTTTAGGGCGGCTTTAGGGTTACGGTAAAACAGAGAGGAAGCTAGAGATCTTTGTACATCCCTTTCCCCACACGTGTGTTCCCCCACCCCTGCTCTCAGCAGAGTGATGCGTCTTTTTCCAAGGACGAGCCTGCATTAAACATTGTAATGACCCAGCAGCCACGGCTTCCCTCGGGTTCACTCTCGTGGTATGTGTGCCACGGGTCTGGACACACAGGTAATGACACACATCCAGCATGATACTGTACGGAGTATTTTCTCTGCCCTAAAAATTCTCTGTCTTCTGCTTATTCTCACTCACTTACTAGTGTCACTGGCAACCACTGGTCTGTTTGTTGTCTCTGTGCTCTTGTTTGTCCGCAGCGTGAGTTTTGTGGGACTCATAGAGTATCAGCCTTTGCAGACTGGCATCTGCACCGGGCGGTGTGCATTTAAGTTTCCTCCGTGTCTTTTCAGCCTGATGGTTTGTCTTTCGTGCTGAGTGACATTCCGTTGCCTAGATGTAGACGGTTTGTTAACCCACTCACCTGCCGAAGGACACCTTTGTCGCTCCCAGGTTTCGGCGACTGTGAGCGAAGCTGCAGTAGACACCGAGTGCCGGTTTTCGTGTGGACGTAAGTTTTCAGCTCCTTTGGGGAAATGCCAAGGAGCGTGATTGCCGGATTGCACGTAAGAGTATGTGCACTTTTGTGAGAAACTGGCAAACTGTCTTCCCAAGGGCTGCCCCCTTTTGCATTCCCGCCAGCATGGGAGTTCCTGACGCTCCACGTCCCCGTCAGCACTTGGTGGTGTCGTGATTCCCGATTTTGGCCATTCTTCTAGGTGTGTGGTGGTGGCTCGCTCACGTTTTCATTTGCATTTCCCTGATGACTTGTGGCGTGGAGCACCGTTCTGTGTGCTTACTTGGTGTCGCATGTCCTCCTCGGTGGGGCGTCTGTAAGGCCTTTGGCCCACATTTTAGCTGGGTTGTCCATTATCTTATTGTTGAGTTTTAAGAGTTCTTTGTATGTTTTGGATAACGGTCCTCTGTCAGATGTGTCTTGTGGAAGTGTCGTGTCCCCCCGCCCCTGGTCTGTGGCATGTCTTCTAATTCTCTTGACGGTGTCTTTTCACAGAGCAGATGGTTTGAACTTTAATGAAGTCCAGTTAATCACTATTTCTTTCATGAATTGTATCTTTGGTGTTGTATCTAAAAAGGCATCACCACACCCAAGGTCACCTGGATTTTCTCCTCTGTGATCTTCGCACGTGGGCGTCCAGCTGCTCCTTTGTCAAAGATCAATGGATTGTATTTATGGACGTTTATGTCTGAGCTCTCGATTTTGTTCCATTAATGTATTTGTTCTTTCTCCAATATCACACTGTTTGGATTACTGTAGCTTTACCCTGTACTAAGTCTCGAAGTCCCATGGTATTGGGCCTCCAGCTTTGGTCTTCGACAGTATCGTGAAGAATCTGGGTCTTTTGCCTCTCTCCATATAAACTTGAGAATCAGTTTGTCGATAGCCACAGAATAACATGGTGGGATTTTTTTTTAATGTTTAATTTTTTTATTTTTGAGAGAGAGAGACAGTGTGAGCAGGGGAGGGTCCAAGAGAGCAGGAGACACAGAATCCGAAGCAGGCTCCAGGCTCGGAGCTGTCAGCACAGAGCCTGACGCAGGGCTCAAACCCACGAACCGTGAGATCATGACCTGAGGCGAAGTCGGATGCTTAACTGACTGAGCCCCCCAGGCGCCCCAGCATGCTGGGATTTTGACTGGAATTTAATTGCGTGGATAGATCAAGTTGGGAAGAACTGACATCTTGACAATACTGAGTGTTCCTGCCCACGAACATGGACTGTCTCTCCATTATTTTGTTCTTCTTTGATTTCGCTAATCAGTTTTATAGTTTTCCTCATAGATATTCTCTGTTTTCTAAGGTTTATATCTAAGTATTTCATTTTCTTGGGTGCTAATGTAAATGATAATGTGGTTTTAATTTCAAATTCCACTTGTTCATCGATGGTATATAGGAAAACAGTGCCTTTTGTATATTATCCTTGAATCCTGCAACCTTGCTATAATCACTTATTAATTTCAGGAGGGTTTTTTAAAATTCTTTCAGAGTTTTTTAAATTATTTATTTAAACGTTTATTCATTTTTGAGAGAGACAGGGTGTGAGCAGGGGAGGAGCAGAGAGTGACAGAGACACAATCTGAAGCAGGCTCCAGGCTCTGAGCTCTTAGCCAGCGTGGGGCTTGAACTCACAAACCGTGCGATCATGACCTCAGCTGAAGTTGGCCACTTAACTGATTGAGCCACCCAGGTACCCCATTCTTTCAGAGTTTTTACATAGATGATCATGTCATCTTGAACAAAGACCATTTTGTCTTTCTTCCCAATTTGTATACCTTTAATTTCTTTTTCTTGCCTTATTATGTTAGCAGGGATTTCTGGTACAGTGTTGAAAAGGAGTGAGAGGGAACATATTGTTCCGTACCTGATCTTAGTGGGACAGCTTTGAGTTGCTGCTTTTTTTTTTTTTTTAAATGTTTTATTTTTGAGAGGGAGACAGCGTGAGCGGGGGAGGGTCAGATAGAGAGGGAGGTAAAGAATCTGAAGACAGGCTCCAGACTCTGAGCTGTCAGCACAGAGCCCGACATGGGGCCCCACCCCATGAACCGTGAGATCATGACCTGAGCCGAAGTCGGATACTTAACCAACTGAGCCACCCAGGTGCCCCTGAGCTTCTTAATTATGGTGTTAGCCGTAGGATTTTTGTAGATAGTGTTTATCAAGTTGAGGAAGTTCCCTCTATTTCTAGTTTACTGAGAATTTTTATCATGAATTGATGTTGCATTTTGTCAAATGCTTTTTCTGGATCTAGTGATATGAATCTATTATGTGATTTTTCTTTTTTAGTTATTTTCATGTGATGGATTACACAAATTGATTTTTGAATGTTGAATGAACCTTGCATAGCAGGGATAAATCCCACTTGGTTGTGGGGTATAATTCTTTTTATATATTGTTGGATTTGATTTTCTAATATGTTGTTGAGGATTTTTGCATCTGTGTTCATGAGAGACATTAGTCTGTAGTTTTCTTGTAATGTCTTTTTGTGATGTTGGTATTAGGGGAATGCTGGCTTCACAGAATGAGTTAGGAAGTATTCCCTCTGCTTCTATCGTCAGAAGGGGATTGTACATGATTGGTATAATTTTTTCCTTAAATGTTACGTAGACTTCACTAGCAAACGCATTTGGATCTGGTGCTTTCTGTTTTGGAAGGTTCAATATTTTTAATAGATCTAGGACTATTCACTATTCAGATCATCTATTTTTTTATTCTTGTGTGAATTTTGGCAGATTGTGTCTTTCAAGGAATTGTTCCTTTTCATCTAGGTTATCAAATTTGTGGACCGGTTGTTTGTAGTGTTAATGTTTCTTTATTATCCTTTTAATATCCATGGGATCTGTAATGATGTCTCCTCTTTCGTTTTTGACATTAGTACTTTGTGTTCTCTTTCTTTTTTTCTTAGCCTGGCTAGAGACTTACTGAATTAATTGAACTTTTCAAAGGACCAGCTTTTGGCTTCCTTGGTTTTCTCTGTTGATTTCCTGTTGACAATTTCATAGGTTTTTGTTCTACTTACTATTTCTTTTCTTCTGCTTATTTTTGGATTTAATGTGTTCTTTTTTTAGTTTCTTAAGGTGGCAACATAGATCATTGATTTTAGATCTTTCTTCCTTTCTACAATGTGCACTTATTTTGCTGCATTCCACAGCTTTTGGTACGTTGTGTTTTCATTTTCATTTAGCTTAAAACATTTTTACATTTCTCTTGAGTTTTTTTCTTTGACCTCTGTTTTATTTAGAAGCGTGTTGTTTATTCTCCATGTATTTAGGGATTTTCCAGTTTATTTCTGTTATTGATCCTAGTTCAGTCCCACTGTGGTCTGAAGGCAGGTGTAGGGTTTCTAGTCTGTATATTTGTGGGGCGGTATTTTGTGGCCCGGAATGCGGTCTGTCATGGTGAATGTCCCGTGATATCGAGAGGAACGTGCATCCTGCTGGTTCTGGACAAAGTAGTCTACAGATATCAGTCACATCATGGTGATGGATGGTTGTTAAGTTCAGGTAAGCCCTTCCTGCTTTTCTGCTGCTGCATCCTTTCATTTCTAAATTGAAAACATTTTTTTTAACATTTATTTATTTTTGAGAGAGCGAGAGAGCACGGGAGGGGCAGAGAGAGAGAGGGAGACACAATCTGAAGACAGGCTCCAGGGTCCACGCTGTCAGCAGAGAGCCCGACGCACGGCTCGAACCCATGAGCCGTGAGATATGACCTGAGGCGAAGTTGGACACTTAACCGACTGAGCCCCCAGGCGTCCCTGGATCCTCTCATTTCTGACCCGGGGTGTCGAAGTCTTAGACTACCGTAGTGTGTTGTTCTGTTTCTCCTTGCGGTTTCACCGACAGTGCTGTTTGGGTGTTCGCTTTAAGAACTGTTGTCTTCGTGGAGACCTGACCTCTTCTAGTTATGAAATGCCTGCATTATCCCGTCACGACTTCCCTTCCTTTGAAGTCGGCTCGGTCTGAAATTCATACAGCTACGTCTGCATTCGTTTGATTAGCGTTAGCACAGTGTGTTTTTCTCCATTGACTTTTAATCTGTATGTGTCTATATTTAAAGCGGGTTCCTGAAGACAGCCTGCAGTTAGGTCCTGTTTTTGTCTTCCACCCTTTTTCTGCATTTTGTGGTTTTGTTTTATTTTATTTTTTTAAGTGATCTCTACGTGCAGCGTGGGGCTTGAACTCATGACCTCAGGATCAAGAGTCACGTGCTCCACTGACAGCCAGCTGGGAGCCCATTTCTCTTGTAGTTTTCGTCGAGTATTTTATAGCATTCCATTTTCTCTCTTTCTTAACATATCCGTTATACTTTTTTAACTTTTTTTTTTTTTTTAAGCGGTTGCTCTGGAGTTTGCAACACACATTTCCGGCTAATCCAGGTTCTCTTTAAAGTCACACTGTGCTGCCCCACAGGTGGGTGGGTGCCTCAGACAGTGAAGCCGCCTCACTTCCTGTGTCTGCCTCTGTGTCGCCATTGTCAGTACGTGTGGGGCACACAGGGTGCATGTACACAGCACACACCTCAGCGAACATGTCACTGGTGTTAGTATTTTGAATGAGCTCTTATCTGGTGGGTCATTCAGAATACGAAAAACTTAAGTTTTGTATTTGACTTCCCCTGCCCCGTCTTCCGGTCTGAGTTTCCGACCTGTGTCGTTTTCTTTGTGTCTAAAGAACTTAACCTTCTCTTGCAGAGCAGGTCCACTGGCAACAAGTTCGCTCCATTTCTGTTTGTCTGAGAAAGTCTGTTTCTCCTTCGTTTTGAAGGCTGATCTCGCAGAGTAGAGCTCCAGCTTGATGGTTTTCTCTCCAGACTTCAGATATTTCCCTCCACTCACGTCTTGCTTGCGTGGTTTCTGAGGAGGCAGCGATGTGGGTCAGGTGTTTGTTTTCCTCGGACTTCTCTCTGGATTTTTTCTTCACCTTCGTTTTCTGTAATTTGGGAATGTCACGCCAAGTTATGGTTTCTTGAGGTTTATTTTGCTTGGTGTTCTCTGAGCTTCATGGAGCTGTGGTTTGGTGTCTGACATTAATTTGGGGACATCCTGCTCCTATCTCTCTGTCGTCCCCTGGTGCACTTGCCCCTTGCTCTGTGGACTGGCTGTTCTTCCCCCTCTACCCGTCCACTGACACGTCCTCCAACCCCGGTCTGCGGACACGTCCTCCAGCTCCCTGGCTCTCTCCTCAGCCACATCCATCTACGAACAAGCCCTTCAGGAGCACTTGTCGTTTCTCTTGTGCTGTTATTTTCGTCTCTGTCATTTCTTTTTGGCTCTTCCTCAGGGTCTCCATCTCTGCTCCACGTGGCCCACCTGTCCCTGCATGCCGCGCCCTCTGCCCACCAGAGCCTTTAGTGTGTGGCTCTGAGCAGTGTTAAATTCCGGTCAGGATGTCCAGTGTCCCTGCCTGGTCTGGTTCTGCTGCTGCTCACTCTCCACATTAGGTCGTTTGGCCTCCTGATCGGCGCTGCCAGTGTTGACGGTGGGGCGTGCCGTATGGGGCAATGGAAGCTGCCGCAGAGGCCCCCTTGTGATGGGGTGACGCGGGGACGGAGGGCGTGTCTTCGCCCTGTGACGGTCGAGCTGGGGCCCCTGTACCGTGGACCCACAAGGGTCTCTCCGTCCTCCCCTCCCCTGTAAGCGGCGGGTGGCAAGAGGGGCCGAGCTGGGTGGGGCCCCCTGTGATACTGCCCCAGCCCAGCAGGGGGAGCTCTGGCTGACCAGGTGCCCCCGAGCGCAGGCCTTGTTGGGAGCAGAGTGTTCTGGAGTATCCAGAACGTTCCTTCTGGTCTCCCTGTGAGAAGCCGAGGGGACTTCTCCCATTTTCTCTGTGGGCCCGCTGTGCTCCCCCATCTTGGAGACACCAGTGGCCCCGTGTCCCCCATCTCTTTAGGATCCAAGGGGCAGTGTTTCTACTCATCAACTCGACCTTGGTTGGTGGTTGTGGAACCCTGGGGCCAGGGTTCGAGTGGAGGGCCAGGCTGCTGTGGGGCCCCCTGGGGTCATGGGCCTTTGGTCAGGCTTTCGGGGGGGGGTGGCCACAGGCCCTGCACATGTTGGGGGACACGTGTCACACGGTGGCCCCTTTCTCCTTTTTACCGTTTTGGTTAGGTTCAGTATAAAGGGAAACGTCTTCTCCGTGTGTTGTCAGTCGCTAACACAAGGCAGTGGCTCACACAGACACTGAAGGGGGCACAGCCATGATGGAGCCGTGACAGAGCCGCTTCCGTAGAGCGACTTTAACGACCACAGAAATCATACTCCTGCATTGTAAGCGAAAGGCTCTAAGATTATATGTATTTGTGTAAATTCAGAATGGCGTTTTATTCAGAATGTGGTCAGGGCTTCCAGGACAGACCCCAGCCGGCGTCCCTTCCACCGGCTCCCCGTGAGCTGCATCTGAAGGCACAGGAGTGCGTGGGGCTGACGCTGGCTTCTAGGACTCGCCAGGGTTTGCTCCTTGCCGGTCGCTGCCTGTGTCCTTGTCCGTGTCAGGGAGATACTTAGTGAGGCTGTATGTATGAAAGGAAATTGTTTTTTTTAATCATTTATTTCTGAGAGAGAGACACACACACATAGAGCCTGAGTGGGGGAGGGGCAGAGAGGAGACACAGGATGCGAAGCAGGCTCGAATGCACGAACTGTGAGATCATGACCTGAGCTGAGGTCGGATGCTCAATTGACTGAGCCACCCAGGCCCCCTAGGAATTTTTTTTGTATGAAAAAGAAGTTGAACACTTGGGGGACATTTGATAAAAGTGAGTCACTAAAATATTGCCATCAGGACGCGGGCAACATGCGCAGGGGAGAAAATGGAGAAACTCTGCAAGCTTTAGACTGTCTCAGGCTGTAAGTCCGTGATCCACGCTCGGGAAGAATCAACAGACCTGGACGTGCTCGGCAATGCCCTGAGGTACGGTTCACCAGGAGAGGCTAGGCCAGGGCCCAGACTCGGGATGAGGCCTCGACTGCTGACCCCAGGACACCACACAGGTGCCGATGCCTGGACAGGTGTGTGCGTTGGCATGATGTTACTTTCCAGTGGTTCTTGCTTTTACCCCCAACAATTCAGGTCACCTCCAGTAAGAGAGCTGGGTCTGCTAAGAAGTCCAGGCTGGTCCCCGTGGGAGGATGGGCTGGGGGCTGGTCTGCGTGGGAGGATGGGCTGGGGGCTGGTCCCCGTGGGAGGATGGGCTGGGGGCTGGTCCCCCTGGGAGGATGGGCTGGGGGCTGGTCCGCGTGGGAGGTTGGGCTCCGGGCAGGGGCCACCACAGGAGCTCAGGCTGTAGACTCCAGCCGGTCAGGCCAGCCGGGAAGTGCAGTCGGCTGGCTGGCTGGCCGTGGGACAGGCTCCGAGGACTCCAGGACATCCAGGGCCTCGCAGGCCGGGACCGGCCCATGTCTGCTGTTGTATTTGGAGTTGGGAGCTGGGAAGGGGACCCTATCTGCATTGCGTACTGGTCCTGGACCCTCCTGGTGCAGGGACACGTGTCCCGTGACCCTGAATCATTCTTCCTGCTCCTTTGGGCTTTACAGAGGCTTCTCCTCGCCTTGGCCCAAGGCCATGCTCTGAACCTGCCTTCATGGTCCGCTGGGCTCCTCTCCTCATTGCTGGCCTGCCTGGCTTCTGTCAGTTCCCCAGACGCAGGGTCTCGCCCCCAGGCCCCTCCTCAGGCCTTCCCCCTGCTGGGAGCGTTCTCTCTCCCGGGGACCCCCACCCCTAGGCTTCTCCATAGCTGTCCCACTGCCTGTGGCCCGCCCCCCCATGTGAGCCCCTCGCGCAGCGCCCACTCGGGGAGGGACACCCCCTGCACCTGCTGTGCTGGGTGAGAGCGGCGTCCGCGCCCACGGCTCCTGGGATGGGTTTGCTTCCAGAGCAGTGGCGTCCGCCTCTCTGCCCGGGAGCCATGGAGAATGATGACCGCGTCTGCGTGGACACATCCTCTTTGTGAGCACACAGAGCCCGGCAAACCTCATAGAACGTCGGTGTTGATTTAGTAAAGCCGAGTAGTGTCTTTTCTTTCGGTGCGTTGGCAACATGCTCCTCACGACCCTCAGAATTTGTGGCTCGCCGGGGTCGCCGCCCACACTGAGAAGCAGTCTCTGAAGGACCGCCCCGGCCATGCAGCCTGGCGTCTGTCCCAGTCACCTTCCTGCTCTCCTGTGCCCTCCGCGTCCTGTCATCGAGCACCCGTGCTGCCGGGAGGCTGGGGCAGGTGGGGCTCAGGGGAGGGCTGAGCCAGCGGTCACTGCCCCCTGGCGGTGCTGAGGGGCCGTGGGGGGCGCCCTGCAGGATGGTGGGGGTTGACTTAGGTCCTGAAGCACAAGAGAGACCTGAGGGGGGGTAAGGTGGTGAGTCCCTGGGGCCACGTGCCGGGAGCGCGGGTGCTGGGCACAGGTGGCGCAGGGCCGTGGGGGCCGGAGCGGCCCCCCTGCCCGGGTGCCCACGACAGGAGCACTTGTACTTTGAGGGGCCCTCGTTGTACGAGACGCCGTGGTGGGTTTACAGTTGGAAGGACGGCGTGCACATTGATCCACGTTGGGTGGACGGGCCCTTTGCAGAGCGCCTTCCTGATGACACCCAGTAAACGTGTTCCACCTGCAGACGTGTGTCCCACACTTGAATGCCTGAAGGTTTGGAACAAGAAGCGTGTCTCGGAGCCCATGGTTTGTGGGCAAGCCGGTCACCATATCAGGAGCCAGAAGCCCGAGACCCGTGTCCCAGGGCTACTCTCAAGGCGTCCGTGGCTGGTTCCTCCCGGAGCCCCAGAGGGAGTCTGTCCGTGGCCTTGTCCAGCTCCTGGTGGGTGCGGCCCCCTCGGGCCTGTGGCACTTTGCCCACCATCCTCTGTGCCGGGCCCCCTCCACCTCCCTCCATGAGGACACTGATGCACCGATATCGAGGTCCGTAGTCACATCCACAGTCCCTTTCTGGTCACTTCTGCCTTTTCTCTTTTCAGATGGTGTCTCCGGATAGCCTTGTGCACGTCCCGTGTTCTTGTGAGAGTCTGTGCAAGACCTGATCTGTATGAGAGGACGGGCTGCGTCTCTTACTGTGGGGGGGGGCAGCTGTTGGGTCTCCTCCGTTGGTGACCCCGATGCAGCCTGTGTCCAGGGTGGGGGGCTTTCCTGCCACTGGTGACGTCAGCAGAGCCCAGAGCCAAGCAGGCAGGGTGCTCCCCAGCGGTCCCGTCATGTCTGGAATCCTAGCTCGAATGCATGTGGAACAAATTATTTCTCGGGGCGCCTGGGTGGCTCAGTCGGTTAAGCATCCGACTTCAGCTCAGGTCATGATCTCACGGTTTGTGGGTTCAAGCCCCGCGTTGGGCTCTGTGCTGACAGCTTGGAGCCTGGAGTTGCTTTGGATTCTGCGTCTCCCTTTCTCTCTCTACCCCTCCCCCGCTCATAACCTGTCTCTGTCTCTCTCAAAAAAAAAAAAATTTCTCTGTTGGTTGGATGTTGTGAATGTATGTGGAGAAGTTTATCTGAAATATGTAAATTTGGAAACAAAGCTTTTCTTGTTGATGCTGGAGATGGCTGTGTTTACAGAAAGTTCGGGCTGAACATGGCAGGTCACAAGGTGCCGTTTGGTCTCCTGGTGGCCTCTTACTGTCTCTACTGGTCCATTTATTGAACAAAAGAACAGGTGCGCAGCACAGAGCCTGGGGGACATGGAAGGCCATCTCAAAGATTTGTCAGTGGAGAGTGGGGTCTTCAGAGAGGGCTGCCTGGGGAGGGGCTGCAACCTGGGTCCTGGCCGTCCTTGGCTGGAGCGGGCAGGACGTGTGTGTTCAGGGACCTCGTGTCATAGTCACAGAACCTCTGAAGCTCACAGGACTCTGTGCTGTTTTGGCTTAAGGAGCTTTCGCTTCGAGCCTGATCCTGTTTCTTCCTTACCTGGGGGTTGGCAGGTGCGCGTCCCCGTGAGGGAGAGCCCGGCCCTGGGCCAGCGGCCTGGCCGAGGTGGGGAGGAGCCCTGTGGGGTGTGTGTGCAAGTTCCAGGTTGTCTAAATAGCTGTTCTTTCCCCCCAGACAGGTTCCTCCCACCCTGTGTCTCCTTCCCACGCTCTCCCCGTGAGAACCGGGGCTCAGAGCCCTTCATGCCTCCTGTCGGGGGTGCTGGTGCCCACACGCCGCATGTCTGTGGCAGCCACGGCCAGGCCACTGAAACCACCGTGTCGTGGGTCCAGCAGCACCCACGCTCGGCCAGTAATGAACCAGTGTGTCCAAGAAATGGACAGATCTTCTTTCCCTTTCTCTTTTTCTTCCGGAGCAGCTGTTCTGCAACAGTTTCTTCCGCAAACGTGCCATCCTCTGAAAGGTCTCGCTGGGGTGATGGCGGGAACCCGTGGGGGCGCCCCGGTCGCCAGCACCCGGATAAACAGCATGGGGAGGAGGCTGCTCGTGGTCCGAGCACGCACCGTGAGCCTGGCGCAGGTGTCCGTGCCCGGCTCCCGCGGCCCTCCGTGGAGCAGAGGTGGTGACGTGTGCTGATACGGCGGTGGGAGCCGAAGTGCGCTAAGGAGTTTCTCCGCATTTGTATTTTTAAAGCACTTTGGTGTAGTTCCTGTCGGGCAGAAACAGTCGTGCTTTACAGACACATTGAGCGTTGAGATGTGACTGTTGTACGTGCCGGTGTCCTCCGTCCGCTCCCCACAGACACGCACCCACCTCTTCCCCCGTGTTCGTTCTGCCTCGGGAAACCCCGCACGACACATCTGTGTTTCAACCACCTTATCGAGTATAACTTACCTACAGTAAACTCACTTCCGTCAGGTGTACAGGCTGGTGGGTTTCAGGAACCGGATGTGGTCACGTAAACACCTGTGATGGAGGCTCGCGACGTTTCCGTCGCCCCCCAGCCCCCTGGGGCCCCTGCGCCGACCTCCCCCAAACCCTGGCCCCTGGCAGCCCCTAGTCCGTGCGCGGTGGCTGTCTCTGTCTCTGGTGAGACTCACGTGGACAGAGTCATGCTGTGCGTGGTCTTTTCTTCTCATCCTTCACTGACCATGGTCTTTCTGAGACTCCTGTGCGTTGATGAGAGTTTTGTATTTCGTTCCCTTTTATTACTGAACGGTGTGTAGAGTGCGTGGACGTGTCCCTGCGCTTGGGGCTTGTACCCTGCTGGTGGCTGTTGTGAATAAAGCGGCGGTGAGGGTCCACGGTCAGGTCCTGTGTGCAAACATGGTCTCGTTTCTGTGGGTACGCGCCTGGGCTTGGGGTGGGTTGTGGGGCTGCTCAGCTGTGTGTCGATTCAGCGGTGTAACCTGCTGCCACACTGCGCGTCTTCGGCTGCACGTGCCTCCTCGCCTTGACCTTCCTGTGAGCGACCCGTCACGTAGCCTCACTGCACACGCATGCACAGCATCTGTTCCCACTGTGACCTCGTGACCTTGAAGATTTAAAACACGACACGTCAGGGGCGCCTGGGGGACTCAGTCGGTTGAGCATCCGACTTCAGCTCAGGTCATGATCTCACGGTTCGTGGGTTCCAGCCCCGGGTCGGGCTCCGTGCTGGCAGCTCAGAGCCTGGAACCTGCTTCTGATTCTGTGTCTCCCTCTCTCTCTGCCCCTCCCCCGCTCACTCTCTGTCTTTCAAAAATAAATGTTAAAATTTTTTTTAAATTTTAAAACGTCGTGTTGTACATGTCATTGTTGGATTTTCTTTCTTTTCCTGCTCAGCTTTTAAAACACACTTGCCCTGTAACGCGTGTGGCACTGTGCCAGGACGGGAACGTATCTCCGTTCTGGTGGATGTGGGCACCAGCGAGCGTGTGTGGGTGGACGCTCTCCCGTTCCTCAGAAGTGTGTTTATCGGGTCCGTTCTGGCGGTGGCCGCCAGGCCCCTGCCGTCACGTTGTTGGCAGAATGAGCAGTGCTGCCGTGGGCGGCCGCTCTGTCCTGCCCTCATCTGGGGACTTGGGAACCTCTGGGTCGCACGCTGGGAGCTTGGACTGAGCTGCCTGCCCCTGACCCCACGTGGCACTGCCCCTTCCTCCCTTTCCTCCCCGTTTGAGGTCAGGTGTGTTCCTCTGCACCCGTTGTGTGTGTGAAGTTACGTCTTACATTACAGGTCTCTTAACAACAGGCTTCGTCTTTCCTGGCAGAAACTCAATGTCCTCTTTCCGTCCTGGAAGAGGACACGGTGAGAGTCGCAAGAGTGTGTTTTATACGAATGAAGAGTGGGAGCTTTTAGACCCGAACCCTAAGGACCTGGAGGAGTCAATGGTGCAGGAGGAGAGGAGGAAGCAGGCGCCCGAAGGAAACAAAGGTAGGATGGGTCCCTGCTGCCTGACCCCCTCCACTGGCCCCCAGGGGCGCGGGGACCCTTCCATAGCGGGTGGTTCCAGAAGCAGGAGGTGCGGTGGGGATTCGCATTCTGTCTGCGGGAGATGAGCTGCGAGGGCCTGCAAAGTTAGGGCACTGAACATCCAGGGCTCATGGTGTCTTGACGGATGTATTGACGGTTTTTTAAAAACTGTAACAGACGTGAAGGTGGAAAACACGGTCACGGATTCGTGTGTGGCCCCGCCTGACTTGTGCCATTGTGAACTTACGGCCACTTTTTCCTCCCGGCCCCTCCCCCTCCCCGCACTCACCGTCATTATTTCAAAGTAAATTCTAGATATCAAACCATTACATCTAAATATTTCATCTGGTATGTATCTCTAAGAGATAACGACTCGTTGAAAAAGTTACGGCAGCTTCGTTATGACACGTAGAAACAGTGGAGGTCTAACCGTCTAACCCTGGACGTGTTCCACAGCTGCGTGACCAGGGGGTGGCGCCAGGCCAGCTAATGCACTGACAAGGCCTGCAGGCAAGCTGCTCTGGTTAGGCCTCTTCCTGTCTGAACAGCCCCCCACCCCGGTCTGCCCTTCACACTGATGTGGGTGTGGCAGAAACCGTCTCCGTGCCGAGGAATTTCCCTCACTCTCGAGGATGACTGTGTTTCTGTGGGTCACTTCTTGCTCTGGCGTCCATGTGCGCCCCGTACGTGGCTGCAGGTCAGGGCTGACCTTTAATTAGAACAAGGGCGCTCTTTGGGGGGTGAGGTCTGGGGCTATGTGCCCCTCTGGCCCTGCCCCTGGGACCACCCCGGGCCCGGCTCCTGCGGGTTTGGGGCTGGATTTCCGTCTGGGCGTCATCAGCCTGACTCTGTCTGTGCGGCCACTTGTGGTGCTCCGTCCAGGGGTCCATGAGCAAATACTGATGTTTTCATGTAAAACTACAATAATTTTGAAATTCTGCCTCATGCTTGATTCTAACATGGGCTGGGGGGAGGAGCAGGATTTTAGGGAGTGTTTATTGGGGGGGGGCAAGAGTTTACTAAAGGAAAACCCTTTCCTGTCCCCTGGGAGGGTGGCCAGGACTAGCTTCTGTTCGGCGGGTCATCCTTCGGGGCCCTCGGTCCCATGTGGTGGGGTGGGAGCCGCAGCCGGCTGGCCGTGCAGTGCTCCCCGGGGCTAGCTCGGTGGACCGGACGCCAGGGAGGGGCCCACGTGAGCGGGAGCACCTCCTGAGGAAGGGGGCCTGGGTCCTGGGGGGGCGGCCGCGCCGGACCCTGTTTCTGGTTGGGGCTCCGGGAGTGAACTGGAAGGAGGGTCAGCAAGGCTGAGCGCCCGGTGGGTGGGAGGCTCCAGGGGCCTCCAGGTGCCTTCCCGACGGGAACCCCTCCGGGAGGCGACAGGTTCTGCGGACCCTTCCTGTACCAGCTGCGGGTCAGCTCATCACCCGTGGCAGCCGAGCTGCTCCCCTTTGTGTTTGTCCCGTTCTGTCTCCTGCTCTGAGTGTTCACTTTCTTTTAAATGTTTGCTTAAATCCAAGTTAGTTATACAAAGTAATAATGATTTCAGGAGTAGAATCAGTGATTCATCGTTTACGTACAACACCCAGTGCTCATACCAACAATGCCCCTCCCCACTCAGCCCATCCCCCCACCCACCACCCCGCCAGTAACCCTGGGTTTATTCTCTGTATTTAAGAGTTTCTTAGGGTTTGCTAAGTGGAATTTTTAAAAAAATTTTTTAACATTTATTATACCTTTTTGGGAGAGAGCATAGTGGAGGGGCAGAGAGAGAGGGAGACAGAGAATCCGAAGCAGCTCCAGGCTTTGAGCTGTCAGCACAGAGCATGACGCAGGGCTTGAACTCACAAACCGTGAGATCATGACCTGAGCTGAAATGGAGTCAGACACTTAACCAACTGAGCCCCCAGGTGCCCCTGCTAAGTTGACTTTTTAATTGAAAGCATAACACACAAAGTTCTCTCATTGGAAATGTGTACTCGGAGGATCTTCCCTGTGAGCACACACTTCAAGAAACAGGACAAGACCAGCCCCATCCAGGCACTGGCCCCTCCCAGGGCAGCCCCTGACCTGAAACAGCAGGGAGTCAGGGCCTGTTTTCTAGCTTTATGGGGCCTGTGTGGTTTGTACTATTTCACATCACCTCCTTATAGCTTGAATTTATATTTGAATCCATTGATGCAAAAACTTATTTGTATCCCTCAGTATTTTTAAATACCCATTTTTAAAAAAAAATTATTTATTTTGAGAAAGAGTGTGTGAGCAGGGGAGGGGCAGAGAGAGAGGGAGAGAGAATCCCAAGCAGGCTCCAAGTTAGCACAGAGCCTGATGCTGGGCTTGAACCCACAAACTGTGAGATCGTGATCTGAGCTGAGATCAAGAGTTGAATGCTCAAACAGTGGAGCTGCTCAGGCACCCTTTTATTTTTTATTGTAATTTTTTAATGTTTATTTTTGAGAGAGAGAGAGAGAGAGAGAGACGAGGGTGGGGGGGGAGAGTAGGGAGGGGCAGAGAGAGAGTGGGACACAGAATCCAAAACAGGCTCCAGGCTCTGAGCCGTCAGCACAGAGCCCGACGCAGGGATCAAACCCAAGAACCATGAGATCATGACCTCAGCTGAAGTCGGACACTCAACCGACAGAGCCACCCAGGTGTCCCTTTAAAATACCCTTTTTTGAGGATGAGAATGTTGTCACCTTCTAAAGCACGTGTTCACAATTAAGAAAATGTATGTTTAGGGAGGGATCTTGTTTTTATTTTACTGGGAGCAGATGAGCAAAGGAAGCCAGGGGTCCCTGAGGTGTGCGAGTCCCACGGGGAACCGGCTGTCTGTGCAGCTGGGGCCCCCGCGAGGACTCGGGCGCCATGCTCCTCCCTGGCCTGCGTCTCTGTTTGGTCCTGAAAGTGGCCGATGTGAGAGTGGTGATGTGAACTGAAAGGAACTTAGCAGTGAGATGCGTCCCGAGAGCGCGTGCAGGGAAGCCCTGTCATAAACTCGCCGGTGCCGACGGGCCTCACGGGAGGCATTGAGCAAGCAGAGAGAGCGTTTTCGTTCACGGTGGTCACGTGAGGGGGGTAATGCGGAAGGATCCCGCTCCTTGAGTTTAGGCTTGGTTTTCATCACGGAGGAGTCGGGCTGAGAGGTGCCCCCGCGCCCTGCCTGTGTTCCCTGTGCGATGGACACAGAACTTTCTGGAGGATGACGGATGGGATGCTGATGTGTTTCACCAGACTTTCCAGAGCGAGGATTTGCCCTGCACTTAAAAAAGTTTTGTTTTCATGTAGGAGTAACCGGCTCAGGATTTCCCTTTGAGTTTGGACGTTTTCCCTACAAAGGAAAGCGCCCTTTGAGAGACATGATTGGATCGTACAAGAGCCGTCACGTCAGTGGGGACCCTTCCGCCGAGGGGACGCAGAGCAGCGGCGCCAGCAAGCTGGCCTCCGAGACGCAGCTGCAGGTGCAGAGCCAGCAGGAGGAGCTGGAGCGGCTGAGGAAAGACCTGTCCAGTCAGAAGGTGACTTTCCTCCTCGCATGTCTGTCCCCGTCCCCTGTTCCACTCCCCCCACCCCCGCGTCAGCCGCCAGGACCAGAGAGCAAAGCTTGGCTTTCGTGGGTCTCTGCATGTTTTGTTCCCCAGAGGGGCTCCCCTCGGGGTTTTACATTGTGGGGGGCACTCATTCAGAGACATGCGCATCAGTCTCGCTGAACACCACACCGGCCCGGAGTCACCGGTGGTAACAGTCCCCACGTGGTGTCAGACGACACCGAGTCTTCGTGATCGCTTCAACCAGAGCTAAGGTTCCAAAGCCCCGTTTTCTAAACACAGACGCGCGCTTGCCGGGAGCCACCGCTGATTACTGCGCATGTTCGTTGTCTCCTGCTTCCTCTTACTGTTCTCTGCAGATGGGCTCTGCTGCCTAACGTCTCTTCCTCTCGGTTCCTGAGACCCTTCGAGAGGAAGTTCGGTCCTAACATGCTCCCAGCAGGCAGTGTGCATTTCCTCCTCCCTGTGTAGCCCCCTGGTAGTAGGGTGTCTGCGTTTCCTCCACCACGTGTAGCCCCGCATAGCCCCGCGGAGCCCCGTGTAGCCCCGCATAGCCCCGCGGAGCCCCGTGTAGCCCCGCATAGCCCCGCGGAGCCCCGTGTATTGGGGTGTCTGTGTTTCCTCCGCCCCGTGTAGCCCCGCATAGCCCCGCGGAGCCCCGTGTGAGTGCTCAGGGTCTCTGCTTTCCCCTCCGGTTCCAGGAGCTCGTGCGGCTGCTGCAGCAGACGGTCCGGTCGTCCCAGTATGACAAGTACTTCGCCAGCAGCCGGTTCTCCGAGGGGGTCCCGAAGGATGCGCTCGAGCTTCTGCACCGCAAGGATGACCAGATCCTGGGCCTCAGCGGCCAGCTGGAGAGGCTCACCCTGGAGAGAGAGAGTCTGCAGCAGGAAGTGAGGACTCTCAAGGGCAAGGTGGGCGAGCTCAGCGAGCAGCTGGGGATGCTGGTGGAGACCATCCAGGCCAAGGACGAGGTCATCATGAAGCTCTCGCACCAGCTCAGTGAGGGCGAGGACAGCACGTCATCCCCCACGGGGGCGCCCGGCTCCCCCGCCCCCGCCAGCAGGGAACAGCTGGAGCTGGACAGGCTGAAAGTGAGTGGGGCTTGGGCTCTGGCCGCTGGGCAGGGTTCCCTCCGTGCCGTCCAGGGCTGCTGGCCTCAGCACCTGGTGGGGGAGCGGAGCATGGTTCCCGGCGGCCGGCGTGGGGTCGGCTGCCCCGCAGGCCTGCTCAGAGCTGGTGCCCCTGTGGCCAAGCTGGGAGGGGCCTGGCTCTGGGGCGGGGCCTACTTCCTGAACACGCTGGGTCTCTGGGTCATCCCCGGGGTGGGGACCAGCTGGCAGGTTGGGGGAGCATGGTGCTGTGGGAGGCAGGGGTGATGTCTGTGTCTGCGGAGAAGCCTGCGCCCCCCCCCCCCCAGGAGGACGAGGGCCCGTGGCCTGTCTGTCAGGCTGCAGAGGGACCCTGGGTGTAGTCCCACCGACCCCATGCAGGTCTCCAGCCACAGGTGTGTCCCGCCCCAACATGCTCCTCACCTGGCCACCCTCGTTCTGTAGACAACTTGGCACCAAGGCTGTTTGGTCCCTGAGTGCGGTGTATCCTCGAAGGCCAAGGTTGGCCATGTTGAGGTTGTTAGCCAGGCCCTAGTGCGTACCTGTCAGTGCAGAGGATGGTGAGTGGCAGACGTGCAGTGGTCTCAGAGAATTCTAGAACGGGAGTTAACACTGGGCTGACGGTGGCATTGCAGGGACATGCGCATGGCGTTCCGTAGTGGCCGTTTCCCAGTGACATGTGTGAGGCCAGAAGGATGCGTTCGGGAGAGGAACCAGCCTCCTTCCCTCATCATTCCGTCTCCTACAAACCCAGCCGTGGCCCCAAAAACCGTCACGGTCGGTGTTGCCAGTGGGCGGGTTTGCTTGCGTAGGCGGCCTAGGACACGCCCAGCCTTAGCCGCACAGCGTGGGTGACACGCATCTTAACGACACCTTGTTTAACGTCGACTGCGGTTCATACTTTGCGAGCGTGGCTGTTTCCGCAGTGTCCGCCTGCCGGCCACGGTGAGCGTTCTCTGCGGGCTGCGTGCAGGCCGCTTTTCACGGGCGCCGAGCCAGCGCCTTGTCCTTCGTCCCCGAGGCTCCCTCTGGAGTCCAGCAGAGTTGATCAGCATTCAACTTCTCGCCCTTACCTACCCTTTTGTTTCTGTGGCCTGTTGGGTGGCGTGGTTTCAGTCAGGCCGTGATTTCATGCTTTTTCCGGGGCCACCGCGGGGTCCTGGTGGGATGGTCGACCACCGGCCCCACACGCTCACCCTCACCCCTGCGCTGGCCCTCCGCAGGCTCTGCAGAAATTGAAAGCGGCGTGAGGGGCTGTGGACAGAGGTGGTGGACGTACTGTGTGTCCTCTGTGTCCTCGACTACTTGGGGCTGCATGGTTTCCGTACTGATTCTTCCCTCGTCTCCATAAACGTCCCTGCGGGGGACCGTCTGTATGTGTCAGCAGCGGTCCTCTGTCATCTCACTGTCACTTCCCGGTTTCTCTATCGAGAGTCTGTGTCTGCAGCCTGTAAAGGTTTGTGCTGTTTGGAATCTGCGAGCACTTCCCTTTGGTTTAATACACGGTCACATTTTGGGGTGGTTTGAGGAAGGAATAAACGTTGGTTGTAGCATTTTTCCAGCCTAAAATGTGAGGACTTTATTTTTCTCTTATTTTCTTCTAGGCCTTTTCTGTGGCTCCCTGATTCTCTGCCCAGAGTAGGTCAACCTCTGCTTTGTCTGGCACCATAGCCCATCTCAGTCGGTGCTGCCCTCGCAGTGACTTGGGGCTGCCCGTCCTGTGACTGTGTCCCCACCGCCCTGCGCTGTCCTGTCCTCCTTCCTGTGATTTGCCCCTTTGGCGTGAGCCTTCATGCTCACGGCCTTGTTCACTCGTCTGGCCACGTGCCAGGCTCTGCACTCTGCTGGAAGCACGTGGCCCCTCCACTCCCATGGTGCCCAGCACAGCTCGAAAGCAGAGGCAGAGCCACAGCCACCATGAGCAGCAGGGAAGAGACATGGGCTGGCCCGACCACAGCGGGTTGGGTCCCCCCTCTGCCCAGTATGTTCACCTGAGACCCAGCCCTCCCCTCGGGGGTCTCGCAGGGATCAGGGTCCTGGTGCCCTGTGGGTCTTCCCTGGTGTGATCGTCACCGTAGGGAGACCGTCCTGATGATGAGCAGTCAGGACCTCCCGATGAAGACATCGTTAGTCTGCTTTCCCACTTCACCCACCCCCCGTGTCACTGGGCCTCCGTCCGTCCGGCTTGGGCGTGTGCTGCGCTTGGCCTGGAGCTCCCTCTCCTCCATCGGCTGCCAGCAGCTCTCACCCACCAGGAGGGGGAGACTGAGGCCGCGGAAGGGGATCCGGGCCTCCTGCGGGGCTGGACTTCAGTGTCTTTGGGACCTGTCATGACGTGTGGTCCCCTGGACTCAGAGGTGTGCGCATATTGGTCAGGTGTGGCCAGTGGCCGGGAGTCTGGTGGCCTGGCTCTCAGAGGCTGGGTCCTGGCTCCGAGGCTCCTTCTTCACCTGCGCAGCAGAGACCCGGGGATGGCTGCCTGACAGTTGTCATGGTACAGTGAGGTCAGGAGTGTCACGCTGACCCCGTAACCTCCAGCAAGAGCCCCACAAATGTTAGCGATTGAAGAGACGATTGAAACACATCATTTCCTTTGTGGGTTTTAGGTGGTTGTGGGCCCCCAGCCCCACACCGATGTCCAGCCTGGGGCATGTCTCAGGGAATAGCCACAGCCTCTGTCCCATGAGGGCCCAGGCGTCCGTGGCTTCCCTGGCCACTCCCAGCCGGTCCCGGGATTTCCCTGTGTGACTGTGGCCAAGGCCGAGGGGCCAGAGCCTCCCTGGGAGCCCAGGCAGAGCGGGAGAAGCGCACCGATGAAAGGCTGTGCTCGGCAGAGCGTGTCTGGCTCAGGTTTCCTGTCCTGAGGCTTCGAGGCCGGAGCCAGACGTGTCCCCGCGTTGGTAGAGCTCATTGCCGGCCCGTGGTGCCTTTAAAACGCGGCAAATGCAGCAAACGCTAACCGTCGGTGAACATAGGTGGGGGCGTGTGGGGTCCTTGTACTTCTCTCCTGGCTCTTCCAGAGTTTGACGTTCTGCACGTGGACGTGGGAAGAGCGCGCTCTCCAGACAGCCCCTCATCCGCTGTCGGTTGCGGGTGTGAGTCTGTAGTCGAGGGCGTGTGCGGTGTGCAAAGTGTGTGAATGAAAAGGA
This sequence comes from Cryptoprocta ferox, assembly GCA_028646485.1. Classification (NCBI taxonomy): domain Eukaryota; kingdom Metazoa; phylum Chordata; class Mammalia; order Carnivora; family Eupleridae; genus Cryptoprocta; species Cryptoprocta ferox. The sequence goes on along the minus strand of CM053560.1, from coordinate 137,015,309 downwards.
GAGCCCACAGAAAGTGTGTTGTGTCTCTGCTCAGGAAAGAACCGAGCGTGAGGGAGGTCAGTGCGGGTAGGTGACGCCTGCAGAGGCCGAGGACATGGTCCTGGTGGCTGTGGCGACGGCAGGGTGTTGGCATGAACTCAGCGGGCTGTTTGCAGGGGCAGAACGTTAATTATGCAGAACCATCAGCCTGGGGCCGGTGTGAATTGACGGGTTTCTCTTCCAACAGGACAGCCTCCAGGGCTACAAAACCCAGAATAAGTTTCTAAACAAGGAGATCCTGGAGCTCTCGGCGCTGCGGAGAAACGCGGAAAGGAGGGAGCGAGATCTGATGGCCAAGGTGGGTCGGGCGCAGCTCGGTGTCCTGGTGGCTGGGGACTCAGAGCCCTTCAGAAGGGGGTGCCTGAAGGCCTGTCCTGCTGCCGCTGGGCTTGTGGTCGTGACACCAAATCGTGTCTAAAACGTTCGGAGCGCAGAGCGCTGGGTGCTTGCTCGCGCTGTGAGGCGCCCTGATGCGTCCTCGTCTGCGCATTTAGTGGGGTTCACAGGACGGGTTAAATCCGAGTCTGAGGCCCCGAAATGAAGGGTATTTGGATTGTGATTTTAGCTGTTGAGGGGACCGGTTTCCCATCTGTAAATGGGGGAGGGGAAACACCTCGCTGCCAGCCCGAAGGCGGCGGTGCGAGAGTCCGACGGCGTTGTGGCTGGAAGGCAGCGTGAACATGACAGCTGTCACCGGGTGGTGAGTGGAGCTCACCGTGTCCCCCCAGACCCCTGTCCACGTGTTACCCCGGGATCTGCCTTGTCTGAGGAGGCGGCAGAGGGGAGCCGGTCCCGGGCACATGGTCCTTGGAAAGTGTGGGTGCCACACGGGTGCCTGCTCACGGCCCACATGCCAGGGACACAGCGTGACCTTGGGAACCGGCTCATGGTCTGGTTCCTGCCACGCCCTTCGGCCGTCCAGGACCCATGTGGGTGTTGGCATCGGGTCCTCGGTGCCAGAGCCCCAGAAGGGAGGGGATGTGACGGGTGGCCGGTGACGTAAACTAATCTCTTGTCCTCCACACGGTCCCCGCCTCTCCTCCTAGTAGTTTGGGGCTTGTCATTCATTGGCCGCCTGACGTACCTGAGGGTGGTCTGTCCCGCGTCTGTGTCTGGACGGAGGTAACCACCGCTCTCTGTAGTATTCCAGCCTGGAAGCCAAGCTCTGCCAGATAGAGAGCAAGTACCTGATTCTGCTCCAAGAAATGAAGACGCCCGTGTGCTCCGAAGACCAGGGGCCCTCCCGCGAGGTGATAGCCCAGTTGCTGGAGGATGCTCTGCAGGTCGAGGGCCCGGAGCAGCCGGAGCAAGCGTTCGTGAAGCCTCATCTCGTCAGGTAAAGGTGCCGGCGACTGTCAGGGGTGGTAGGACCCCCCCCTGAGGCCCCCTGCTGCAACCACGGCGGCGTTCACAGAGAATGTGACACGAGGCTGTGTCCCGGGGGGTAGGCGCCCTGTCCCGAGACACAGCTGCACCTGCACGCGGTCCGAGACCACGGGGCCCCGGTGGGGAAAATGCTTGGGTAGCCAGGCTCCATGGCCCAGCATCCACTGAGGCTCCGACATGTGCCGTGGACACAATGGGACACGCCCAGTGTCGCACATGTTAGAACGTGGCAGAGTCTGGAAGCCCAAGACGGATTTTCTGTTAGGGTCCTTACTGGTATCAGAGACGGGAGACCCATGAGATGTTGGACGGGGAGAGACCTGCAGACTCAGTCCCGTCTCCCCCGCTGGCCGCTCCGGGTCGGCCCTGCCGCAGGGGCCTCGCGGCTCCTGCCTTGTCAGCACGGCCTCCCGTGTCTGAGCTCGCGCATCACCCGCACTGTTGGGGCCCGTGTCCGGGAGCCGCGTGGGCAGGGTACCCACAAGTGCGTTCAGCGCCCGGTGAGGTGGGTGCTTATCCTCACGCTGCAGCAGGGGCCGAGGCTGGGGAGGAGTCGTGTTTGCCACGGTCACGGTGCCCGGGGACAAGGACAGAGCCCCAGCCTGGCAGCCGGGGTCCGCAGATGGCACTCCGGCAGGCGGCTCTGGACGCGCCCGTCTCCTCCCTGCTGCGCTGTTGGGCTCTCGCTGCTGACGTTGTTCGTTTTCAAACCGTGTGTAACCAGAACGCTAACTGTACACACGGACTCCTTTTTACTTTCTTATTAAAGTTTCAAACCTACAACATGACTGCCAGTAACGGCCCCACCGTCTGCAGTGACCAGTGTTTGGCCAGTCTGGTTTCGGCTTACCCTCCGCCCCACCCCCCTACAGTTTTTCCTTGGAATCCCTTTAAAGCAAATGCCAGGCATTTTGTCATTTCACCTTAAAACACTTCAGTATGTGTTTCTTGCATCTAACTGATGGCAACCTTTTGTAAGTTTATTTACTTGGAGAGAGAAAATATGTCTGGGCGAGCACGTGCGCCAGGGAGGGGCAGAGAGAGGGAGAGAGAGGATCCCAAGCAGGCTCCACAGTGTCCACACAGAGCACGACGACAGGGCTCAAACCCACGAATCGTGTCCTGAGCCGAAATTCAGAGTCGGACGCTCAACTGCCTGAGCTGCCCAGGTGCCCCAATAACAGTTTTCAATACAGGAATCCCACCATGTTTTGTGTTTTCGCAACTGCCTTCCTGAAATCATCCAGGTGGATACGTGTGGCTCCTGGGCGTTTCGTTCTTGCCTCATGCACCTTCCTGGTAGGGGGTGCGTGTGGTGTTCGGACCTTGGTGTCTTTATTCCTTCCCCTCATGGTTCCTTCCACGTTCCTTTTAACAGACAAGGTGGGCAAATGTCATGATTCGTGTTTCCGCGTGTCCGTGCGTGAGCTCCTGTCAGGTGTAGACTGGCAGGGGGACCCCTGACCTGCAGGGTCCTGCCCTTGATCTCCAGATCTCTGACCTGGGGGGAAGGCCTGCGTGCTGGTTTTCTGTGGCCGGCCTGGCGGATCGCCACAAACTTCGTGGCTTATGTCGCCGCTCTCGGGCTTCTGCTGGCCGCCGTTTCCCGGCTGCGCTCGTCCCCGAGGCTCTAGGGCACAGGCTGGTGCGAGCTGTTGGCAGAATGCTGTTCCCGGGGCTCGCGGAGCGAGGGCTGCCAGGCGTGGCGTTCACCCCCCGCGTCTGGAGGCCCCTGAATCCTTGGACTCCGGCGGACAGTGGGTTGCGCTGTCCCTCTCCTTTGACCCCACCGTGAAGGACTCCCGTGCGCATGCCAGTCCCCCGACCACTCTGGGCGACCTCCCTGCCATGACTCCGTCCGGGGTGCACCTTTTGTGAGGTGACCTCGTCACAGGTGTGAGGCCCTGGGGTTCGACATCCTTGGGGCCACTGTCAGGCCTTCCACATCCCTCATATCCACAGAAATGTTTTCTCTTTCCACTTTTTAAAGTGATGTTTTTCACACACAAAAGTTTCTTGTTCCTCCGTGCATGATGTAAACCCACGCGTGCGTCAGCGCGGCCGGATCTCCCGGTAACGCTGGCTTCTCCGTGCTCCCACACGCGGCTGTAAACCACCTAGGACTCACTTTTGCTCCTCGTATCGGGAAGAGATCTAATCTGCCTTTTCCCTGAGTGACAGCAGCTGTCCTGACCCTGTTGACCGGGAAGTTTACGCTCTCCTCACTGCTCCTGTGCCAGGGCCTGGGTCGCGGGGCTGTGCACACGTGGGGTCACGGGCCCGTGTGCACGCGGCTGATTCTCTTTGCTGTTCTGTTGGTGTTTTTGTTGAAATTGTATCATTTTATTTTCCCTTCTGTTCTTCTCAACAGCGAGTATGACATCTACGGGTTCAGGACCGTCCCGGAGGATGACGAGGAGGAGAAGCTGGTGGCCAAGGTCCGCGCGCTGGACCTGAAGACGCTGTACCTCACGGAAAACCAGGAAGTGTCCACTGGGGTCAAGTGGGAAAACTACTTTGCGAGCACAATGAACAGGGAGATGGCGTGCTCTCCGGAGCTGAAGAGCCTGATCCGGGCAGGCATCCCGCACGAGCACCGCTCCAAGGTGTGGAAGTGGTGCGTGGACCTCCACACCAGGAAGTTCAAGGGCAGCACCGAGCCCGGGTACTTCCAGACGCTGCTTCAGAAGGCGCTGGAGAAGCAGAACCCGGCCTCCAAGCAGATTGAGCTGGACCTGCTGCGGACCCTGCCCAACAACAAGCATTACGCGAGCCCCACCTCGGAGGGCATACAGAAGCTCCGCAACGTCCTGCTGGCCTTCTCCTGGAGGAACCCGGATGTCGGCTACTGCCAGGGCCTGAACAGGTGGGTGTCGCCCCCCCCACGCCCCCACCCCCTCCCCCGCAGGCAAAGAGTCAGCCAGCTTTAATTGTGCAACGTTGCCTGGGGCGCCTGGTGGCTCAGTCCAGTGAGCATCTGACTGACTCTTGGTTTCGGCTCAGCTCATGAGCTCACTGTTGGCGAGTTCGGGCCCCGTGTGGGGCTCTGTGCTGACAGCTCAGAACCGGCTTGGGATTCTCTCTCCGTCTCACTGTGCCTCTCCCTTGCTCGTAATCTCTTTCCATCTCTCTCTTAAAATGAATAAACTTTAAAAAAATAAAATAAAACAATACCACCACCAAACTCACATTATCTGAAACAACTACGTTTTTCGTTTTGTTTCCTCACACTCAGGTTTTGACCAGAAATTTGATTTAGTTATACTTACAATTATAATTTCATGTAATTTTATATTTATATAACGCACGAAGCAGACATTGGTGGCTGTTCTGCGTTCATCCAGCATCTTGGTGAATCAAGAGGTTGCCCCAGATGGTCCTGCGGGTCTCACGCACGTCCCTGCTTCTGTAGGCAGAGGACACTGGAAGGACACCCACCGTGTCGCTCCTCATTCGGAGCCGGGCTAGGGCAGGACGAGGTCCCTGGAGGCCCCGGGGTCTGTGCCACACGGAGCCACGTGCCGTGGCTGCTTGGTGCCTGGTGTCTGTGTCTGTGGCCACTGCGCGTCCTGCGCTCGCTGGCCCTACACTCATCCAGTGATGTTCTCTCCGTGCGTGGGGAGCGGGAGACACAGACGAAGCCTGAGGAAGGGCCGGGTGCATTCATGAGGAATCTGCCCAAAAGCCAAGTGCGTGGGTTGAGTTTTGAATGCTTATGGTTTATTCTGGCCACTCCCAGGCCCCAGCCCCTACTCCGTGCCAGATCCCGGCCTCCAGTAAGGGCCGTGAGTGTGTCTGAGGGGCCGTGCCGCAGAAGGAAGGTTTCAGCTGCAGTGTTCACCCAGGTGGTTCCTAGGAAGCCCCGGGGGCATCCGTCGTGCCCGGAAATGAGAGATTCAGCCGTCCCTTCTCGCCCCGATTAAAAAAAAAAGTGTAAATAGGACGCTGCATGAGGAATGGTCTTCTGTTTGAATCCACAATTCACGTGGAATACTCAGTCTAACAACTTCCAGAAGCCACAGCCCTCTGAAGGCCAGCGGATCCCTCGGGCAAGCCTGTTTGGGGGTATGCTGGCGCCCCGTTCATCTGGCGTCGCTGTGGAACCTACTCTTCCACAGTAAAACGTCCTTCGTCTGCACCCCATCACCTGCACCCCATCACCAGTAGGGCCTCTTTTTAACCATTTTATTGGATTTTTTCCTTCCAGGTATTTCATATGTGCCCCTGAGAACCCAGAACGTTCCTAGAAGAACCCTAGCTTTTTGTGAGTGATCCAGGCTTAGCTTCTTGACACTCGGTTAATTTAAAGTGACGTCCTACAGGCCGTGCTGACTCCAGACCCCTGGCCCTGCCTCCCACGCCTTCGGGTGCTGTGGGCTCGCTTTCTCTCCTGTTCATCCCTGGTGTGGCCACCTCCCTGCGGCCCCTGCGGCCTGTGCGCTCAGGCCTGCCCGAGGCATCCCCTTCCGCCCCTGTCCCTCGTTTGAAGTTTTTAATTTGAAGTGAATCCATTGTAATTTTACCCAAGGAAGAAAAAGACCGTCACCAACCTCAGAGAAGTAGGATTAGGGTTTCCCGGGGGGCGCAGAAGCTCCGTGTCAGAGCAGACAGAGGTTCTTGGATTTCAGATGCGGAGAGAAGGGCTTTTCTCTCACTGCTCTGTGTCCAGATCCTGGGAGTCGAGCTGGGATCACTGGACAGGTCACCTCTTGATTGGGGACACTGTAACGGCTGGATCCAGGTTTCCTTTATGAGCCCCCTGACATGGTTAGGGCCTCTTTCCCATGTGCATGCACGCCGTGGCCACAGCTCCTCTGAAAGCCCCTCGGAGCCGTGGTCTGTAAGCCACCTTCCACTTGCCTCCGGACTTCTGTGCTCAGAAGGCTTAGCTGCGTTAGCTGAGCGTTTTTTTTTTTTTTTTTATGAGGCTGGTTGATCATTGGGAAAGAATTTCATCATCTTTAAACGGAAACCAAATGAAAGGGTTGGTGGGAATAGTACCTTTGCGTCTCAAACGGTGTTTGTTTATCTTAGTGTGTATTTTGAGAGGGGCGAGGGGGCAGAGAGTCCCAAGCAGGCTCCTTGCTGTCACCACAAAGCCCAACACGGGGCTCGAATCCACGAACCGTGCGATCATGATGTGAGCTGAGATCAAGAGTCAGACGCGCCTCACTCAGGGCACCCGCCTGGCTGGGTCGGTGGAGCACGTGACTCTTGATCCTGGGAGTTGTGAGTTTGAGCCCCAGGTTGGGGGTAGGGATGACTTAAAAAGGGAAAGGACAAATGTGTCGCCTTGTGCAGGAAGTTACTTGTTGTTCTTTGGGGGACTGGAGATGACTGTGGATGGCCAGCCCTGCCTGCGGCCCCGGTCCCGGCACGCAGGGCGAGGGCATTCACCTTGCCATCTGTCCGTCTGTGTGCAGGTTGGTGGCGGTGGCCCTCCTGTACCTGGAGCAAGAAGATGCTTTCTGGTGTCTGGTCACCATAGTGGAAGTTTTCATGCCTCGAGACTATTACACGAAGACGCTGCTGGGATCCCAGGTACGTCTAGAGACTGCACCCTGGTCAGCGGCGTGGAGCGGGCAGCCAAACCCAGGCAGAATTAAACCTTGATGAAGGTGGGGGTGGGGCTCCTGTGCGTGCTGACCCCTGAAGCAGAGGCACGAGGAGACCCTGGGCCTGGGTGAGCGAGAACAGGTGGGAAAAGTCCCCCTCCCCCAGCACAGTGGTCGCCCCCCCCCAAGCCCTGCTCTCTCCACAGCACAGCTGTCCCCCCAATAGCCCTGCTTTCTCCCCAGCACATCTGTCCCCCCCCCAATAGCCTTGCTCTCTCCCCAGCACAGCTGTCCCCCCCCAATAGCCTTGCTCTCTCCCCAGCACAGCTGTCCCCCCCGCATAGCCCTGCTCTCCCCAGCACAGCTGTCCCCCCCATAGCCCTGCTCTCTCCCCAGCACAGCTGTCCCCCCATAGCCCTGCTCTCTCCCCAGCACAGCCTTAGCCACTAAGGCTTCTGGCCTGGGGAACCTGAAGAGCCCATGGCAGGAGTAGGCAAGCCAGAGATTTCTGAGGGGAGGTACCTGCAAAGGAACAGGGAAGGAACAAGGAGGCCGTGGGAGCCCCTAGACAAGCGACAGGAAGGTGGCTTGAGTGGGAAGGATCCCAGACGACTGTGCGGTTCTCAGGAAGTCTTGGTCAGGCCAGCGGGGACCCTAGTGACAGACCCATGTCTCATGAGAACAGGCTGCATCAGGGCTCTCCTGTGGTCACTCTGTCTGGGAGCAGGCCTGGGGGCTGGCAGTCACCTCCCTGGCAGGAGACATGGCCACAACACCTGGAGCCTGAGTTTGGGTGGTTCAGGGCAAAGGGGCTGTGAGAACCCGGGCTGGTCACCGCAGGGCAGTTCTGGCTCCAGAGCAGCCCCTGGGCCCCTCCCCTGGGCCCTCCCCTGGCCTGGGCTGGGGCTGCTGTCCCCGCTCCCCAACTGTTCGCCCTGCTCTTGGGCCCGACCTTCACGCCCACCCCCACAGCGGCAGCACCTGCCAGGGATGGGGGGGGCGGGGGGTGCCAGGAAGCGTGGGGGGTGGTGGGCGGCAGGATGGAGTGCAGGTAGCCTCCCCCCACCCCCCGCCGCCATCATGGGCACTGCCTGTCAGTGGCTCTGACTCCACGTGCCCCCCACCCCGCCCTCCACAGAGGGATCTCCCTGCTCGTCTGGGGATGACTTCCTGCCCTTGCTTCTGGGCTACCGCCAGCCGCCTGGCTTCTGAGCTTTTCTGTCATCGTGTGACCCTCTTCCTGGGTGAAGTCCCTCGGTTCCTCTGCTGTGAATCCTTGCAGTGGGTTCTGTCTGCCTGGTTGGGCCCTGACTGAGTTTCACTTTAGATTTGCACGTCTGCATACAGCTCCTCCCCGTGGCCTCGGTCACCGCCTGCCCTCCGCGCCTGCTCGCCCGCCAGCTGACCTCCCCCTCACTGCTCGCCCCCTGCATCCCTGCACTTAGCTTCTGGTCGCTGCCGCCTGCCTGGCATGGCAAGTGTGAGCATGTGTGAGCTCTCCGGCCATGACAGGGAGCGGGCACTTAGTGACCCCCCCCCCACCTGTCTGCTCAGAACCGTCCTGGCTGCAGGCATCACAGTCCCCCTCCTACTTGGGAGACAAGCGGGGTCAGAGACACTAAGCACCTTGCCCGAGGAGCTACCACTGAGGGCCCGGGCTGGGGTCTGGACCTCTGTCTGCTCCTCCCAGGAGGCCGGGGGGGATAGCAGGGCTGGACTCTGGGCCCGGCGATCCCAGGAGAGGCTCATCTGGTCCCCCTGTGACCACTTCACTTCGCTAAGTAACCGAGAGGCTATTTTTGCCAGAATAGAGTATAAACTAGCAAACGAGGAGCAGTGAGAACAGGCAGTAGTCACTGTCTGGGGGGAGTGAAGGGGTCAGTAAATAAAGTTCTGTGTATCACGGACACCTGGGAGCTAATAGCTTCACAGACTCAAAATCTCAGACGACTGTGTTTCAGAATAATGAACATGAAGTCTTCATCTGTTTTAGTTCCAGTGAGCCATGCCCTCCCGCCTATGGGCCATGGGGCTTGGCCACATCACTCAGCAGCCCTGTGCCTCAGTTTCCCCACCTATAAGATGAGCATTAGACTCTCCTCATATGGAGCACTTGAATTTGAATTCGGACAACGCTTTAAGAGTTTGTCATAATGTTTAGAATTGTAAAAACTCATAACAGGCAGAAGGGAAAAACCTATTTCATGTTTGTGGAATTAAGATAAACCTGCCTCACGCTGTCACAGAAGGGTAACTGCAAACCGTCAAGAGACTTTCTTCCCGACTGTAAGAGTCAGAGTCTCACGAGGTGACCCAGAAAGATAGAAGAGGCTGAAAACCACGTTCTCCTACCAGCGGCAGACCACGGTTGGCACTTTGACGCGCTTCCTTTTTGCGCTCTCCCCACATCCGTTTACGTGTTGATGTTGGGGGCGTGTGACGTGCCCTGGCTGGTTGGCATCATGGCTTCAGCAAGGCGCCCCGTTTGGTGGCTGCCGCCTTCCGCTGCGGAAGCGTGTGGACCATATGTGTCCTACGATGTGCACCGTGTGGGCTGCTGTGCACCGCCTCCCCCGCGGCACCCTGCTTCCCACGTCCCTGCCGGATGCTCGTGGCTTCTCCGTCATTCCCTCCACTGAGCACGCTGTGCACCAGGACCCGGCAGGCGCTGACAGCGTCCTCCCCCACCCTCCAGAACGCTCCAGAGCCGGTGGGGCTGGTGCTGAACGCAGGCTGAGCGGCGCTCGCTCGCCGGCTGGTCCGTGCCCGGCCCTGTGCGCCTGCCGCCCGATGGATACAGGGCCCTGCTCCCGCCGTGGGGTCGGCCTCTTGCCCTTCCTCTTCAGCCCAACCCTCCTCCTCCTCCTGGCAGAAGGAATCCGTTGCCATCACTCATCTCACGTACACTCGTCCTGTGGTCACTCGTCTCATGGTCCCTTGTCCCGCGGTCACTTGTGGACACTTCGTTCCATGGTCACTTGTCTCGCGACACTCGTTCTGGGGTCACTCATGGTCACTCATGGACCCTCGTCCCATGGACACTTGTCCCATGGACACTTGTCCCGTGGTCACTCGTCCCGTGGTCCACTGTCCTCCCTTGCCCACCTCCAGCCCCTGAAGGTGGCCAGCACAGGCCTGAGCCCGGCCTAAGGTGCTTGCCGTCCCGGGGCTGTCACTACTTTTAGGGGGTGATGCTGACCCTGCCCCGAGAGGAGAGGGGCTTCCGGGGAGACACCCCCAGGGGGGCACCCACTGGGCATGTCACATGGCTGCCTCGCGGGCCCTGCCGGGGGTCTGTGTCTGTGCAGGTTTCCTGGGGCGGCAGCAGCTGGGAGGTGCGGGCGATACTTCTGTGAGCCCCGTGACATTCGTGGGACGGCTGCGCTGACGTCCACTCCTGGCTCCCAGGACTCGGTGGCGGCCTCTGTAGCCCCGGATGGGTGCGTGGCTGATGAGCCTGCCCTGGCTCTCCGTGGCCACCTGCGTTCTCGGGCGCGGGAGCACCTGCGGAGCGTGAGGTCCCGCGTGCGCAGCTCAGGTGCTGTGCTTGTGCCCAAGCGCACCCCCCCGCCCCTCTGTCCCCCCCAGGTGGACCAGCGGGTGTTCAGAGATCTCCTGAGCGAGAAGCTTCCCCGTCTGCACAGCCATCTGGAGCAGTACAAGGTCGACTACACCCTCATCACGTTCAACTGGTTTCTGGTGGTGTTTGTGGACAGCGTCGTGAGTGACGTGCTCTTCAAGATATGGGACTCCTTCCTCTATGAGGGACCGAAGGTGGCTCTGCTCCCGGGGTGGCTGGGCAGTGTGGTGGCGGGTGCGTGAGGCTGGGGAGCGGCCACGTGGGCACCCCAGGCCGAGGTACGTCTGTGCTCACGGCGTCTCTGTCCTGTCCACAGGTCATTTTCCGCTTTGCGCTGGCACTTTTTAAATACAAGGAGGAGGAGATCCTGAAGCTGCAGGACTCCATGTCCATCTTCAAGTATCTTCGCTACTTCACACGCACTGTCCTCGACGCCAGGTGCGTCCCGGGGTCGGGGGGAGGCTGGGCGTGGCGAGAGCCAGAGCGCTGGCCTCCGCTTGTCGGTAAACTGTGGGGACAGGCTGGGGACACCAGGTGGCCTCCAGTGACAGGGGAGTGAGGACAGAGGGCAGTTTATCTTTTCTCCAACGAACATCAGTCTCGGCAGCAAAGCAGCATTTTTATTTGTCCAGTAAGTGTTTACTGAGTGTCCAGGGCGTGGGGGGCACGGAGGGTGACCTAGGACGGACACTCCCTCACGTGACCAACCTGAGGGAGATCACGGTGTGGCTGGCTTGGAGCTGCCACGGAGGGAGCCCAGACGGGGCAAGTGCAGGGGAAGGTGGAGTGAGCGTGGCTTGGGGGGGGGCCCAAGGAGAGGGTGTCTTGGGCAGAGGGACCCTAAGGAGTGGAGGTGAGAGGCAGCTCATCTGGGGCCGTGGTGAAGCAGGACAGGTTTTGTCCCCCAGGTGTCGGGAAGACAGCAGGGCTGGCCTTGGGGAGGAGACCCGGGCCTGGGGGCGAGGGGCAGACTAGAGCACGGAACGGAAGTGGAGCTTGGGGGACCCTGAGCTGCTGGCCCAGGGAAGGGGACAGTTCACTGCTGCCCCGTGTGGTGCAGGGGCCACCTCTTCCTGCATGTGACCGTGTTCTCGCGTCAGGCTTGTCCACCCACGTGAAAACCACCAGTCTTTCCGCTGAGAAGTGTCTGCAGCTTATATACATTTTCAGGTTTTTTTTTTAAAAATTAGAGTGTGAGCAGGAGGAGGGGCAGAGGAAGGGGGGGGGGATCTGAAGCAGGCTCCACACTGTCAGCACAGAGCCCGACGCGGGGCTCAAACGCATGGACTGCCAGATCATGACCTGAGCCAAAGTGGTCATTTAACCGACTGAGCACCCCGGCGCCCCTCAGACTTTTTTGACGGTAGCTCATGAGACCATTTCATTTCAGAATCTGAATCGCCTGCACCAGAGTGTATGGAAATGAAACAGAATTTGTTGAAATATTTGTGGTTCTTGCTAAAGGTCTGTGTTAGATATTGAGGTTTTTCATTTCCTTTTTGTTACAAAATGCTCGTCATGACTCAGTAAGTGGGCTTCTCCGTCCACTGATGTGTCACAACCTGCTTGGAAAACCTCAGGGCCCCCCAGTAAGCCGACAGATGCCCCTTCTTCTTGCCACCCCCCACCCCAAAGCTGCAGGCCCCCAGAGCGCCAGCGCTGGGCCCAGGTCCTGGGGAGGGGACCGTGCAAACAACAGGGCTGGTGGCTGAGGCCGCACCTGACGTCCCAGAAGGCTCACCGTTTGTAAGGTATTTTCATGCAGGCTGATAGATCAGCAATAGCGATCTCAGTTTTGTCAGAGTAGTAACGCCTGAGAGAGCAGGCTGAGAGCGTCTGCTGACCTTTCATCAGGTCAAGGACGTGGGCCCCGCGGCAGCGCCTCCTGCAAGCTCTGCAGCGCCACCTTGTGGCCGCTGGCCTCGGGAAGTCCCTGTGGCTGGGGGGTGGGGGGACGGTGTTTTCCTAAGGTCCCCAGGCCGGCGGATCCAGGGAGGCGAGTCCATGTAACCGAGCGGCTCCACGAGAAAGGAGGGCATGGGTGCCGAATGCCGTGTGTTTAGGAGACATCGGGTCAACGGGATTAAACCAGTCTTGAGTCAGGGTTCTTGGGGCATTTAGCCTGGGCTGACCACAGGGTAGGTCTTGTCTCCTGACCAGGCTGCAGTGTCGTGTCCTGCTCTGCCCACTGGGCTAACAGGTCCCGGCAGCGTGGACCAGAGTGGTCTGTGAAAATAGCTAATCTAGTGCTGTTTGCTCCCCCCCACCCCGTGGAGAGGAGCTGGAGGCCAGCTTTCAGGTGTGTGGAGCCTGTGGGCCACGGCTGTAAAAGAGCTGGTCCTGTGGCCCTGGGTCCAGGCTCGCATTTCTGTTCACACACCCCCGCAGCCCCAGCCACTGGAGCTGAGCAGGAGGCACGGCTCTGTGCAGGCCTGTCCTGCTCTCTGTGTTCTGGAACACTCTGGGGAGCTTGGCACTTGAAGCTGGCCTTCTTGACCCTTGACCTCATGCAGGGGAGTCCTCTGGAGTTGGTTTAAGGAGTAGGTGTTTGGAAGTTCAGAAGGGAGAAATGCCAAAGGGCACGTCTTCCCTTACGTTCTAGAATAGATGGCGGCAGGCCACCTGTGGTGATGGCTGTGTCCTCACCACCTTTCCTGGCTCTGGAGGTACGCCAGGGCCCTGTGGCCAGAAGAGAAGCCCCCAGGCCGGCTGAACTGGGGGTGGCACCTGGTGCCAGGCCATGGGGCACTTTCTCATTCTGACCCTATTAAACCATTGGCCAGTGGCTGTGGGCAAGTTACTTTGATTTTAAACTGTTTATTGTCGATCGGTGCCTTCAACTGGGGATAGCGGGAAACCTATAAAGTGCACATCTGTCTGCAGACTGTGTTTGAGCCTTGTCATGCAGCTGTTGGGTCTGACGGTCCCTGCCAGGTGGGCCTGGGTATCCGCTCCTCCCCGGGACTCCTCCCCGGTCAGTCTCGGGAGAGTCCTCTGTCCGTTCCTCCTCCCAGGTCCGAGGACAGTCTTCCTTCCACTCCTTTCTGGTCAGTCTGGAACAGTCCTCTCTCCTCCTCCTTCTAATCCTGGGACCGTCTTCCCTCTGCTCCTCCCCAGTCAGTCCGAGGACAGTGCTCCTGAGCCATCCTGCTGCTGGTCCCGAAGGCTCAGGCTCGCTGGCCCTGCAATCACCGGGCAAGTGCCAGGCACTGTCCTTGTGCACACGGTGTGGTGGCAGCTCTGGTGACCCCAGACCCCGGGAAGCAGCACTAACTTATCCCAGCCTACAGACGAGGAATCAGACACCAGAAAGGGAAGGGACTTCACCTGCCCCACAACACGAGTGTGTGTCCGCGTCCAGGCAGTGGCACAGGGCCAGCCCCGTAGCCTGTGCGAGAAGGGCTGGCCTCCAGGTGATAACACTTGCTGGGGTCCCGCCCTGCTGACGCTCGGTCCCTGCTCCGTGTCCTGCCAGGAAGCTGATCAGCATCTCCTTTGGGGACCTAAACCCGTTCCCCCTGCGCCAGATCCGGAACCGGCGAGCCTACCACCTGGAGAAGGTCCGGCTGGAGCTGACAGAGCTGGAGGCCATCCGGGAGGACTTCCTGCGAGAACGGGACGCCAGCCCTGATAAGGGTGAGCTGGTCAGCGATGAGGAGGACACCTGAGAGCTCCTACCCCCCACGATGCTGCTCTTGCCTTCACAACCAAAGTGTGCCAAAGGGTAACCACAGAGATGTCTCTGCTCCTTGAAAAGCCTGAATGTAACGCCCGTGGTCCCCGGAGATCTGCTGGGCAGACGTCCAGAGCCATGCCACACTTTCTCCTTTCCATTCACAGTGGGGTTGGTCCTGTTTACGGCCGTCTCCGTGCCGTGGCACGTGGCTCCGCGTGTCCCTGGCTCACGTGGTCGGTGCGTCCCCAGGTGAACTGGCTGGATGTTTTCCAGGCGCCGTTTACAGCACGTGTCAGCGGGGCTTGTCGTTGGCTCTCGCTTTCGGGAACCTGCCCCGGGCTCCTCCCCGCCACACTGCTCCTGCACCCAGTGCAGCCCAGGGCCTCGGCTGAGTGGCCGCCCCGTGCTGCACGCATTCCTGGGCCACAGCGTGGCTGCTTCGGGGGCACAGGTTAGTGAAGAGGGGCCTTAGAAAAGCAAGTGCATCCCACGTTCAGAAACGGCCTTTAGAAAACTCGCCTCCTATGGCAGGCGGGCCACCAATCTTGCCCCATCTCTGGAATAGCGCTGGCCCCTCCGTGCACGGCATTTCCAGCAGTGAAGGGCCGGGCTCCCCAGACAGCCCACACTCCCGCTGGGGCACCAGCCAGGCTCGCCTGCCCCCGGCCTGGCACAGACCTCCCTGCAGCCCCTCTCTGGCAGACTCTGTGTCACCATCTGTGAAGGGAATCAGGCCCTGCCCTGTGGCCCTATTGAGGGGGTGGAGCGGGGCCGTGAAGCAGCTTCTGGGTGACACCAGGGTCCCCTCTCCACGGCTGCCCAGGCGCACCCGCTCCGGCAGCGTCCTTGTCCCGTCCCGAGGCCGTGTGACCCTTGCTGCGGGCTCACGCTGCCCAGGCAGCTCTGCAGACAGAGCGCTTTCTGGAAGAGGCTTTGCCTGAGGAAGTTTGCTTTTGCTTCATCCCTCCGAGGACCGTCCCTGACGCGTACACGTGAGACTGTTTCCTGGCACAGAATTACTCAAATAGGAAAGAAACAACTTCAAGTGGGATTTTTACACTAGCTGGAAAAATTGGAAACAGCCCTTAGTTGATACGCGTTGGATGCGGCCTGAGTGCTGAACCGGTGTAACTTGAAGGAGGGCTTTTCTCCCAAGTAGGGGTGTCCCGTTGTCGCCGGCGTTGAGCAGTCTGGCCTCAGGTTGGTTGACTTGATTTGTCAGGTGTCAGGTGTGTTGTGACATTGTTCTGTTTCCGGGAGTGGCTGGTAGCGTCCTCGTTTGCAAACCCCACCGGGAGCCCCCTGGGCTGGTGGAGATGCCGCCCCACGTGGCTGCCAGCCTGGGGGACAGCAGTGAGGATGTGCAGCGGGATCAGACTAGTTTCCAAGTCAATGTCCCGCGGGGTGATGGTGCTGCTTGTAGGAATAGGCTGGTTTTGTCTGTTTTGCCCCAGAAAGATGAGTCTTAAACACGTGGGTTGGGCCCAGCTGCCCGCTGTATGTGGCCAGAGCTGTGGTTCTGGGGAGAGGCCGGCAGGGCCCAGGCAGTCGTACGTGGCCGGGAGTGAAAGCAGAGGGGTCCAGGGAACGGGCCAGGGATGCTGTCCTCTCTTTGGGTGTCCAGAGGGCAGGAGGGGAGCTTGGCCTGGTCCAGACTGGGGCCTTCCCTCCAGAACCACAGGGCCGGGGCCCACCCCGCTCCTATCGCCTCCTCCGGGCAGGCAGTGTCCTGACGGGGCGGCCTCGGCACCAGCCCGGGGCCCCTGCCGACCAGGCCTCGTGGGTGCCTGCCAGCTTGCCCATGGATGTTTTTGTTTCGTGGGTTGAACACAATACTTTTGTATATTTTTCACTACAGTTTATATTTTTATAGGCTATTTTTATCAAGGTTTTTCTAGATTACGTACATCTTATTTTATACAATGAGTTTTGCGTACACTCCCTGTATTTGTGTAGAAGCCTGAGCACGAGGTTGCTCCCCGCTGCGGGCGTGCGCCTCTGGCTCGCGCTGGTGCCGCTCCCTCGCGGGCGGCCCCCGGTTCCTTGCGGCTACGCCAATACAGGGAATATTCTAGGCGAACAGCCAGCGCAGTTTCCTTGTTTAAACTAAACGTGTACATTCTTGCACAAATGCCCACCCCTGGCTTTGTGCCGCGTGGTCTTCGCAGGTGCCTGGGGCAGCTGGCAGGTAACGTTCCCTCATGCCCCTGCACCTTCTGTGTCCATCTTCCACTTAAACTTTGGAACAGTCCTACTAAAAAGCCAAATAAACTACTAATTTGTGTAATGTGGTTTGAAATGTGGTTACAGTTGCTCGTGACGGGGGCCTCCCCCACCTGCCAGCCGCGTGTTTAGGTCCCTGCCCTTGGTTTGCTCTGGAGCTTGTGGGACAGGACGCCTTGGTCAGTAGCATGGCCCTGGGAGCCGTGGCCAAGCTGGTGGTGGTGGGGGGGGTGCCTGGGCCTCGGCCGGGAGCCGCCCTGTGTCTGGAGCAGCCCCCTGGGTCACAGCTGGGCCGTGCCCCGCCTGAGTCACGGGTTGTTTGCCTCCTGTCCGGGCTGAGTGCTCGGGGACACCATCCCTTCAGCCCCCAGTGTCGGAAAAACACACCAGAATGATTAAGACCAAATGTGTTTCCACGGTGTGGGGGAGGGGGCTCCAGGGAGGAGATCCAGACAGACCCCCTGGGCTGCACCCCTGCCTCTGCTTGGGGTGGGTCAGGAGCCTGGACAGAGGCCATCAGAACGGGGGTCCCCAGAGCTGTCACAAACACAGGAAGGAAGCCCGATGCCCCTGGCACCTCCCCTCCCCCAGTGCAGGATCCTGGGACTCCCACAAGCCCCCGTGACTCACTTTCCTGAAGTGACCTCAGACTGGCTGGCTCTGCTGAAACCTCCATGGGGCAGCCAGAGCTCAGGTGGGAGAGGCTCAAGCCAGACCCACGCGGAGCGGAGCCTCTTACTGGAAGGGGTGCAGTCAGAGAACACAAAGCTGGGGAGCAGCGGGATGCCACTCCCTCCGTGCCTTCCATGTGGGGACCAGTCCCCGGGACAGACACCCGCTGATGGCTTCAGCCTGATGCACAGGTGGCCCTTGCTCCCACACAGCCCAGGGGCCACTGTGCACGTTACGGGCTGCGAATGGCACATGCCATGGAACTGAATGGGGTGTCCCCTTGTGTGCATGGGGTGGGGGACCTGGGCCTCTCTGAACCTCAGTGTCCCCCACGTGGAGAAGGGGTCTACCCCCTTCAGGAGTATAAGAGGGTCAAATCCAAGGCTCAGGGCCAGAAGGGCTGGGGCTTACACAGGCCACTTCTTGGTGGAGTGGCTGGGCCTGGCCCCCTCCTAGCCTCCTTCCTGGTTTGAGCCCAGAACGCTCTCCCAAGCACCTCGTGCCCACCTGCCGCCCGTTGTGTCACATCTGGTTCCACGGACCTCAGTCTGTCTGGCAGGAAGGGGGCCGTGGTGGTCAGGTACTCAGTCACGGGGGCAGTGTAGCAAGAGCCCAGCAGCTGGGGCTGGCAGGGCAGGAACCACCCCAAGCCCATCTCTGAGCACGGAGCTGTCGGAAAGGGACAGGCAGGGGCCAGGAAGGATGGGGCCTTGCTCCTACCTGGACCCCCATCTCCCCCCCCACCGGTGCAGGTAACAGCTGGAGCAGAGCAGGCCAGAGACAGGGCATCCCAGACGACAGTCCCTGCTGCTCGAGGGAGGGTGTGACCCATTCTCTGTGAAACACAGGTCTCTCCTGGAGTGGGGACATGGGGGGGGGTGCACAGAGTGTGGCCCGGGACCACTGCTCCCCCCCAGCCTTTGCCAAGCTGCACCCCTGGGGGTTCCCCGAGGAGCATGTGAAGGGTGGTGGTTCGGGAGGACGGAGGGCAGGGGGTCTGACGTGAAATTCTCCCGATCCAAGAGGAAGGCAAGGAGCGTTTGAAACCATAGTGCTCGTTTATGAATAATAATGTTATGCAAATTAAAAAAATACCTTTCTTGGGGGGAGAGGTCCCCAGCCCATCCGCGGGCCGGGTTAGCACCTTTAGGGTGCAGCCCGCACTGGGGCATGAGGTCTGTACGTCTGGGACAGTCCATCCGTGTGGCCTGGCCTGGCTGCAGTGGGTCAGCGGCGGGCGACACGCTGATGGCCGCGGGAGGCGACTCCGTGGCCTGGCGGGGGGCACGAGCGGCAGCACTGGATGCGGACAGCAGGCAGCTGGCAGCGGCCCAGCAGGCGGAGGGTCTCACAGAAGCCGAAGGACAGGCGATCCCGCTCGCAGCCTGAGGCGGGGGTGGGGGCGGGGAGGGTGAGGCGGGGGGGGGGGGTCCTCAGGAGCCGCACCCTCCCCACTCAGGCCTGTACCTCTCCCCCTCACACCTGCACCCCCCGTACCCCTCCCTGACACCTGTCCTCTTCCCCTCCGCTGCATCCCAAGGGGAGCTGTCCCCAGGATCAGAGTGGCCGGCGGCCCAAGGGGCACCGCTCTCCAGCTGTTGCTGGCCTCGTCCCACCTGCCGCCCAGGTGTCTCCAGAACTGGCACTGTGCGCACTTGGGTTTCCAGAAGAGAGGCCCCCAGACCCCACCCGTGACCGGCTCAAATGCTCCTGAGATGCCAAAGAGCCTGCCATCCCTCTCCACCCCTGCCGACACACAACTCCAGTCCCAGCTGCCTCCTGCCAGCACCGCCCCCCCAGCCCGAGTGCACGACCTCCCTGCAGCCACACGGGCTGTACTCGGCCTCAGCTCCCCAGTCACAGACCAGAGTCCCATTAGGCTGGGCCCAAGGCTCCAGGAGAGTGGGTGTGATCTGGGCCACACGGCCCCCCAAGGAGGGACAGAGAGAGGCCAAGGCCCCACTGGGCCTCCCACCCGGTGCTTATCAGAGCTATTTTGAGAAGTGGTTTGCTTCAGCCCTCCTGGCCTTGCTCCTGCTGCCACTGACGTCCCCCAGCTGCCCGGCTCACTGCAGCAGACACCCGGGGGCAAGGGACACCCCGGGGGCAAGGGACACCCCGGGGCCCCACAGGGCACGAAGCAGCAGGCAGCTCCTCCACCCCAGCTTCTGGCTGTGGCTCTGAGCTCCGCTTCTGCAGACCTGCATCCTGTCCCCACTGTGTGACCTCAAGCAAGCTCCTTAACCTCCGGCGGGGGACGGGGGGGGGCAGGTCCCTCCTCCTCCACAGACAAGCGGATGTGGGCCGTGCTGGGTCAGCTGCCTCACCGCGGTGACCGCACGCGCTGGAGTTTCCAGGCTTTCTAAATGTTTGCCACACGGCCCCACAAACCATCAAAACATCCTGGGGCTCCAGGATCTCAGTGTCCAAGTCACCCCCAGCTGGCCTCCACCCTGAACTACTCACTTGGTTAGGAAACACCTAACCACCCCCTCAGTCCACCCCCGGCCCCCAGGACACCTGGCCAGCTTGGCTCTTGGCCCCAAAGGCCTCCGTTCCTCCCCTTTCCCCAGCTGGCCCTTGCCTCCAGACACCACAGTGCCCCTGGCGCTGAGCCCAAGTGTGAGGGGCAGGAAGGAGCCGGGGCCCAGCTTGCGTGCTGCAGGGGCTGGGAGATGCCTGTCGGGTGAACGCTGGGGGCAGGGCGGGGGACAGCTCCACCGGACCTTGAGGCTGGGATTTGAGGAGGCCAGACCACCCCTTGCAGCGGCCTGGATGGCACTGCCCAAGGAGCCAGTTGCTGCAGGAGGCAGGTCCCCAGGCCCTGAACGCCAGCCTGAGCACTGCAGACTGTCCTGCGTCCTAGGGGCAGGGGGCAGGCCGCTGCTGGGCTGTCCTGACCCCGTGGCTGCGGTGGCCGACGGGGCCTGTGCAGCAGAGGAAGCAGCCCACCTTCCCGGAGCACCTCCTGGACCCTCCCCCACCCCAAGACCTTGCTGGTGCTCTGCCCACCCCATCCCCAAGCACAGGGGCCTTCAGCCCCTTTATGGGCCAGGAAGTGGGACCCCGAGGCCACACAGCTGGTGAGCAGTTTCCTGTGCTCAGAGCAGCCGGGGCTGCCGGAAGACGGCTGTGCGCCGGGCCACCTCCGGCCGGGGCCCTCCTCCTGCAGGACGCGGCCAGCAGGACTCTGGACGGGAGGCCACTCTCTGTGGCTGCACTGCCGTCCTCCTCCAGCCCGCAAACGGGACAGGCCAGAGCTGGGGCTGGGGGCTTGGCCGGGGCTGGGGGCTCGGCCAGGCGTCTCCACAGTCCCAGGGACATTCCTGGCCTCACTCGGCAGGTAACTGAGACCCGGGGGGAAGAAGGAGCTTACTCAAGGTCACACGACAACTTGGGGGCCGAGTCTGCTCTCTTCCTGCCCTAGAGAAAGCTGCTTGTGGGGTGCGGTGGGGCCCGACCCCCTTGCCTCTGACCCTGGCCCAGCCCCAGCTTCTGCACGGTACCCCGTAGCTGTACAATTATTGGGCAGGCAGCACTGTGGGGCGACAGTTGGAGGATCCCGTCTCCCGCGATGCCCCCTGTCTTCCCCCCCGCCCCCCGCCGGCACAACCGCCGCAAGGAAGCACTCACGTGGAGCCTCGCTGAGCTCACAGTCCTGGGTGCCGCACGGCCGGGAGCTCTCAGGCCAGGCCTCGTGGCTGCACTGGTCACTGTCCTCCTCCGGCAGCCCGGTCTGGGTGTTGACACACCTGACCAGGCGCCGCTGCACACCGCCGCCGCAGGGGGCTGAGCACTGTGGGGGTGGGGAGAGGTGAGTGGGGGGGAGTCTCCTGGAGCCTGTCCCTGTACCTGACGGGCCTCCCTGCTCCCAGCCCCACGCACGCCTCCTCAGAGCCCACCTGCTGTTCACCTGCAGGAGGTGCACCTGCGTGGAGGCCCAGGCGGGCCCGGGACAGAGACAGGCCCAGGGGCAGCGGGGGGAGGAAGGAAGCAGAAAGCTCACGGAGGGCCCTCCATCCGGAGTCAGGCTTTATTAGGGTCTGAGGTTTTAAAAAGCCCTAGAAATAGGTTTAATCTCTGCCATTCGGTGCCAGGCCCTAGACTAAGGGCCTCGTGTTAACCCTCACACCTCCATTTCGAAGATGAGGAGACCGAGGCCCAGCAAGGAGAAGCAACCTGCCCAGAGTCACTCAGCGGCCAGTGCAGCAGGGACGGGGACCCAGAACCCTGAGCTCCGTCGGGAACGTGTCCCCCCCCGCCGGATGCCTCGCTGGCCCTCCTCTGCCCCCTCTGCCGCTTCAGCCTCTGCTCAGTTCCCAGAACGCTCACGTCTTTCGTTCCTGCCCCTTTGCACTTGCTGTTCCCCTCGGGCCTCTTCTCCGAACCACGGAGTCCCTCGGCCTCACCCCAGACTCCTCCACACCAGAGACCCTGCCCGTTCCTTTTTCTTTCCCCCGACAGCAGGGCGGGGGCCTGGTCTGGCCACCACCCTCATGGGGCGAGGGCCTGGGGCAGAAGACTGAGCAGTGGCTGCGGGGCAGCTGGCCTGTCCCTCCTCCGAGTGCCACTCACCTGGCCCCAGGGCCCCACCACCCACTTGGTACAGGGGTGAGTGTTGCAGGCCCGTGTGCTGTTGGGCCTCAGGGCCTCCTCGCAGAGGCCTGGCTCCGGGCAGGTCACCAGACGCTGCTGCTCGCCCCCACCACAAGCCTCCGAACACTGGAAGGGCATGACGGGCAGGGAAACGGGGTCAGGGTGCTGCCAGGGCCCGAGGACCACCCCCTGCCCCCACCCCGGCCCCCAGGCCTCACCTCTCTCCAGGAAGAGACGTACCAGCTGAGGCAGGGCTGGGTGCCGCAGGGCCGGCGGGCAGGGGGCATGGCCGGCCCCGGCTGGCAGTGGAAGGGCCTCAGTGGCCGGAGGTCCTGCGTGTCCACACACTGCACGTCTCGCGCCGAGGACCCTCCACCACAGCTGCGGGAGCACTAGGGGCCGAGGAGCATGCTGTGAACACCCCCCACGCACACGCGGGCCCCCACGCCTGCCCGGCCGGGGCAGGTCTCTGCAGAGCCCCAGGGAGAGGCCGGCCAGCAGGCACGGAGCCCGGGGACAGATGGACAGAGAGGAACAAAGAATGGATGACCACGAGGGCCCGAGGATGACAGCAGGTCCAGGGAAGGGGCCGGAGCACATGGCACAGAACCGAGAAGGGACCGGGGACAGGACGGCATCCCGGAGCCTCCCCGGCCTGCAACCTCGGATCCGCCCCGCCCGGGGCCCTCGTACCTTGCTCCAGTTGCCCGCGTGCCAGGCGGCACACGGCCTCAGGTGGCAGTGGCGGGCGGGCTGGGGCCGGCCCTCGGGGGCACAGTCGTCCTCCTGGCCAGAGCTGCAGCGCACGGGCCTCCACACAGCACCCAGGCCGCAGGTGGTGGAGCACTGGGGGCCAGGGCATGGGCCGTGAGGGCGGGCAGATCCCCAGCTAGGGGCTGCCCCATCACAGGCAGGGCGGGGGGGACCCTGGTGGAGCCGGGGCCTCAGTTTCCCCATCTGCAGAAGGCGCTCCTCCACCCACCTCCCGAGAAGACCGTGAGGACCAAAAATCACAACCCACTGTGCGTGCTCACGGGACACACATGGTGACCCGGCTGTCGTGACCAGGCTCACTGCTCCCCAAAACCACAGAGGAAGGGAGTCTGGACCCTGTCTCTGCCTATCCCTCCCCACCCAAAACCGAACTTGTACAGTGACACCGTGGGGGCGCCCACCAGCTCCTTTCTGTCAGGCTCAGACCCTCAGCGGCCCGAGCGGGGAGGGGGCGCTGAGGGGGCAGCCGCCGTGTGCGGGGAGCGTGCCAGCCAGCGTATGAGGGACGCTGCTCCCAGCTGACCTGCCGCTGTCCCAGTGGACCCCACCCCCCCGCCACTGAGGGCCTCTGGGGACTCCAGAGATGAGCACATGGGCCCCCCTGACCCCTCAGACAGGAAACAATACTGGTGGGGTGGGCTGCCCCCAGGGGCACAGGGAGGGCATGACTTGGGGCAGCGTTCCTTCCGCCACCAGCGGGGTTCAGTTCCCGGGTCCCAGATGGGCCCCTACCTCACTCCAGTTCCCCACTTCCCAGCTGGCATTCGCGGCGGGGGGCAGGTGCGCGGCCAGGCTGGGGTCCGGCTGGGCCTCAGGGACGCTGCTGCCATTGGCCCAGCTGTCCTGAGCTGGGGTGGGCACCGCGGAGCCGGGGGACTCTGGGCCTGGGGCCGTTGGGAGGAAGGCTCCTGGTGCTGCTGGGGTCCAAGGAGCGGGAGGCCAGGGCTCCAGGGTGCTGTCCCTGCTCCGGGTCTCTGGCAGGGCGCTCGGTGGGAGAGGGGGAGGGGCAGGAGCCCCCCCAATGCTGGGCCACAGCTCACTGTCCACAGGCCCCGGGCCACTGTTCAGAGCTGGCTCCCAGGCCACAGTCCCAGCTGTCCTCAGCGATCCTGCGTCGGGACTGGGGGAGGAGTAGCTGGGGCCCATGGAGGACAAGGGGGATGAGGTGGGGCGGGGCCCCTGGGGGAAGCCAGTACCCTCCTCCTCCTCGGAGAGCTCGTTGGTCCTCTCCCACCGTGGAGGCGGCGTCCGGCTCTGGCCGTCTTCCCCGCCCAGGAGCCTGTTTTGGCTCCCAGGAGCAGCCGGTGTCTCAGTGCCACCAGCTGAAGTGGGGGGCCAGCCGGGGGGGCTAAAGTCTGGGGCCTCAGCGGGGATGTCTTCCTCAGGCAAGGAATTGACCAGGGGGTTCCCAGGGGTCTGCTCCGAGGGCGGGGGCGGAGAGAGGCCAGCCTGGCCAGGCCAAGGGGCAGGGGGTCCATCTCCCAGCGCCCCCTCCTTTTCGGCCCCAGGAGATTCTGAGGCCGGCGGGGGGGTGCCCGTGGAGGGCTCAGCAGGACTGCTCAGGGGTGGGGGCATCCAGCCCCCTGCACCTGCCAGGTCTGGGGTGGGGTCCTCCAGGGGCCCATAGGAGAGGTCCTCGTGGAAGTTAATGAAATTGTAGTCATAGTAGAAATCATCAACGAACACGGGCCCCGGCGGGCCCAGCTCTGGGTCCTCCTCGATGGCGTTGCCCATGCCGGCCGGCGCGGGGGGCGAGGGGGGCACGGGGCGTGGGGCGATGAAGTCGATCTCGTTGAGGAGCTCGTGGCTGGAGGAGGAGCCGCTGCCAGAGCCCTCGGGACCCAGCGTGTCCAGGACCCGTGGACAGGGCGGCAGAGAGCAAGCTGCCCCGCTGGCTGGCCGCTGGGCCTCATCACAGGGGACGCCGGTGTCGTTGGTGCAGAGGACACTCCGGTGCTGAGTGCCGTCCCCACACGTAGCCGAGCACTGGGGAAGAGACCACAGAGAGGGGCTCAGGCCAGGGGAGGCAGGGGCCCGGGGGTGTCCTGCCTGCCGGCCGAGGTCAGAGCAGGAGGCCTCAGCCAGCCCTCTCTGGGCCCATCCAGCTGGAGACCGGGGCGTGCAGTGGTGGCTCCCTGGGGCGTCCTGGTCCCTGAGCCTTTGTGGCCCCGGGGCTGGACCGAGGACGCCCCCGCCTCCCTCCCGCCATGGTGCCTGGCGGCGAGGGCTCCCTGAAGACTGACGGCGGAGCTGGGGCGAGCCCCCTACCCTGACACTCACCTGAGACCAGTTCCCCACAGCCCAGGTGGCGGGACAGGGCACCTCACGGTTGCAGGGGCTTTCGGCTGGGGGCCGGGGGAGGTGCAGGCAGGTGGGCAGCGGCAGGGCCTTCTGCTCATCCAGCCCTACGCTGCGGATGCAGAGCACGGCGCGGCGGGCGAGGCCCCCGGGCCCGCAGGAGTGGGAGCACGCTTGCCACTCTCCTGCCCACCACCTGCGGGGCACACAGGCCGCATCAGTGGAGCCCGACCAGGCTCCCGGCACTCGGGGTCCAGGCGGGTCAGGTCGCAGCCCAGGGGACGATTTCCCAGAGCTGCAAGCCCAGTGACAGGACATCCCCGGGGAAGCGGGGCAAGACCCAAACCCAAGTGACCAGGGACGTCCTAGGCTGGTGCTGGCTGCCCTGGGGAGTGGCCCAGGTCCAGGCTGGGGTGGGGGTGACCATGATCTGGGGCTTCAGCCCTACTCCCTCTGCTCCTCCCGTGGGCCCCAGGACGTGGGGTCTGTGGCAGGGGCAGGAGCCTGGAGGGTGCAGCGGTCAGGGTAGGCTCACCGGGCAGGGCAGGGTTCCTCACTGCACGGTCTCTGGCGGTCATCGGGACGGCCCAGGGGGTCACAGTGTCTCTCATCCACGGGCCCCACCTGCCGTTCAGTACAGTGCACAGTCTGCCTCTGCATACCTGGGGGGACACAGGAGCTCAGCCTGGGCCCAGCACCCAGGGTGCCCCCTGCCCAGGCTGCCCTGCACCTGAGGACAAGGCCATACTCGCTCCACTAGGACCCCCCCAGACGCCCGGTCCCCTAGAACCCTCCCCCCCCC
>CM053560.1:136964425-136989208 GCA_028646485.1 Cryptoprocta ferox | reverse complement strand
CCCCTCTCCAGATAAAGGTGTTCACCCTTCGCTGCCGCTCTTGGCACCCGGGTCCCCTACCTCCTCTTGGCATGTTCACACGTCCAGGGCCATGTCCCCAAGACCCGCAGGCCTGCCGCACGTGGGCGGGACACTGAGAGACGACTAAGCCAGGGGCAGCCAGGGTAGGAGAATCCCCCGGTGACTCCCGGGCGGCGCCCTGCTGAACTTGCTCGGAGCAGGGGCCCGAAGCCAGGGAAAGCCCGGAAGCCTTCTCAGAGGAGGTGGCTGTGCGCTGATCACGGTACTCCCTTGGATTAACGCACTCCAGTGGCTTCCTCTTGCAATTAGAAGAAAGTCTAGATTTCCTGCTTTGACCCGCGAGGCCTCATGACGGAGACCCTCAACTAGGGCTTAAATAAAAGTTGATAAACGAGTCCCATACCCCGGAAGTGGGGGGTAGGACCCGAGACCCGGTATTTTAAAAGCTGCGCCAAGCAATCGCGGTGCGTGCCCGCGTCGGCCGTCTCTGCCCCGCCTGCCCCCTTCCTAGACCTCGCGTCCTGCCGCTCTGAGCCTGGCTCCCCTCACGCCCCCGCACGCTAGCCCGACCTTCCTCGAAGACACCAATCCCGGCCCTTCCTTGGGCGTCCCTGCGGCTCCTCGGCCCTCGGGCCTCAGCTCGACAGCCACCTGCTCCGAAAAGCCTTCCCTCAACTACCCCTTCCCTCCGTGCCAAGGTGCTTAGTGCCCGTCTGCGCACCGAGCACCCTGCTGAGCGCCGGGGGTCAGCGACCGGACGAGCTCAGAGAGGGAATGGGCGGCGGATGCGCCAGAGAGCCGCGTCGGGCCGCGAGGGAGCGGGCAGGGGGCTCCCGGAGGCCGGGAGGGGCTGCAGGATGGGCGGCCCCCGGGGGAGGAGCCCTTGGTCCCCCTTCTGTCACTGACCAGCCGCGTGCCCTGGGGCCAACCCATCGACCCTGCCCGGCTGTGCGGGAGGGTGCTGACAAGCCAGGGTCCCGGGAGAATTCGCAGAGCCACTGGGGTGAATGCCTGACATCTGGCTGCTCTGGGGCCTTGCTCCTCCGCTCCCCTGACGTCGCCCTCCTCCCCGCCACCTCCCCCTCCTCCCCCTCCACCTACTCTCCTGCCCCTCCTTCCCCTCCTCCCCCCCTCCTCCCTCTCCTCCTCCCCGCTCCCCTCCCTTCCCTCCTCCTCTCTTCCCCTCCCTCCTCCCCCTCCTCTCCCTCCTCCTCCCCTCTCTCCCCTCCCTCCCCTCCCCTTCTCCTCCTCTTCCCCCTCTTCTCTCCCTACTCCCCCCTCCCCCTCCCCGCCTCCTCCTTCTCTCCACTGTTCACGGGCTCCTCTGTGGTGGACAGCCCCCCCACTGCCCTAGTCTGGAGCTCCCCCCCCCTTAAGAGCTCTTTCCTTCTTCCCTGCCTTCACCAGGGGCACCGGCAGGGCATGCCACCAGCTGGGAGGTGGTCTTCGTGTCTCCTGTCCTCCATCAGTCCCCACAGCCAGGCCTGCTTCCAGGCTCAGCCTCCCTTGCCCAGGAGAAGGAGAGTCAGCAACAAGTGGGAGTCTCTGCCCAGCGGTCGGAAAAGGGAAATTAACCCAATTACCAGCTCCAGTCTGGGCCAGCGCCTGGGGGAACTGGTGTCTGAGAGAAAGTTTGCAGAATCGGACCATACTTTCATGGGGTTTCCTTCCAGGGGACCCCGGGGCCTAGGGTCTTCCTCCTCTCGTGGGAGGTGTCGCTGCACGTTGGGTGGCTGGGTTCTAGTCTCTCCACCCTGGCCACTCACTATCTTGCTGTGTGATTCGGGGCAAGTGACTTGTCCTCTCTGGTCCCTGTTCTCCCCCCTGTAAAATGGTCTGGGAGGCCCCCTGTGGTCTCGCTCAAAGAAGGGCGGGATCTCCGCTCCCGTCTGCATTCAGAAGGTGAGTCCGATCACAGCAAGCCCCCCCCCCCCCTGCCAACCCCCGTGACCTCCTGTCCCTTTCAGAACAAGCTCCTCGCGCCTCACCTGGCCACGAGGCCTTGACTGACCGGGCGCCTGCTCTGCTCTCCTGGTCTCGCCCTCTCACCCCACCCACTCCGTGCGGGGCCCACCTACCTCAGCCTCTGCTTCGCGCCAGAGCACCGAACCTTTTCTTGCCTCAGGGCTCCTTGCGCTGGCCGGACCCTCCGCTCGGGGTGCGTCACCCAGTGGGCTCCAAGACTGGCTCGCTCTCATCCCGCAGGTCTCAGGTCACAAGTTGCCTCCTCTGAGAAGTTCTCCCTGACCACTCACCCTACCTGCACCCCTAAGCCCCACCCCACCTCAGGTCTCCCCCTCATCCCCCTGGGATTAAAATGTATGTATGTATGTATTTTGAGGGAGAGAGCAAGCGAGAGAGCACAAGCAGGAAAAAGGGGCGGAGGGAGGGGAGAGAGAGAGAGAGAGAGCGCGCGAGAGAGAGAATCTTAAGCAAGTTCCATGCTCGGCAGGGAGCTCGATGTGGGACTCGACCCATTACTCTAGGATCATGACCTGAGCCGAAAGCAAGAGTCAGACGCTCAACTGGCAGAGCCACCCAGGCACGCCGCCCCCCACCCACCCCCAAGCAAACTTTTGAATGAAATGTGATGTCCGCACACACGCCCACATGTCCTAAGTGTACTGAGATGGATTTTCACAGGCCAGACACGCCGTGCAACCAGCAGCCACACCCAGAAGCAGAGTGTGACGCACGGGGGTCAGTAAAGGACCATGGCACGGAAGCTTTCGGGACGTTGTCCGTTTGGGGCCGGGGATGTTCCGGGAACATCATGATGCAGAGCCAGACTGGCATCGGTCCCACTCCAGGAGCTCACGGTGCATATGGGAGCACCCACGGGGAGGAGCTGAGCGAGGGACAGAGACCGTGCTGGGGGCAGAGGTGGGGGGCAAATAGGGAGGGGCAAGGCGGGCCTGCACGACTCCTCACACCTTGTGGGGTGGGCTGTGGCTGTGAGGAGAGCCCCCCGGGCCCCAGGCAGGCAGAGCTGGGGGTGGTGGGGCGTGTGTGCTGCAAAGTGCATTCCCCAGGATGGGTGGGAGTGTTCCAGAAAGTGCAGAGGGATTCAGGGGAAGGGGCCTTGCTGTGGCCGGGGGAGGGGCCACACTGTCCCACTCCTCCGCGGAGCACCTCGGTGTCCAGGCCCGGGGCCAGGATTTTCACAAGTACCACCTCCTCCAGCCGTGCAGTGGGGCCAGCAGCAGGGCTCCATTTACACGGGAGGGCACTGAGCTGTCCCGCGCCTGCCTGGCCGCCCTGTTGGCATCTCCGAGAACCTGCCCGGATCCCCCAACAGGGAGCATTTCGGGGGGGGCAGGGGGAGCAGGTGGGCGTACGTTTCATTGTCTTTCCTTTAAAAAATATTTTTTAGCATTTATTTAGTTTTGAGAGGGAGAGAGAGCGTGAGCCAGAAAGGGCAGAGAGAGAGGGAGACACAGAATCAGAAGCAGCTCCAGGCTCAAACCCGTAAGCCAGGAGATGGAGACCTGAGCCGAAGTCGGACGCGCAGCCGACCGAGCCCCCCAGGCGCCCCAAGTTTTCTTTTCTAAAACCGGTCTCTTGACTATTGTTACTACAATGAAAAAATAGCACTTCCGTGGATCATTTTTCACAAGCGATGTGGCCAGCGTTCGTCTTTCCCTTTGGGGATAATTCGGCCGCAGAGCGGTTCCAGGTGGCCGGGTTGCAGGGCACGGGGCGTTCTGGGTTCTTGGCAGCAGCCCCACCGGGTCCCCCTTGCCCTTCCAGGGCCCCTGCTCCGCTCTGCAGTGCTAGGAAGCTCTCAGAGACAACGTCCCCAGAGGCCCTGGGGAGCCCGCAGGAAGTGCGCTGGCTGGGAAGCAGGGGCCAGAAGGCCACAGCCGCGGAGAGGCCGAGCTCAGGAGCGCCCTTCCAGCCGCATCCCCTCCCCCACAGGGTTGTGCTTACATGTGTGGTGTGCTTGTGCTGTGCGTGTGCGGGTGGTGTGCGTGTGCGGTGTCCCTGTGCTGTGTGTGTGGGAGAGAGTGCGTGTGCAGCGTGCATGTGCATGTGGTTTGCGTGTGCGTGTGCAGGCTGTGTGCGTGTGCACATGGTTTGCGTGTGCAGACTGTGCGTGTGCAGGCTGTGTGCGTGCATGTGGTTTGCGTGTGCAGACTGTGCGTGTGTAGGCTGTGTGCGTGTGCACGTGGTTTGCGTGTGCAGGCTGTGTACATGTGTGTGCAGGCTGTGTGCATTTGCACATGGTTTGTGTGTGCAGGCTGTGTGCGTGTGCAGGCTGTGTGCATTTGCACGTGGTTTGCGTGTGCAGGCTGTGTGTGTGTGCACGTGGTTTGTGTGTGCAGGCTGTGTGTGTGTGCAGGCTGTGTGCATCTGCATGTGCAGGCTGTGTGCGTGTGCACGTGGTTTGCGTGTGCGGGCTGTGTGCATTTGCACGTGGTTTGCGTGTGCAGGCTGTGTGCATGTGCAGGCTGTGTGTGTGTGCACGTGGTTTGCATGTGCGTGTGCAGGCTGTGCGTGTGTGCAGGCTGTGTGCATGTGCAGGTGGTTTGCGTGCGCTGGGGGAGGTGTGGGCAGAGTCGGCTGCTTTCCAGCCTCTGTGTCTGCAGCATCATTTGCTTCTTTAAACCGTGACCACGAATTACTTGACTCTATGTGCAAATTAATCAGCAAAACCCAAAAACCTTTGCAAACGTGGCAGGTGAGAAGCGCCCCGTGGGGCTGGGGTCTGCGTTCCCGTACTTTCCGGGGAGGGCGGACATTTCTCAGGTGTTCCCGCACCACGTGGACTTAGTCTAAGCTCTCGCTCTGCGCCAGGGAAACGTGTAGCTGGAGCCCGGCCCCGGGCGCAGACACATCCTTTCAAGTCCTGCTCGTGGTTACCGTGTGAGCTTGTGCACACGACTGACGTTTTGCTCGCCTGTGAATTGGAGAGTAATGCTCACTTCGTAGGGCTGCTCGAGTTAGCTAGAACTTTCCTAGGAGCCCCTGTTAGTTCAGGAATAAGAGCAGCAGCTGTGAGCAGGCAGGGGCGGGGGCCTGGGGTGTGTATGTGTGTGTGTGTGTGTGTGTGTGTGGTGCAGGGCCCATCAGGATAGCTGGGGACTTGCTGTCGCCGCCCCCCAGAGCCTCCTGTGCCCCCCTCCGATTCCGGGCAGCACTCCGTGGTCTCTCCAGAACATGCGCCCACTTTGCATAGAGGCAACCGCTCCCCCCCCCCCCCGCCCCGGCACTCAGATTTGGGTTTATCTCTTTGATTATGTTTCGTACCATAGTAACAGGACCGGAAGGATTGAGCGCCGGGTCAGAAACCGTTTCCTCAGAATTTTGAAGGCAGCGCTGTGCTGCCTCCTTCCTTCTGGGCTCGCCGGACAGGATTCCCGTGCCATCTGGACCACAGCCTTTGTGGCCATTGCCCCTTCTCTGGAAACTCTGGAAATGACTTTCTCCGGTACCCGGGAGCTGGCACGTGGGGACGCAGCAACGTTGTGTTCTGGTGCGGCTTCTTGTGTTCTCTCCACAGTGCCGGAGGCCAGTCAACACTTCCAATCTGGAATCTTAGGTGCTTCTGTTCCGAGGAGGGTCCTTGTGTCATTTACTTAATGGTCTCTGTTTTCTCTGATCTTTCCAGGTCTCCCTTTTGGTGGATGTTGGATTTATGGAGTTCGATAATCTGGGGAATGTGGGCGCATCTATTCACTTTTTTCCCCTACAGATTTTGCTGTTGATTTCATCTTTAAAGTATTCTTCCCAACCCCCAAATTATATAACCAGCTCCATTTTTAACGTTGGCGGGAGCAATTTCATAATAAGGTTTGTGCTGTTTTTACTCCTCTAGGCCCCACGGCAGACAGCATGTGTGAGTATTTGTCGGGTAAATAATGGAGGGAAACAATTTATTGATTAAGAAAAGAGAAGGAAAAATGACCCATATAATCTATTTTATGCAGGGTTTTATTACCAGCAAAGATTGTTTCTTTGTTTTTTGTTTTTTTAAGATTTTATTTTTAAGTAATCTCAACACCAACCATGGGGCTTGAACTCACAGCCCCGAAATCAAGAGACTGAGCCAGCCAGGCACCCCAAGATTCTGGTTTTTAAACGTTGAAACAAATATTTTCTTTACAAAAGTTAATAAAATACATGAAAAAAATGTTAAAGGATAAATGAGCAGAAAGGGCTCCCGGGCCCTCACATAAGGCAACAGAAAAACATAAAACGTTTTCAAATTATTTCCAGCCACAGGGATATGGGACAGCCATTGCTGAAGGCAGGGCATGGCAGAGAAGAAAACCCAACTTACAGAGAAGAAGAAATCATGGAGGTGATGAGCGGCTGCAGAGAGAGACGCGGTGAGAGAGCCGAGCGGGGCCGGGTCTGTGCTGGGCTCAGGCGGGGCGCGCAGCTCACTTCCAGAGCTGGTCGGATCTGCAGGCAGCAGTCCCCTCCCCGGGGGCCTGGGGGCGTCAGCCCCTGACACCTGGCCCTGGCTCTCTGGGGGCTCCTGGGCTTGGGGTGAAGGCGAGAGCTGAGGGGCCGGTGACAGCACAATGGCGGTCACCTGGGTCCCTCGGGAGTCAGCACAGTCCTGGCCCTTGGGAGGCGCTGGTGAGTGGAAGGCTCCGGGAAGGGAAGTGGCCGGTTTCCCACGCATCCAGCGTCTGGCAGAGACGCCTCCAGAAGCAGGAGCCACAACACGGACCCTTGAGGACAAGCCCCAACTGGCCTTCTGGGGAGGCAGAGCGCGCCGCGGCCAGGGACGCAGGCGCTGCGAGCAGGCCGGTCTGGGCCCCGACGCCTCCACATCTGGGACCTTCGGCAGAGGGCAGCCCGTGGACGCAGCCGCTTCTCCGCCTGTGTGATGAGGCCGGTGGTGACCCCGCTTCCCTTGGGGAGGAGGACGACGCGAGACACGGCGGGATTCGCGCTCCTTCGGTGTCACACGTGGCTTCTGCCCAGTTGATGATGGCTCAGGGCTCCGCAGGTGGACGGCCCTCCAGGGCCCGGGGGGTTCGCAGGTAAAGGCCACCCTGCTTCAGAGATGGGGACACACTGAGGACGCCTGGGTCTCCGGGGCTTCCGGAACAGCAGCTCGTCCTGCCGTGGGCTCAGCTTCTCTTCCAAGTCGGCCGTCTCGGGCATTTCCCAGGCCCAGTGCCTGACCCTGTGAGGGGGGTGGGGGGCGTTCTGTTTAACAATCTGCCCCTACACTAAACAATTAAAATTGTTTTTGCAACTCTTGCAGTTTGCTTGGGGGGAAGGAACTCGCCATAAATAGTGTCTTTCGATTGACAACACCTATCTGTCGAGGTTACAGACGCCATGCCGTCAACAGCAGCCTCGGTGCCGGCCTTTAGCTTACAGATGTCCTCCCCGTCACGCACAGAGGACAGTCCCCGCAAAAGGCCGGTGCTTACAGCACGTCAGTGGGTAAAACAAAGGTTTCCTGCCCCCGTGGAATTCACGTTCTGGTTTGCGTCCCACGTGCTGGGAGCCTATCTGGGGCGGGGCCGGGGCAGACCCACAAGCCGGCCGGGAGCCCGCCCTGGGCTGCATCGTTAAGTGAAAAAAGCCAGGAGTGGGTAGAGCGAATGTGCGCTGCCCCACGTGTGAACTGTACCTGTGTGTCTGCAGACACCTCTCCTGGAAGGATGCGCGGGAAACTCAGGCGGAAACAGCCCCTGGGAAGGAGCACCGAGGGACCAGGGACCGGCTTGGGGAGGAAGAGTTACTTTTCGCTGTTTGTGAAGGTTGAGTGTTTACCCTGCGCTCGCCTTCCCAACAACGCAAAGTGAAACAAATCATAAAACCTAAGGCCTCTTACTTTGCCGCGGGCCTTCAACTAGTTAATCCACCAGACCAGTTGTTCCGCGGGTGACGTTCGGGGCTGGACAATCGTTTGTGTTGGGGACAGTCCTGTGCACTGCAGGATGGTTAGCGGCATCCCTACCCGCTACTCACCAGTCCCCGGTGGCCCCTCCCCCCTTGGCTGTGACCACCAAAAATGTCTCCAGACATAGCAAAATTCCATGGAGGTGAGGTCACCCCTGGCTGAGAGGGACGCTCTAGGAAACACGTGAAATAGGGGAGCAGTCTCCGTTAGAGGTAAGAAAGTTGAAGCCCGGGTTTTTATTAAATTTTTAAAAATTGTGTCTCATTTTATTTTTGTTACCTATTCGTTTATAATCTTAAATGGACAATCTCTACTGTACTTGCTACCTTTTAAACAAGCTATCGATAGGGGAGCCTGGCTGGCTCAGTCAGTTGAGCATCTGACTCTGGATTTCAGCCCAGGTCAGGATCCCACGGTTCGTGAGTTCAAGCCCTGCATCAGGCTCTATGCTGACAGTGAGGAGCCTGCTTGGTACTCTCTCTCTCTCTCTCTCTCTCTCTCTCTCTGTCCCTCCCTCATTGCTCTCTCTCTCTCTCTCTCTCTCTCGCAAAATAAATAAATAAAACTTAAAAAAAGTAAACCATCAATATATAAATGAATATATAGAAGCAGAAAACATCTAGATTCTCATTTAGTTTGATCAGTTTCTGGTAACATTTCAGTGAAGGCAAATCTCACTGGGGATGTTGGGCTGCGTAGCGCAGTGATCATTTAATCTCGGGGCGCCTGGGTGGCTCAGTTGACTTCGGCTCAGGTCATGATCTCACTGTTTGTGAGTTGGAGCCCTATGTCGGGCTCTGCTGACAGTTCGGAGCCTGGAGCCTGCTTCCGATTCTGTGTCTCCCTCTACTCTGCCCTTCCCCCCCCCAAAAATAAATAAAATATTTAAAAAATTTTTTTAATAAAATATTCTGTCAAGATTTGGGAGGAGGACTCTTTAATTGGACAATTACAATCACACTTACATCGAACCTACTGCAAAATCAAATCTCTTGCTTTGTTCAAAATGTACTTGTGTGCAGCGCTGGTGGTAAGTGGCGAGCACAGCTCCCTTCCAGAATATACTCTTGGCCCCCCGGGATTTGGGGGGTTCTTCCAGCTGGGTTATTTCTCATGTCATGAGTGCAGACTAAGCCTCATCATGCCTTGTGCCTTGTGTGTCCAGCATGTTTGTGAGGTGGGGCGTGGAGAAGGCACACAGGGCGCGCACAGAACGCAGGTCAGGGCTGGGCCTGGAACCCAAGCAGGTGCGGACTGCTGTTAGCCCGAGGCTTGAAGATACACACGCCCGGGCTGCCCTTCGGGAGGCCTCGAACCGGTCTTGGTCACGGTGGCTCACCACAGGAGCAGGGACGGCAGGCTGTGGTGTCCACCGGGGCGGGGGCGGGGGCAGGCTGTGTCTGTGTGTCTCCTCACCGATCCTCTTGGTCTCTCAGGTTTACTGTGCTGGGGGCCGGGTCACAAAGGCGAGTAAGACCCGACCTGACTGCTCACAGTGGGTGAGTGGGTGGGGTTGACAGACGGCAGCCATTCCATGTGCTGGGTACCATGATTGGAGGCTGAGGGCGGAGCAGGGCAGCGGGGTGGGGGCACCTCTGGGACGCTCAGGGCAGTTCGGGAAGAAGACTGGAAGGGGGCCTATGGGCCTTGCACCAGAATGGAGGCTGCAGGAGGGGTGAGCCTGGGGCACCAGCTGGGAGAAGTCTAGATACCCCAGGAGTCGTGGGACTGGGAAGGGGAGCAGAGGAGCCCCCGGCCGTGGAGGAGTATTATCACTTTCAAGGGAGGGAGAGCAGAATGCTTTAGATTGAGGGTCACCAGCTCTGGGGACCAGGCTAAGAGGGGGCACCCAGAGCACGGTCCTTGGGGAAGCAGGAGGGGAGGGCACAGAGAAGCCCTGGGGGGAGCATTTGTCTCCCACTGCAGGAGGGACCTGCCGCCCCACTGTGCACAGAGGGCGGGGACTTCGAGGGTGCTTGGGTGCACCGGGCCAGGTGTGTGTCGCAGGGTGTGGTGATGTGTGTGGGGGGAATGGGAGGTGGTGGGGAGCCAGGGGTCAAGGAGTGCATGTGGCTAGGAAGGGAGGCAGGTGAAGTCCGGAGGGGTAGGTACTGGGGAGAGGAAGGTGACAAGGGACCACAGGAAGAAAACACATAGTGTGATTATGAGGGTTTGGGGAGGGTGGGAAAGATGCAGGGTCCAGTCTGAAGGTCAGGCATCTGATCCTCAGGTTTCTGAGGCCGGACAGGCGGGGCCACACAGCCTAGGTTGTGGCCCTGGGAGCTGGTGGCACAGGTGGAATGAAACGTCATTGGAAATGATGTCAAGGCCAGGCGCTACCGGGGTCTCTTGGAGGACAGCAGGGCTAAGGGTGCAGGAGCCAGGAGGGAGCTTCCAAGAAGGAGGGACCGAGGGCGGGGGATGGGCGGTGAGGAGGCGCGTGGGCCTCGGAGGGGACGGGCCATCGCCAGGGCTGGTCGGGGAGGGGGGGGGGAGCTGACCACGACCCGTCCCCGGGAACCGAGGAGGTCCCTGGGCAGGGCCAGGTGTAGCGAAGGCAGGAGTGTTCCTGGGAGCGGGCTCCTGCCCGCGCATGAGGAAGGGCTGAGGCCACCGAGTACAGATGGCTGGGCCCGCGCCCGGGGCTGGCCGGCCCCCAGGCTCGGGGGGACCCTGCTGCGCCCCGCGCTGACCTAACGGACGCGCAGGAGAGAGCCTGGAGACTAGGGCTGCGGGACCGGCCTCGCGTGGGAGCCGCCGCCCACTGGCCGGGCCTCCCTCCTGAGCCTGCTTTGGAACAGGGTCCACCTTGGGGTCCCCGGAAGGCCTCCGCCGCCCAGCCCGGTGCAGGGAGCGCAGTTCAGGGAAGACACATTCCAGAAATTCCAGCTTCTGGGGTTGGGGGGGTGGGGGCTTGGAGGGTCGCGGCGGAGAGGCCCGGCTGAGCTCCGCCGCCAGAGGGCGCGCGCGGCCCGGCGGGGCGGTCCAGGCCGTCGGGGGACGCCGCGCGCGGTCCCGGGCCCGCCCCCAAACAGCGGCCGGCGGGGCCCGCGGGGCGGCGGGGGCGGGGCCGGGCCGGGAGGGGCGTGGCCGCGGGCGGGGCGGGGCGGCCGGCCGCGCGGCCCCCTCCCGCCCTCTCTCGCTGCGCTCCTCTCTTTCTTTCTTTCTTTCTCTCCTTCTCGCCGTCGGGCGCTCGGTCCCCGGAGCCTCCTGCGCCGCCGAGGGGGCGGGCCCTGCAGCCTTTGTTGCCGCAGGCCGGGTCCCGACGCGGGAGCGGCGCGCGGGCCCGGCATGTCCTGAGCCGGACCCGGACCGGGCAGCTAGCGGACGGGACGGACGAGAGCGCGCGCGCGGGGCCCCCCGGCGCCGCCCGCCCCGGCCATGCCCCGCCGCCCCGGCGCCCGCAGCCCCGCGCCGCGGCTGCGCCCCCTGCTCCTGCTGCTTTGCGCGGTGGCACCCGGCGACCTCGGACCCGCACCAGGTGGGTGGCTGTCCCTACCCGCCGGCCGGCCCCGCGCCCCTCCCGCCTTCCGCGCGCCCCGGGTGCGCGGGACCCGGTGGGGCCGGGGGGCCAAGCCGCGCCGCCGGCGGCCCCCTGCCCGTGCCCGGAGGACCCCCTCTGCCCTCGGGCGCACGGCTCGCCCCCCCCCCCGCCCCGCCCCGGGATCTGGTCCGCGCGCGGAGGGCTCGGTGTGGGACCTCGTCGGCGCCGGGTCCGCAGAGCAGCCCGCCCGCACGCATCGGGCCGGGGCGCGGGGGGCCCGGCTCGCGCGCCCCCCGCACTTCCTGCCTCCCCTCCCGCGAGTGTGCAGGCGCCCGGGCGCAGCGGAGGGGAGCGGAGGGGAGCTTCTCTCCCGGCCCTGGGCTCGGCTCTCCCTGCCCCGCCCGGCTTGCCTCCGACGAGCCTCTGGCCAGAGTCCAGGTCCTTGCTCGGCCGCGGAGCTCCAGGCGCGTCCGAGGCAGCCGGCCTGGGAGTTTCGGAGCCGAGGGTCTAGGGGACCCCTGGCCCTGTGCCCAGGGAGCCTTGGTCTGATGGGGGCCGGTCGGATAGCTGGGAGAGAGCCACGCGGGCCGAGCGGTCAGGAGGGCTAGGTAGGGCAGGTGAGGCCAGAGCCCGGTGGGAGCGGGGATGTATGAACTTCGGGTGGGCTGCAGGGGGTGGGGGCGTCCCCGCGGCGGGGCGTGGGCTGCGTGGGGCCTGCTTGCTGGGGATGGCCGACTCTTGCCTCCCTAGTACAGGGACCGATTAGAAAAGCCTAGGAGCCGGAGTGTAGGAGGAGGCATTTAAATCAGATCTTAGAGGTTTGGGGAGCCTTTGAGGGGAGTCGCTCACGAAAGCAGGGTTTTAGGGAGGTCCTCTCTAGCAGCCTGTGTGTGGAGTGGAGAGGGAGCAAATATTTAACAAGGTCTCATTTCTCATCAGCCCTACAGCAGCCCTGCGAGGCGGGTGACAGAATGCGGGTCGGGCTCAGAGACGAGCGTGGCCTGCCAGGTCGGCCACTTAGCTACTGTGTGAGTCCTGTTTTCCCCCTGCCCAGAGGGGGACCCACGGGACTGGCCAGGTGATGGGGAGGAGGCAGCTGGAAGTGGTTGCCCCAGGGAACTTGGGTCTCCACTGGCACTGGAAGCCAGACCCATGGATGAACTGGGCCAGCCTCCTGCCCCTCCAGGGCTGTAGTTAAGTGAGGACAGTGGTACCTGCCTCACCGGGTTCTTGCCAAGACTAAGATACTGAATGTCAGTTGCTTAGCACAGGGCAGAGTGACCAACTACTGTGTGCTGGTCATTTTCGTTAATGCCACAGTAAAACTGGGGAGACCTTGGTGGGTCCTGTGGTTTGGACCTGACATTTGGCAGTGGACACAGGGCAGGGACCTTCTCCCATCTAATGTGCCCCCCCCCCCCCGCCATGGAATGTCTGTTCTAGTATTCCCGTGGGTACGTAGCAGGGGGCCTCCGCATTCTGCCCCCACTCCGGGGGTCTGAGCCCTGGGCTACCGAGCTGTCTCCTTGTCTTCGGAGCTGCCCAGACGTCCTAGACCAGGGGCTCCGGACACTGAGCACTACCTTCTTTGAGACCAACAGGGCATATCTTGGGCGCACTTCTAGGAGAGTGTAGCCTGACTTCTTCTCCTGTGACAAATAAAGGGATTTGTGGGGGTTGCTGGGACTGGGGCCCGGTAACGTCCCCACCAGACCGCTGAATTGCACACGTGAGCTGTGTGTGCATGTACACGGGTGCATGGCAGGCACACACAGGCAGACCTGATGATGGCATCTGTTTCCCACACGCTCGTGCGCACGCGCACGCACACACACACACCCTGGTTATTTTTTATCTTTGGCATGAGCTTCGGGTCAGGTCGTTTGAAGGGCTGGACTGTAACTCTAGTTCTTGATAGAGAGGTGAGGGTAAACCACGCTGGCATTTCTCTGGTAGAGGCTGCAAAGTGACAGTTCTGTCACCTAGGGATGATATTCAAAGTATTTAACACCCAGAACAGAGCTCCTGACCTGGCAGAAGGGACTTGGCCGTGAACCACTGGCTGTCTTGCTGCATAGTGCCCGCACCCATCCCCTTGCCCAGCGCCGGTGCCCCCACATGCCTTTTAAGAGACTGGAACCCGCAATCTCCCCCTTGCCAGCGCTGGGTGGTGCTAGTTTCAGCCACCAGGTCTCCGCCAGGGGTCGGCTTTAGGAGATGGTGAAAGAGTTGTTTGCTTTCTAACACTCTGCCCCCTTTATGTCATATTTTACTGGCAAAACAATATAAGTTAATTACAAAAATAATTAGTGCAGAACAAAAGAAGAAAATAAAAATTATGGCAAAGAGTTAACTTCCTATAAATATTTTTCTTTTTTTTTAAAATGAGTTTATCTATTTTGAGAGAGAGAAAGAGAGAGTGAGCTTGAGCATGAGCAGGGGAGGAGCAGAGAGAGAGGAGAGAGAGAATCCCAAGCAGGCTCCACACTAGCAGTGCAGAGAAAACACGGGGTCTCAAACTCAGAACCGTGAGATCATGATCTGAGCTGAAGCCAAGAGTCTGATGCTCAATCCACTGAGCCACTCAGGAGCCCCTATTTTTCATTTTTGATTAAAAAGTATTTCCTTAAGCCGTTAGGCAAAGAGATAACACGAGCTCTTAAGTAGGGGAGTTTGCTTTAGAGCATCTCGCGCTAATTTTCAGTTACAGCTCAGCTCCGTGTGCTGCGGTGCCTCCTCGCGTCCTTGGCACCTGCGTGTGAGCCCGTTGGGCTCTCCCACAACCGGAGAGAGCAGGGTATGATCATCGTCCCCGTTGTACAGAGAGAGAAACAGAGTCTGAGGCTGGGGTAGCTCCCCCGCGGGCTGACCGGTGCGGGCGGCGGAGCGGAGCCCCCAGCCGGGCGGTCCGGCTCTAGAGCCCTGAAGCTGCAGCCGGTTACCTCTCTGTGTGTCTCTCGACTTAGTCCTCGTCGCGGTTTTGAACTTCACAGACTGCTCCTGTGTAAGTCACCTTGAATTTCTGTCTCGCGGGGTTTGCCCAGGGTCTAGAGCAGGGATTCTCAACAGGACTGCACATCCCAGGGACGTGGCTCTCTCCCCAGGGACGCTTGTTTTGAGTTCTTGGGGCCATTTCTCCCTGGTGCTTCAGTCTCCCCATCACCCTCGAAAGGCCGTCTCATGCTCGATGTGCTGAAGGCGCTTTTGAGTCCCCGGGTGTGCGGGCGGCCCCAGTTCCACGGGGCGGTGAGGGCATCGGGCCCCCCCGCACCGCGCACCCTCACCTCCAGCCGCTCTTTAGAGGCCTTGCTGTGACTGCCCGCGGCCTTCGGCGGCCTTGGCCGTGGCTGCCCAAGCCTGGGAGCCGCCTCAGACCTTGGGATGTAGCTGCCTTCTTGCCCACCTGTTTGTCTCGGGCCCACCTGTTGCCCGACCTGGATTCCCTGTGCCGGTGAGCAAGTCCAGGTGCAGCAGATGGTGACTGCCCAGGACGCAGCCCCTGAGCGGCCGGCTTGGGGCCCGAACCTTTCTGTGTTCAAAGCCACAGCCTTGACCACGAGTTTTTCGCTCCATCATCTCATTTCACAAGACGCACACGTGGCCAGGCTTACTGTCTTGTGTTGCCCGCGCCTGTGGCACCTTGCACTGTTGGGGTCTGTCACTCGGCATCCACTGCCACGTGTGTCCGCCTCACACACCGCCCTCTCCGATGAGGTTTTTCTTCATCTCCGTCCGCCCATGTGGCGTCCCCTCCCCTGGCCGGGGCCCTCTCAGCACAGGGCCAGGGGCAAAGACATGAGTGCCCTCTAGCTGTGTCTCTGTTTTGAGGGGAAGGACGGCGTCCTATGCGTTTTCCTGGACTTTGGAGCACCTAACGCTCCCTCACAACGAGTAGTCAGCGGTTACGCCCCTAATACCAGGTACTGGGGCGAGAAAGCAAACACAGTGGGCGGACTATCTCTTGTTTTCCCATTTTTGTTAGAAGTTTAGCATTTCCCATTTTTCTTAGAAATTCAGTTCTTTGGTCACTGAAAGACAGCATAACTGTGAGGCCAGAGGGCAAGCTGCCTTTACAGTTTGGGACACAATAGGGGGCCGGGGGGGTAGGGGGCTCTCCCGGGGGGGCTCCCTGGTCGACTCCAGCCCCTTCTGCTAGGTGGGAATTAGGCCTGATAGGGATGGATGATCCGGCTTTTCAATGAACGCTGAAAATTGAAATTTTTGTACAATATCGTAATTTTTAAACATAGGCAACCGATTAAATATTTCCAATATTCGTGCAAGCCAAAGGGAACAAACAGGATCAATAAACCGACAGAAAACAAGTCTGCAGGCGGCGCTTGTGAAGCTGTAATCCCAAAGGCCCTTGTTAGGACGTTTGAGAAGGAGCCTCCCTCCTCAAACTGTGCTGCCCCCCCGCCTTCCAAAGGTCAGCCTCGAGGTGGTTACGTCAGAGTCCCTGGAAGGCTCAGGAAAATGCAGAAAATACAGATTGAGGGGCCCCGGAGCCCTGGGCCTGTGGTCTCCGTCTCTGGGCCGGTCCCCAGCCTCTGCACTCTTCAGCCTGTCAGCGCTCTCCGGTCCCTCTGCTGTTCCGCCAAGGGCACTCCCCGCGCAGAATCGTCTGACTTCCCTGATGATCGCGGTCCCCGGAGGCTCTGGGTGAAAACCCAGCTTCCTAGTCTCACTTCCTGGAGATGCTGATTCAGTGGGTCTGGGAATTCGCGTCTAACAAATTCTTACCCGAGAAGTCTGGAAAATCCTCGCACGAGTGTCCTCCGGAGACTCTGGGAGGGAAGATTTGCCCAGAGCCACACGGGGTCACCCGGTCTGAGAACTCGCCCTTGGGCTGCCCCCTTCGGGGTGGCCAGCAGGCAGTGGTGGGCAGCGGGGCACGTCCTCTGCAGGGGTGCACTGCTGGTGTGTGCGGGGTGCTCTGCACGTCATCTGGCGGGGCACGGGCGAGAGGGTTTCTGCAGCCAGGCCAGGATGCGGCTCTGGCGGGACTTCCCGGCAGCCACAGGGGGAGCCCTGGCGTGACATCTGCAGGGTGCCCCGGTGCGCCTATGGCCCGAGGGGTCACTGTCCTGAGCAGCTGGGATTCCGGGGAGCCGGGCATCCGCCCGGCTGGTCAGGGCGGGACGCGGGGCTGAGAGAAGCAGCACGTGGGCCAGTTTCCTGACTGTTCCTCAGAGCCTGGAAACTGGAGAGCGCGAGGAGAGGACAAAAGCATCAGCCCCAGGTCCCTGCCCCCCACCGGCCACGGCCCCGCTCTGCTGTGTCTGTGTCCACACGAGATTTCTTTTGAAGACTGGGTCTGGTAGCTAAAGACGTTTGAAAAAGTTGACGTAGTGCAACTCTTTCCTGTCCGAGGCGGGGAGACAGGCCCTCAGGGGACAGACTGCTGAGAACGCACAACAGTGTCCCGAAGAGACGGAAGCCACCTGGGAAACCTGGAGCCCGGTCTCCGCTCGCTCTCGCTGTGTGGCTTCAGGCCGGCTGTGCGCTTCTCTGAAGCTCCCTTTGCCTTCTTCACAAGCGGCCTGGAGACTTTCCCGCAGCCCCAGGGACACGGGCAAAATTGAAAGGATCCATGAACTTGGATGGGAAGATACTCTACCTTCAAGTTTTTTACCTCCATTTGCCTTTCTTTCAATTATGCATATTAGCACCAAAAGTACAATGGCATTAACAGCACCTGTGATTTTGGTACCGAGGCAAAAAACCAAAATATTTTTCTTTCATTTCCGTTGCAGGTATCTTGAGATAAGGTTGATACTCATCACTTCAAAATCACAGTGAAGTTACCCTTAGATCTTGTTAATGCGTTCACAGAGCACGTAATTCTATATCCCACTTCTAAAATTATTTTGATAACTGTTTCAGTATAATCGGTTTTCTTGGCACTCATTTGCACCTTACGCATTTGAAAGTGTTGTTCTGAGGAGGGGTCCGTGGCAAAAAAGCCTGGGAATCTGGTGTTAGCTGGAAATCTGAGAGGACAGAGGGACAGATTCTGCTAAGGTCTGCAGATATCTTCCAGGTCTGGAACCCTCTCTTCAAATGAACCGGAGCCGCTCTGCTAAAGTGGGGGCCACCCATCTGGGTGGTTTACCTCCGTCTCCCCGGTGCAGGAGGCCTGGAGGGACGTGCAGAACCCTCAGGCACCTGAGGGCACGTTTTAAAGTCCACCAGGCCGTACAGTCCCCCATGATCGTCACTGCCGGCCAGCTCGGTCCGCGGCCAGACACTGAGTGGTTCAGATCACTAACCCTCCCAACAGCCCTAAGGGTGCGGGTGCTTCTTACCCCCATTCTGCAGATTCACCCACTCGCTGAGAAACTAAGTCTTAACTGCTCAGAGTCCTAGGACACTCTTGGCCCGGAAAGTCTTCGACAGAAGAAGACTATGGAGGTTCTTGCCCTCCTGGAGTTTGCCCTGGGAGAAAATAGGCAGAGAGAAAAAAATAATTGAAACGATAAGGCATGTGGTATGTCTTGCGTGCTGTGGGGGCGGGGGGGGGAAGCAGGGGCAGAGGGGGCCAGGGAGTTGCCATTTTAAAATAAAGTG
Organism: Cryptoprocta ferox; assembly: GCA_028646485.1. Classification (NCBI taxonomy): domain Eukaryota; kingdom Metazoa; phylum Chordata; class Mammalia; order Carnivora; family Eupleridae; genus Cryptoprocta; species Cryptoprocta ferox. Next base: position 136,971,260 of record CM053560.1, on the reverse strand, counting down.
GTCGGGGAGACGGCAGGGGAGGCGGCAGTGAGAGCTTTCAGCAGAGGCTTGAAGGCGAGGATTCGTCTCCCTGCACAACCCGGGCAGCGCGTTCCACCCGGAGGGGGCGGCATCGGAAGGAGGGCTCAGGTGGGCTCAGGTGCGACTGGGTGCAGGTGCGGCCGAGGTGAGGTTGAGGAGTAACCTCGCCCCGCCCTTGCCGGAGCGCTGCCTTTTCCAGGGACGCGGCCGCTGCAGGGTTTGGGGCCGCTGCGCTGCACGCGGACGAGGAGCGGGGAGGGGGCGCTGCGGGAGGTCGTCGCGGTGACCCGGACGGAGGTGCGGGCGGCCCCCTGAGCCATGATCGCGATGGCGATCGCGGCCGGTTTTCTCCCCACAGGTCGCGGCGCCGACGGCCGCGCGGCGCTGGACGTGGTGCACCCGGTGCGCGTGGACGCGGGCGGCGCCTTCCTGTCGTACGAGCTGTGGCCGCGCGCGCTGCGCAAGCGGGACGTGTCCACGCGCCGCGCCGCGCCCGCCTTCTACGAGCTGCAGTACCGCGGGCGCGAGCTGCGCTTCAACCTGACGGCCAACGCGCACCTGCTGGCGCCCGGCTTCGTGAGCGAGACGCGGCGGCGCGGCGGCCTGGGGCGCGCGCACATCCGCGCCCGCGCGCCCGCCTGCCACCTGCTCGGCGAGGTGCAGGACCCCGAGCTGGAGGGCGGCCTGGCGGCCATCAGCGCCTGCGACGGGCTGGTGAGTAGCGCGGGCGCCCCGGCCCGTCCTCCGGGACGGCGGGGCTCGAGCCGTAGCGGAGCCAGAGCGCCCGCAGGCCTTGTTAACACGGAGCCCAACAGAGTGGGGGTGCGTGTCCGAAGCCTCCGTTTCTGCCCCTGCAGAGAGCGGACTTGGAGAAGCCCTGTGTAGACCAGGTAGCTCCTGGAACCGCGCGGTCCTTGTTTCTTTGCGCGTCAGTTATGACCGTGCTGCCCCGCAGAGGCTTTTGGGCGGCGCCTCTCCAGGACAGGCGGCCTCCCCCTCCCCTTCCCTCCCCGCCCCCGGGGAGCGCAGGCCTTTGGGTGGACGTGATGCTGGCCGCCGCCTGCGGCCGGGATCGCCTCCCTTGGGCTGGGGTGCGCTGCGGCCCCCAGTGCTCCGGGTTCAGTGACCCGCTCTGCGCTCCCCCCAGTGGGGGTGGGGATGCGTGCACCCCCGGAGGGCCCTCAGCTGAGATTGCTCAGGAGGCCCCACGGCTGCAGCAAGACAGGCCTAATGCGAGCCCACCCCGCAGCTGCCGGACATCAGAGCTCGAGCGCCCGGCGGCCCTTTCTCCTTAATGTTGGATCTGCAGCAGCTGTACTTATGGGTGTCGGACCCATTACCAGATGAGGAAGCAGGCTTGGAGGGGGACTGGCCCGGGGCCCCCCAGTTACCCAGTGCTGGAGTCCGCATTCACACCTGGGTCTCCAGCCCTTCCAGCGGGGGAGGCACCTCTCTGGCACCCGGGGCTCTCAACCCCGCGCAGCCCAAGGGGCAGGGAGTTGCAGGGGAGGTGAAACCCTCCTCCCTGTTCGAGTCCTGAGCTTTCTCGGGAGGTGGCGGGCTGCCCAAAGACACTGAGCGCAGCCCCTCCCTGCTCTGGCCTCTCTGAATGCGGGCGGATGTGCCCGAGACACGCCTGCCGGCTTCCCCTCTTGAAGGGCCCTGGGACCAGGGAGTAGGATGTCCTGGTGACTGTGAGCATCTCCGAGGCTTGGGTGTGGGGAGAGCTGCACTTGGAGTGATTCATCCCCTCCGGGAGATTGGGATGCAGGCCAGCTGCGGGACGACACAATGGCTGGCATGCAGGGAAGACGGAACATGGCCTGCGAGCCGGACACCCGCCGCCCGACTCAAGACGGCCATCTGGGACTGTGTGGAAGATGCCATCTTAGGTTTAGCGTGCTCCCATCTCCTGCGCCTAATGGGGTGGGGGGCGAGGTGGGCGTGTGCGGCCTCTCGGGAGGCTGGTGGCCCCTGAGCTCGGCCCGTGTGAGACAGCAGGGAAGGACGTGCCAGGCGGAGGGTCCAGAGCGAACAAGGGCCCGGAGCGGGGGAAGCATGCGGGTTCGGGGGCAGCCAGGTGCGGGGAGCAGCGTGCGCTCAGGGCCTCAGGGACGCGTGGGGAGAGCGCAGAGGGCTCGCCCGCCCTCCGCGTGTGAGCCTGCGCCCCTTTCCCAGACAGGTGTGTTCCGGCTCTCCGACGAGGACTACTTCATCGAGCCCCTGGAGGGGGTGCCGGCCCGCCCTGGCCACGCCCAGCCCCACGTGGTCTACAAGCGCCAAGCCCCGGAGCGGCGGGCGGGGCCGGGGGACTCCGGAGCGCTAGGCACCTGCGGGGTGCAAGGTATGGTCCTCGCCTGCCCCCGGGAAGGGGATGGGCCTGGAGGCACGGAGTTCCTTTCCGGAAGCCTCTGTCAGCGTCTCCATGCCCACCTCCTCTTGGACCAAAGGGATGCAGACAGACTGACAGACATATCACCATAGCCTGTGTCTTCCAAACGTGCCACCGGCCTGAGGCCCTGGACTGACCCCCCTTACCACCTCCTCACCGCTGCCTGGGGCAGCTGAAGCTCTCGGGTGGCCAGGCCCCCCAGGGCAGCTCGCCGGGATCCTCCCTCCCCTCCCCACGCTGGTCCCCGCCCAGAATGACTGATCTCTGTCCCTGGGGACCTAGCTGCGCCCCCTCTTCTTCAAAGCGGCCACAGTGCTGGCCAGTCCGGGTTAGGAGCTGCCCACCATGGGCTGCTGGGTCTGGGGCCGGCTTGGCCGGCATGCCAGCCTCGTAAGGTGCCCCAGCTCAGGGGCTCCGTTGGTTGGAACAGACATCCAGAGTCACGCTTCTGGGCCTCGGTCTTCCTGGCTTTGTAGATGTGCTGTCTCTTCTGATCCCGAGCCGGGGACAGGGGAGCGGGTCTCCCAGGCAGGGGACTGGGCTCTGGGGTCCGCGTGTGCTGGGATGCACCACCCCCCCGGCCGGGACCGGGGCCCTTGCTGTGTGTTCATGTCCACTGTTTCATTGCCCCCCAAGGTCAGCTTCTGGGGCCTTTGGCTGATCCTGTTTGTAGCTGGGGATGCTCAGGGTCAGAGAAGGGAAGTGACCGGGGCAGGGTCACACGGCACAGGCCCCGGGCGGAGCCACGGCGGGAGTCCAGGCCGCTCGCCTCTGATCCCAGCGCGGCCCAGGCCAGCCTGCTGGCGGCTCACCGCCACCCTGCCCGGGGCCCACAGCGTCTGCGGAGCCGGAGGCCGGCCGAGAGCGCTGGGAGCAGCGGCAGCAGTGGCGGCGGCAGCGCCCGAGGCGGCTGTATCAGCGCTCCGTCAGCCGGGAGAAGTGGGTGGAGACCCTGGTGGTCGCGGACACCAAGATGGTGGAGTACCACGGGCAGCCGCAGGTCGAGAGCTACGTGCTGACCATCATGAACATGGTGAGGCTGCGGCATGCGGGGGGGGACCAGGCGGCTGGGGCTGGGGTGGGGGTGGGCGTCGGGGGACTGGGCAGCTGGGGGGGGCTGCAGCGCACGGTGTCTAGCGGCCTCGCTCGTGCAGCTGGATTCGGGAGGCCGCCGCGTCCCACACCCACCTGGGGGAGGCCGCCGCGTCCCACACCCACCTGGGGGAGGCCGCCGCGTCCCACACCCACCTGGGGGAGGCCGTGGACGGGCTGGGTCACTCACAGCGGTCCAAACGTTGGTTGAGTGGGCGCTGGGGACACGGGAGCAGCCTGTCAGCGCAGCCCCTGCCTGAGACCCCAGCATTCGTGAGAGGTCCCGGGATCTGTTCGGTTCTGCGGTCCGCGAGCTGACCACCCGGGGGCACTGGACCCGTCTGAGCCTCAGCTTGCTCTTCCGCGAGCTGGGGATATGATGGTGGCCGAGGGGCCTGGCACACTGCTCTGGACCCCATGTGCCAGTTGAGAGAACAGGGCCCTGGAGGGTGCGTGACTTGCTCGGTCACGCATCGAGGTGGGCCGGGGCCGATGGGAGCCCAGGCACAGCTGCTCCCCTGGGCTGGCGGTGAGGACGGAGTGAGGATGTGCGCTCTGCGGCTGGGCAGCCTCTGAGGGCCGTGCCCAGGCTGTGCCCCCCTCACCTCCTGCAGCCCTTGGGGAAGAGCTCTGGGAAGTCATCCCCTGCCTGGCTGCCACTCACAGCCGTGAAGCCAGGCCTCAGGGACAGGAAGGGTCTCCTTTTGTGGCCCTCGGACCCCCCACGGCCTCATCCTCATCCTCATCCAGCAAAGCCCTCGACCAGCGCCCGCCTGACGTGGCCACCTGCCCCCCCCCCCCCCCCCCCCCCCGCACGATAGAAGCCACAGCCTGGCGCTCGAGGCCTCAGAGGCCCACCCAGCCCTTCGTGCGGCCTCATCAGCCCGGAGAGGGGAGCCGCTAAGGACCGGGGTTTGGGGGGGGACTGCGGCAGGACAGCAGGGCCTGGCCCCTTGGGGGAGGGTGAGCGAGGCCTGGGCCACACGGTCCTCTTCTCCGGGCTCAGCCCGACAGAGGCCCGGGAGCTCGGCTAGAGCCACGGGCCATTCATTTCCCCCCACCTTTCTGGGTGTTCCCTGTAGGCCCCCAAGACCTCGCTTGGGTGACCTCTCCTGGGTCAGCCATTTGGCCCATGGCCTGGCCCCTCCCTGTCCAGGCAAACAGGACACTTCCATCCACTCTAAGCCCCATCCTGGAGTCCTCCCGCCCCGTGCCTGCCTCTCTCCCCCCCTCCCGTGCCTGCCTCTCTCCCCCACCCCGTCCCTGCCTCTCCCCCTTATCCCTGCTGGTCTCCCTGACCCCCATCCCTACCGGTCCAGCCACCATCTCTGCCTGTTCCCTGTCTCTGCCTATCCCTCCATCTCTGTCCGGCCGCTGTCTCTGCCTGTCCGCCCGTCTCTGCCTGTCCCCCACCCCTGCCTCTCCCCCACCCCCGCCTCTCCCCCACCCCCTGCCTCTCCCCCACCCCCTGCCTCTCCCCCACCCCCGCCTCTCCCCCACCCCCTGCCTCTCCCCACCCCGTCCCTGCTGATCCCCCCGACCCCCGTCCCTACCCGTCCGGTTGCTATCTCTGCCTGTCTCTGCCTGTCCCCTGTCTCTGCCTGTCCCCCGTCTCTGCCTGTCCCTCCGTCTCTTCCTGTCCCCCCATCTCTGCCTGTCCTCTGTCTTTGCCTGCCCAGCTGCCATCTCTGCCTGTCCTGTCTCTGCCTGTCCCCCCATCTCTGCCTGTCCCCCGTCTCTGCTGGTCATGCTGTCTCTGCTCGTCCTCCTGTCTCCGCCTGTCCGGCCGCTGACTCTGCCTGTCTGGACACTATCACTGCCTGTCCTCCGTCTCTGCTTGTCCAGACGCCTTCTCTGCCTGTCCCCCCCATCTCTGCCTGTCTCCGTCTCTGCCTGTCCGGCCACTATCTCTGCCTGTCCCCTGTCTCTGCCTGTCCCCCGCCTCTGCCTGTCTCGCCATCTCTGCCTGTTCCCCTTCTCTGCCTCTCACGCCACCATCTGCCTGTCCCCCCGCCGTCTCTGCCTGACCCTCCGCCATCTTTGCCTGTCTGCCCCCATCTCTGCTTGTCTCCCGTCTCTGCCTGTGCCCCCCCCCGCCATCTCTGCTTGTCTCCCGTCTCTGCCTGTCTCCCGTCTCTGCCGGTCCAGCTGCCATCTCTGCCTGTCCGGCCGCCATCTCTCCTGTCCCGCCGTCTCTCCCCGTCCCCTGTCTCTGCCTGTCTGGCCACCAAATGCCTGTCCCGCCGCCATCTCTGCCTTTCCCCTGTCCCTGCTGGCTGGGAACCTGATGCCTGTCACAGGCCGATCTCTTGTCTGAGGGAGCGTCCCCTTCTCCTCTCCCTGCACGGTCGTGCACCTTTCGTCTTTGGAGGCGGCCTTTCCTGGGACTGGGTGGGAGCCCCCGTGGCGCAGTGGGGAGACTCTGGTGGCCTGTGCCTGCCCCAGCCCTCTCTGCAGTCCCGGCCCGGTCTCCTGCCCCACGGGCGGGCTCAGTCCTGGATGCTGGTCTTGGCGAACGCAGGGCAGGAGGGGGCTGCGGGGCTGTCCCAGCCCAAGCAGAGGAGGCCAACTAGGGCCGTGGGCTGCGTGAGCTGGGTGAGCAGCTCCCACGCTGGTGCCCAGGCCTGGCCTGGGCAGGCCTCTGTCCAGACTCGGGGGTTGCCATGTCGGGGAATCGTGTGTGCAGGTGGGGGCACGTTCGCGTGTGGGTGCACTGCGTGAGCCACCTGCGTGAGGACCGGGGTGGCCGGAGGTCAGCAGTGGCTGCCCCGTACCTCCCTGCAGGCTGGCGGCCTGACCCCGTCTCCCGGGCAGGTGGCCGGCCTGTTTCACGACCCCAGCATCGGGAACCCCATCCACATCACCATCGTGCGCCTGGTCCTGCTGGAGGATGACGAGGTGAGCGGTCACGTGGCCTCATGCTGCCCCGGGGTGGGCAGCAGCTGCCGGAGCCCTCCTGGCCTGTGTGGAAGGGCACAGAGAGCCTCTGTGGCCCCGGGCAGTGTCCTCTGTCACCGCCCAGTCCCCAGCCGTGCCCCCAGGATGTGCCTGCGGGAGGGGTGGTCTCTGGAAGCTGGCCCCGGGCCCACCTGCCCCCGGGCCTGTGTCTCCTGCCTTTGGAGGAGAAGGGGCCTTGGCCATCAGCGCACAGGGGAGGGACCCGCGGCTGCCCTCTCTGCCCCCAGGAAGACCTGAAGATCACGCACCACGCGGACAACACCCTGCGCAGCTTCTGCAAGTGGCAGAAAAGCATCAACATGAAGGGGGACGCGCACCCGCTGCACCACGACACCGCCATCCTCCTCACCAGGTGCCACCAGCCGTGGGGGG
>CM053560.1:136929018-136963925 GCA_028646485.1 Cryptoprocta ferox | reverse complement strand
GGGCCCCGGGCCGCCCCCGCACCGCCCCGCACCGGGCCCTCGGGCCGCCCCCGCACCGCCCCCGCACCGGGGCCCCGGGCCGCCCCCGCACCGCCCCGCACCGGGCCCTCGGGCCGCCCCCGCACCGCACCGCACCGGGGCCCCGGGCCGCTCGGCGCTCCAGGCGCGCGCGTGGCCGCCTCCCCGCCCACCGCTAGAGGGCCGTTTCCACATTTTGTTGGACAATAAAGGTTTGCGTGCGCACAATCAGAAACAAACTACAATGTTGAGTGAAAGTAATGAAGAACTTTACCCCAAAAAGTGTGTGGGGGGGGGGGGGAAGAAGAACAGAAACCAGGTCTTGGAACAGCGTAAAATAACCTTATTCCTGTGAAAGGCTCTGGAAAAGGCCGCCCTCCCGCCGGCCCGGCTAGCTCAGTCGGTAGAGCATGGGACTCTTAATCCCAGGGTCGTGGGTTCGAGCCCCACGTTGGGCGGCTGCGGTTTTGCTTTCCCAGCCGAACCCGGGGGCCTCCCCGACCACGACCCCCACCGGTCGGCCCTGACCCGGAGCTTCCTGTTTTCAAACAGTGCGCTGCGTGGGAAACCGTTCAGAGGGAAGGATCGGACGGGGAACCGGGAGGCTGGAGAACGATTTCAGCTCAGGCGTGCGCAAGTGACGGTTACAAGGCGCAGAGAATCGCGGGTCGCTGACCGCCCCCTGTGAAGGCCAGGGACTCGACAGTGAGGGACGAGAAGACCCCAACAGTAATAAAATTGTGGGGTTCTGTCGGGACGTTTGGAATGTGTGGTTTTTAATTAATAATTAATATTTAATCGAATGCTGTGCGGTATTGATTAGTTTGGAGATCAGCGGTGACTCACGGGCTTTATTATGCACATTAATTTCCTTCTTCAAATCCCTTACAGTGAATGCACTGCTCTTTGCCTGTGGGAAGGGCGAATGCTTATGGGTCCCCTTCGGGGTTCAGCTGCTCGCTGCTGTCACACACCAGTTAGGACTGCTGTAACCCCCCCCCCCCAAAGTTAGCGATTCGAATTGAACATTTTTCCATCCTCCATTTGGGAGTCTCAAAATGTATCTCAAAAGCAAGCAAAGACTCCCCTCCTCCCCCCGCATAGGCTTTCCTAAAAGAACCCAATTTCTTAGGGGCAAAACTTGGCCTTTATGTTGACAGCTGCAAATGTTTTCCTTATCTTAAATCCTTCTCATGGTTCGCAGCAATTCCCAGACATTCCCCACAGCTACCAGATGCTCTTATCAATTCAGGATACAATTTCAGACCTCGGAAGGAAGGCACAGAAATTACAGCATCAGAAAGGAAGATCCCTAAATGCCTCTATCATTACAGTAGGCAAAGAATCTCTAGGGGATGGGAGGTGGCGTAGAATTTTTCAAAAGGCAAAAACCTTGTTTCAAGGAGAAAAGGCAAACTGGGGAATTGACAAGAAGTCAGTGAAGATATCACGAATCTATTGGTTGAGTGATTGAGTGATTTTTAATTGTTAGTTCCGTATAATTAACATAGTGTTATGTTAGTTTCAGGCGTACAATACAGCGATTCAATACTTCTGTACGCTGCTCAGTGTTCATCATGCTAAGTGCACTCTTTCCTCCAGAAGTCTTCGTCGTGCATCTGTTTGAAGTTTTTTTTCCCAATGCTTTATTCCTTTTTGAGAGAGAGAGAGAGAGAGAGAGAGAGCGCGAGCCCAGAAGGGGCAGAGAGAGAAGGAGACGCAGGGTTTGAACTCACAGACTGTGAGATCGTAACCTGAGCTGAAGTCAGATGCTTAACCGACTGAGCCCCCCAGGGGCCCATCATCACACATCCATTTTAAATTGGACATTGGTGTTATGGGGTGAATTGTGTTCCCATAACATGGATGTGTTGAGGCCCTAATCCTTGTACCCCAGAATGTGGCCTTATTTGGAAATAGGGTTTTCGTAGATGTAATTAGTCAAAATGAGGACGTACTGGAGCAGAATGGGCTCTTACCCCCGTATAACTGGCGTCTTTATAAAAAAGGGGAGTGTGGACCCAGATGCACACCCAGAAATGCACATGTGGACACCAGGGAGAAGGCCGCGTGAAAATGCGTGGTGAGCGGAGCGGCGCTTTCAGCAACCGGGAGCGCCAAGCATTACCAGCAAACCGCCAGAGCTGCAGAGTCACAGAGCAGGCTCTCGAGCCCAGCCTCGGCAGGATCGAGCCCCGGGATCGCAGACCTCTGGCCTCCAGACTGTGAGACAGCAAATGTCTGTTAAAGCCACCCACTCTGTGGCACCTGTTATGGTAGCCCCAGGACACTAATAGAATCCAGGTTCTGTTAGGAGGTGATTTTGATTTTAAAAAATGTTTTTTTTTATGCTCAGTATTAATTGCCATCCATTTCATTTCATTTTCTTTCAACTCGTTGCATTTCCAAAGTGTTGGGAAAAGCAGTGGTTTGATTGGGTGTGGACCTACGTTCAGCTCCAGCGAGAGAGTTAGGGTCACAGCTCCTTGAAAACTCACATTTAAAACTGAGCTCGATCTCAAGGGATATTTTCTTCTGTTGGCTGGCTGGTGATTGATTGTGTTGACTAATGATTTATGACTCATTTTACTAAAATAATGTATTCAAAGATATATCAAATCAAACACACTCTGCTCTCTCATGGAACTCGTATTTGAAGACTATATTCAATTATTCTATAAACGATTCATCTTAAGAAAGCTTGCTAATTCTCTGTGGTTCAGTTTCTTTAACAAGTAAAGGACAAGAGGGGCCCCTGGGTGGCTCAGTCGGTTAAGCCTCTGACTCCAGCTCAGGTCATGGTCTCGCAGCTCATGGGTTCGAGCCCCAACACGCTCTGTGCTGACAGTTTGGAGCCTGGAGTCTGTTTCAGACACTGTGTCTCCCTCTCTCTCTGCCCCTCCCCTGCTCGCATTCTGTCTCTGTCTCAAAAACAAACATTAAAAAAAATACAACTAAAGGACAAGAAAAAGAGACCGATAACTCAATTAAACGAAATCCAGAGAAATGTGTGAACTAGGTTGGCATCCTGATTTGAACCAACCAATTATAAAAAAAGCACATGCATGACAGCACGTGAACAGAACCTGAACAGTGACTGGATACATGGCGACACTAAGAAGGTATTTATTTGTTTGTTTATTTATAAATTTTATTTTAGAGAGAGAGGGAGCGCAAGTGGGGGAGGGGACAGAGAGAGAGAGTATCCTAAGCAGGTTCCACACTCAGCATGGAGCCTGATGTGGGGCTTGATCAGAACCCCAGGATGGCGACCTGAGCCAAAATCAACAGTCAGATGCCTGACCAACTGAGCCACGCAGGCGCCCCAGAAGTTATTTATTTGTTTACATATTTTATTATTTATTTTTGAGAGAAAGCAGGGGGAGGGGCAGAGAGAGAGGGACAGAGGATCCCAAGCAGGCTCCACGCTGTCAGCACAGAGGCCGACGTGGGCTCGAACTCACGAACCGTGAGATCGTGACCTGACCTGAAACCGACTGAGCCACGCAGGCGCCCCAGAAGTTGCTTATTTTTAAATGTAATAGCGGTTTCGTGTTTAAAAGGAGCCCTCGTCTGGTAGCGACGCAAACTAGTTGGTCTACGATTGAGGTAGTCGTGCCATCCGGGATTTGTGTTGTGGACTTCGGTGGAGGGAGGAACGCTCGGTACCGAGGCAACGCGACTGGCCACGCCCTTATCTGCAGGGGCCGAATGATGGCTCCCCGGTTCACCGTACTGCCCCCTCTACTTCTGTGCATGTTTTTAATCTCCATGCAGAAATCCCATTTGATGACGCAAAAACAAAATTGTCTAAACCTCCGTGGCCCAGGGATCACGTTGAGCATCACCGATGAGACAGCCAGACATCACGTGTGTCCTGAGTGACGCAGCTGAGAAGTGCGTGGCGTCTCCTCTGAGATATTCTTGTCGGAAACCCTCAACTTAGAGCTACTCAAGGCGTTAGACCCGACTTTAAGCTTACAGGAAGTTTAAGGAGAAACGAGTTAAGGAACACCGCGAGTGAACAATCTGGCAAATCCAGGTGCCGGACAATCGAAAAGGCTCAGCTCTTCAGAAAACAAATGTCGTGAACACGCACCAATGCCACTGACAAGGGCTGCGTGGGGGTGGACTGTCTGTGCCAAGGGCTCCCCCCACCCTGCGGAGGCTGGTGGGGTCAGTGAGCTCTTTTCTCAATGATGTTAAATGTGCGAAACAAAACTACACAGGATAGAGGAGAACGATTATATTGAAATGCAGTTATCAGAATACCTTAGAATATGAAATAGTAACGTGCTTGCTTCGTTTCTAATCTAACGATCTAGCAGCAGGTCTGGTAAGTACAGTAACTTCAAAATAACGTCGAATAACGCTGGAGGTAAAGGATAGCTTTGAGATATATACAAGCACTGCAGTGTGACATGAACACGTCTAATTTATATTGTGGCAAAGCCACGGTGCTATTGCTGTAGTTTGTTTCCTTCACTTACAATGAAAGGAAATGCTAAATTTCATTTTGCATGCGATGAAAGTAAAGATGTAATTTTTTACTTATCCAAGTTCACGGACCCTTTGAATTCCATCCATAGGTTCCTGCCTTAAGAACTTCCGGCTGGGGCTCCTGGGTGGCTCAGTTGGTTAAGCCTCTGACTTCGGCTCAGGTCATGAGCTCTCAGATTGTGGGTTCGAGCCCCACTTCAGGCTCCGTGCTGACAGCTCAGAGCCGAGAGCCTGGTTCTGTTTCTTCCTCTCTCTCTGCCTCTGCCCCTTTCGCACTCTGTCTCTTTCTCTCTCAAAAATAAACAAACGTTAAAAAAAAAAGAACTTCTGGCCTAGATTTAAAAACAGGTTTTTAAAAAATGTTTATTTTATTTACATTGAGAGAGAAAGTGCAAGCAGAGGAGGGGCAGAGAGAGAGGGAGGGAGAATCCCAAGCAGGCTCCACGCTGTCAGCACAGAGCCCAGCCCGGGCTTCAGACTCACAAACAGCAATATCAAGACCTGAGCCAAATTCCAGACTCTTGATTTCAGCTCAGGTCATGATCCCGGGGTCATGGGATGGACTCCCGGGTCGAGCCCCGAGTTGAGTGTAGAGCCTGCTTAAGATTCTCCCTTTCTCTGTCTCCCTCTGCCCCTCTCCCCCATTTGTGGTCTCTCTCTCACTAAATAATAACAACAACAATAATAATAATAATTAAAAAATACAAGTCATTTTAAAAAAAGATTTAAGTGCGCCTGGGGGACTCAGTCGTTAAGCATCCGACTTTGGCTCGGGTCATGATCTCATGGTTCATGAGTTCAAGCCCCGCTTCGGGGTCTGTGCTGACAGCGGCTCAGAGCCTGGAGACTGCTTGGATTCTGTCTCCCTCTCTCTCTGACCCTCCCCTGCTTGTGGTCTGTCTCTCTCAAAAATGAATAAACATTTTTTAAAAAACAACAAATAAATAAAAGATTTAAGAGATTTACCAACCAAATACAAAATGTCATTTAATGCATTCCACTTTGAAAAAACAAGCAAAAAGTATACAAATATGAAAACATTTTCGGAACAAGTGAGGAAGTGTGGACTGGGAATTATATGATTTTAGGGAGTCATTGTCCATTGTGTTGTGTGAGACAATGGTACTGTGGGGTAAGACAAGGTCCTTCTATTTTGGAAGTACATAAAGAGGAAATCAGGAATGATACGTAACATTATTTTTTCTAGTTCTTCATGTTTGAAAACTTCACAATAGCTGAAAGAGAGTGGCTTGTACCCATGTTTCTAGCCGGGCATACAGTAGGCAGGGTAAAGTGCATTACTCCTAACTGTACAACCAGACGAACCTGTACATATGTCCACACCAGAACGCACCCGGCAAAGTTCCCTCCAGCGCCCTGCCACCGCAGTTAGCCACTCACGGCCCTGATTTCTGGAGGAAATTCTGTTCGGGGTCTGGTTTCCTTTGCACAACCTGACTTCCCCCATATCAAGACCAGGTCGCAGGGCTGATGACGCCACGGTTGGCAAGGATGTGGGAAAACAGGCTCTCAGAAATTGCTCGTTGAAATGTAAATCGATGAGGCTTCCATAAGGCCGTTTAAAATGCCCACCGCCTTTGCCTTAGTAATCTACATCTCGGGTCCTAAAAACAAACAAACAAACAGACGCAACGCGTACAACGGTTTAGGGTGAAAGCCACGGGTTGGTTGTTTTGTTTTGTTTTACAGTGAAAACTTGAAAGCAACCTAAATATCCTGCAACAGAACCAAGGCCAGAAAAATCAGGGTCCACTTATACCGAGGTACGTCCTGCGATGCGCGCAGATGTGACTGGCGTCACCTGTAGGCCACACCACTCGGTTTGCAACGAAGCCACAGGCCACTAGTACCGTGTGTCTGCGGGACAGGAACGGGCCACAGGGAGTGACGGGAAATGTCCGTGCGAAGGACGGGGAGGTACACGAGGGCGCACGAGGGGACGGCGAACGCGGGCCCCGTGCGGTCCGCTTCCGAGCGCGGCGCAGGGACACGCCAACTATTCCGGGCGGGGCCGTGCGGTCAACGCCAAGGCAACAACCGCAACCGCACCGTGACTGAAAGAGGCAGAGAGGGCGCCGGGGTGCAGGCGGTGCAGGACGCGCGCACGGGCGGGGCCGTGGTCACCTGTGTTGGGGGCGGCCGGTGAGCGCGGGCCGCAGGTGGGGGGCTGAGGCGGGAACAGGGCTCACCTTCAACAACTGAATTACTCTGACGCAGGCGACACTGAGGCAGCGCAGACGCCGGGCGGTGGACGGGCTCACAAAGAGATCCCGGCCGCGGCGGGAGCCCGGACGGGGACGGGGACGGGCCGCCCGCCCCTCCCCTCTCCTCTCCCCCGCCCGCGCGCGCACCCCGCCCCCCTCCCCGCCCGCGCGCGCGCGCGCACCCGCCCCCTCCCCCACCCCCGCACCCCCTCCCCCACCCCGCCCGCCCGCGCACCCCCTCCCCCTCCCCGCAGAACTACGGCTCCCGGCGTGCCCCGGGGCAGCGCGGGCGCAGCGGCGCGTGCGCGGCGTGCGGCCGTTGGCTGGGGCGGCGGCTGCGCGGTCGCGGCGCGGTGAGGTCTGCGGGCGCTGGCAAATCGGGCCCAGGATGTAGAGCTGGCGGTGCCTGACGGCGCGTCTGACGCGGATCTGGGTGGGGTAGAGAGTAGGGGGCGGTAGTCGGGGGTGGTGGGAGAAGGAGGAGGCGGCGGCGAATCACTTATAAATGGCGCCGAAACAGGACCCGAAGCCCAAATTCCAAGAGGGTGAGTCCGGGCCCCCGGGGAGAGGCGGCCGGCGGCGCGGGAGCGGCGGGCCCGGCCGGGCGGCGGGGGCTCGGGGCCGGGGGCGACGCGGGCCGTGCCCGGGGGCCGGCGGGCAGCGCTTTGTGAGGAAGGCGCATTGCGGCGGCGGGCCGCGGCGCGGGCGGGACGGCCGCGGGCGAGGCCGGGGAGCGCCGGGCGTGGCGGAGCCTGGGCGCGCCGGCCGCCCCGGGAGGGAAGCGGGCGCGGGCGGCCGCCCATTGTGGGGAGGCGGCGGGCGCGCCATGGCGGCGGCCGGGCGGTGATGTGGCGTGGGGGAGGGGAGGCGGCGCTCGCGATGCGGGACCGCGGCCTGGGCGGCCCCCGGTCGGCGCACCACCCGCCTGCCGCCGAGGCGGTTGCGCCCGGCGGCGCGGCGGGGCCTGCCCGGGCCTCGCGTCTGTGGCGGGAGAGGCGCGCTGCTGCGAAATGGCCGCGGAGAGGCGGCCGCGCCATCATGGCCGCCGGCGCCCAGCGCGGGCCGCGCGCGCAGCGCCCCCTCCCGGCGGCCGCGCAGCCGCAATTCGGGGCCCGCGGGCGGGGCGGGGCGCGCAGCCGCGGTCCGGGGCGGGACCGGAGGGGCGCGCGGGGCTTTGTGGCGCCAGCGTCGTCGCGCGTGCGGGCGCGCTTCCCGCGCGGGGACCGGGCCCCCCGCCCCGAGGCTGAGTGCCGCGGCCCGGGACCGGCGGGGGCTCGGCCGCTGGCTCCTCTTGCTTAGCAATCGGGGCTGTTTTTTGTTTTTTGGTGACTAAGCCTTGGATGACGGTAGAAGCTGACTTTGTTGGAAGATCTTTAGTGTTTACGATTGACGCGTCTGTCGTGTACCTTAGAGCGGAGGCTTCGTGGTAAAGAAAGACGGAAGTAACGCTTCACAGCCGAGCGGGAACACTTGAAAAGGACCGTTCCTCGCGGTCGCTGTAGGCGTAGTCCCCACAGACGGCCAGACGTCTGCAGAAAACGTGTCGTCGCGGGGATTTTCAAACTTTTAGACTCCTTACCCCCCACCAAGCATGTTGTAACTGCATCGACTATTGAAGAAGTTATCAAAGCTATTTTTTATAAGGACGCGTTTTTTTCTCTTGTCCGAGTGCAATTTTGTATTTCAATTACGAATCCATCCCCCTCCCAGAGAACACCGCGCCGCGGTCGTGCGGGCAGTTCGTGTTCGCTTTCAGCCGAGCAGCGGGAAGAGCCATTCGCATGTTACTTAGGCTCCTTCAGAGTTAGGGCAGTTGTCGGATTAACCCAAGAGTTTATTCCATTCGTTCGGGAGGTCAGGTAATACCAGCACGTGACAGTCACAGCGCTTTGATAGCCATGCCCGTGTATTCGGTTTTCTCCGTAATACCGCGTGTTTCACGTATTTATAGGAAACTCCGGGAAGTGGTGCGTCTGTGGCACAGAAAGCGAGTCCTCACGGCGGGGCGTGGAAGGAATATCCCTGCGGGCTGCAGCAGTCGAGGACGGCTTTGTGGAGAAAGAGCTTTAGTGCCAGACTAGGGGGAGGAGACAGTGAGCGGGGAGCACAGCAGAGGGGAGCCCGTGTGCGGCTGGGCTGCTGAATTAGACCCCGGGAGGGACCAGAGGGCCCGGAGGAAGGCTGCAAAGCTGCTCACAAGAGTGTTGCCCTTACCATCGCATTCCAGATGTTTCTACTCTGTGTTAGAGCAGCTGGACCATCTTTAAGAAGTTAGTTATCTGTAGGGGCGCCTGGGTGGCTCAGTTAAGCGCCTGACTCTTGATTTCAGCTCAGGTCCTGATCTTAGGGTCGTGGGTTTGAGCCCCACGTCAGGCTCCAAGCTCCAAACTCAACATGGCTTGGAATTCTCTCTGCTCCTCCTCCCCTTGTACACGCTTTGTCTCTCTCTCCCTCTCTCTCCAAATAAACGTTTAAAAATGTTGTTTATAAGGTATGTTCAGAGAACACCTTGAAAAAGTAATACCCGGTTAGTGGTAACAGCATTGAACTAAAACACACTGCGGAAGAATTGAGCTCATGTGATGGTGGAAGTGTGGATTATCAGAAATAGTACTTTTTTCATGATTCCTTTAAACTGGGAAGTTTTTCTCACCTAAGGACGGCTCAGCATATGTTAGATAGGCAGTTTTTAAGCAGAGGGACTATTTTGTACTGGACTTGATCCTCCCCTTCAAATTCTATCCCAGCAAAGGGTAAAGAAAACTCTTGGGCATTTTAGGCCTTACCAGGAATTCACAGTCGGTGGTAGCTTGTCATTGTTCCAGGTGAGCACAAACCAGCGGGAGGATGGGGCCTTGGAATCTCATCAACCTTGAATTTGAGAGCGTTGGGCAGAATTACTTTTGTCTTAGGGTACTAGAAGGATTAAGAGTGGAAAAAGGCTTCAACAGCCTTTGCTCCTTCCCTGGTTACCAGGCTTTTCCTGCACTTTTATGAGAAGTAGGCAATCGATGTTTGTTATCCTGGGTCGAGTGCCTCCAGCATGCTGCCGATGTCAACACAATGGTAGGGCTAGGTAGCTGCAGCGGAGGAGGCCAGGACAGTGGTCTTTGGCGGCCTCCAGGAAGAGGGAGGACTAAGGCTCCTTCCGCTGTGTCTTTAGAATGTACCTGAAGAGTGCGGTTAGGAGTCACAGGTCTGATCTTTGGTGCTGCTCTTAGTTAGTGCTACCTTACTCACATCCCCGGGGTCTCAGTACTCAGGAAGGCTCCGCTCTGGATGCACCCCAGCCCCGGGAACTCCCTCCAAAACTGATCTAACCCCCTCCTTGCAGTTCCTGTTTTGGTTTGTGCTCCTCTGAGTCTGGGAGTCAGTTTAAACTTTCTGCTTTTGCTTAGTTGTCCTTAATTTCCCACTGTTTTTGGTTCAGACCTATTTCTCACCACGGACTGCTGGGAGAAGTCTTAGATTTGTTTCCCTATTTCCAGTCTCCATGGAAGCTCTGCACAGGCCCATCTTCTGGCACATTCTTCAGAGGAGAACCACTGCACAAGAATGAATTATGGGGAGAACTTTGAGTCAAGTCACTCCACCTACTCGGGGAGGTTTTAAGAACAGGTCTCTGGTGAAGCTTGAGAATCTGTAGTTTTATTAGTTTTTAAAATTTATTTATTCTTGAGAGAGAGCAAGGGAGGGGGAGAGAGAGGGAGAAGGAGAATCCCAAGCAGGCTCCGAGTTGTCAGCCCACTGTGGGGCTCAATCCCACAAAACGTGAGATCATGACTTGTGCCAAAATCAAAGAGTCAATCAACACTTAACTGACTCAGCCACCCAGTCGCCTCAAAAATCTGTAGTTTTAAAAACTCCCAAGAAATTCTTGGTCAGATTTGGGAGTTGTTCTTATCGGATAAAGTCCAGACTTGAGAACATGACATAGAAGGCAGGCACATCGTGATCTGTGTAACTTGGGTTTCTACTATTATATGTGTATCTTGTGCTCCAGCGATAGTGAACTGTTTATATACAAATGGTGGGGAGTCTCATAGTGTCACCTTGTCATGTTTCTGTGCTTCTGAACCTGTTTCCCCAGTAGCGCATCATTCACTCCTATTGCACATGAAGATAAAAATATGAAATCCAGTAAATTGGTGTGTAACTATTTGCTTCCGTTAACTTTTTTTTTTTTTTTTTTTTTTTTTTACTTTTACAGGTGAGCGAGTGCTGTGCTTTCATGGGCCTCTTCTTTATGAAGCAAAGGTATGAAACCTGTTTTCCTTTGACAAGTTAGCTGAAATTATTGGTTAGATGATTTTCGAGTAGTAAGAGAGTTGTTGCCTTTTTCCTACATTTGTGGTTCATAGAGGCCCCTTCTGTTCACTTTCGGGGTGTCTCACTGCCTGCTGAGTGGGTCACATAAAGCACTGCCACCTTGCCATTCGTCCTACTGACCTGAAGACCCCGTAGTCGGAAGGAGCATTTGAGGGGAGAGAAAAGACTGGTTGTCTGTGGGAGCAAGTCACATTGTGTCGTTAATGACTTGTGAGGACATGCTGCCAGTCACTTTTGTGTGTACATACAGTTTGTTGAGTAAGCACTGAGCCCACCTTACACTAAGGATAAAACCTAACAGTGAAATGTGAGGACGTTTAACTTAATTTTATTTGTTGGCTTGCCTGTCAGAGTTTGAATTCTAGGGGGCTTCCTTTCCTCGCTGTCAGTGTCTGGTCCCAGTTGTGAAAACTGGTTTAACGTTTAGCCAGAGGTAAATGAAATCATGAATTCCCAAGTAAAAAGTGTTTTTAGTATTTCGTTTCTGGTAATTTTTAGCTCACGTATTTATCGTGTGACTGTTTTTAACAGTGGTTTTAAAAATGATATGCATAGCAATATGGTGGTTAGTTACACGCAATTTCTACAACATTCTTGGTGGGTAGTTTATATGTGTCTTTGAAAATAGTCTTAACAATTTTGAAGCGTGTCCCCAAATAATAACCATTTTCACTACTTTTCAGTTGTTTTGAATATATAGATGTGTGTTTTTGAAGTTCTCAAATGGCTGAATTTGGATTAGTGGGGAATCCGTTCAGGAATGTCATGTGTACTCTTACTACAGTTTTAAGTCAGTTGTGAGTCCTTTTGATCATTTATATCCCGGAGTCTTATTTTTGTTGTGTTAACTTTTAGCCCACTCCACTTTTCTCCTCTGGCAGCTGAAACTCTGGTTAATAGCTTAAGTTTTCATGGTTCTCTTGGCTTGCCTCAGATAAAGACTTTAATCCATGACGGAGAGCAGTCCTTCTAACTTGTCCTACTTATTAATACCTTTAATAATTCGTTCTAATTTGTTTGGCTGCTTTTAAGAAGAATATAAAATGTTTTTCATCTGTCGCTTTTCTAGTTATTGATGTTTTGCAGCAAAAGTTTATTGCCTGCCGTAAGTTGATGGCACTTTCTAATAACATGGTATAAATAATTTTCTTTAGCGGAATTTGTTTTTTTGAAATAAATAATCGCTCCTGGCTGGCTAACCTTTGAAAAAGTGCAAACATGGCTTTCTTTAGCTGTTCTTGGAGAGTTGATCTAGCTCCTTGATTTAAGGGTCAGGGGGACCTTTTATTGGGGACCTTTCATTAGGGGTTCTCAGCTTTGTGGGCTGACTCCCACAGACTGATCCTACGGTGGTTGTAGAACACGGTACCGCGTGCAAGTAGCCTGAGGGCCTGCATGGTGTTCTGTTTGACAGTCTTTCTTGTGCTCGTTTTGGTCCCCAGAGTTCGGGTGGAGTGTCTCTGAAAGTCGCATGCTTGGAAACCATCCAGGTAGTTGTCGCCTTTCTTAAAAATGATTTCTGAGTGAATTTTCTCTTTTTATTTCAGTGTGTGAAGGTTGCCATAAAGGACAAACAAGTGAAATACTTTATACATTACAGTGGTTGGAATAAAAAGTGAGTATTAGTATTAGATCTTTAAGAGCAATTTTATTTCTAACAAGGTAGATTGTGTCATGTGTGTCACAAACCCATGCTTTTTTTTTTTTTAATTTTATTAAAAAGAATTTGCACATTTTTTTAAGTTGATTTATTTTGAGTGAGAGATGTGAAGCACCAGTGGGGGAGGGTCAGAGAAGGTGGGGGTGGAATCCCAAGCAGGGGCTTGCGCTCATGGACTGTGAGATCATGACCTGAGCCAAAGTCGGATGCCTAACTGAGCCACCCAGGTGTCCCGCAAACCCATGCTTCTTAATTCTTGGATCGTTTTAATGTATATTGAATCAAGGATGAAGCATTTGTAGTATGATGAAAATAATAGAAATTAAGGTCCACCAACCATTTCACTTTAAAGTCTTTGAATTATTTCTCGTGTTCCAGTATAATGTCTAATAATCGTTGGTCAGTCAACTGCTCTTGGTACATCTTAGGACAGCTTGAGTTTTTTGCCTTCGCGCAACTGCACAGTTATTGTGTAGGTTACTACAAACAGTTATACTCAGAGCTAGTTGGATTATTCTGCCTGGAAAAGGAAAAAGGAAAGTTGCCTTATTATTGGAAGTAATGACCAACTAGTATTCTGAATTTTGGGGACATAAATGTTGGCAGAGAGTGATTTCATGTGTTTCATTTTTTACAATATGGTTTAATACAGATACAGAGATTTAATCGCCTAATTAAACCTAATTTTTCACCTTGAAGAGTTAGACTTTTTTTTTTTTTTTTTTAAGGAAGTGGTGTATTGATCCATTACCAGGAGTAGACAGTGGTCACAGATTGAACACATTCTGAAATATCAAGCCAGTGGAGCTCTTTCAGCATTGGGTCTGTCTTCTTGGGACCCACAGATATGTTACATCTAATAATTTACTCCTATTTACTCATTTCTGGTGCTTGAAATGAAATATTCTGTGACTTTTACTATGAGAGGTTTTAAATTACTTCTATTAATGTGTTTTGTCCTTCAGAGATTGCCAGAAAGTAGTTTTTGGGGCGTTGTTTTTTAGCACCTTTTAAAGCTTTCTGTGCCCTGAGTTGTGCTCTGGTACCCAGTTCTCCATGTGATCAGGCCGTCAGATTGGAGGATTACTCCCAACGCATGCTGTGGAATGAGGTGTTGTCTATGACTTTCACTGGCCCTGTGACTTTGGTCTTGTTTCATATAGTCCCTTACCAGCTCAGTTTTATTTGTTAGAAAATTTTTTCAGAAAATGCTTTTAGCTCAGAAAAAATATCAGACCCTTTTCTTCCATTAGTATAGTTGCAGAAAAATAGAAATCTAAAATGTGTCAACGTCCAATCCTCACAACTTGTAAATTTTTTCAATTTAATAATGATAGGTAAGATTTTAAATATTGAGGAATTGGGAAGATAATGGAGAAAACTATCCTTTTGGGTTTTTTGTTTGTTTTGAGAGAGGGACAGCATGAGTAGGGGACGGGCAGAGAGAATCCCAAGCAGCCCTCTGCTCCATCAGCACAGAGTCTGACTTGGGGCTTGAACTCCCGAAACTGAGAGATCATGACCTGAGCTGGAATCAAGAGTTGGATGCCTAACCAACTGAGCCCCGTAGGCGCCCCGAAAACTATCCTTGTCTTAGAGAAGTAAACTGATTTTAAATGTGATTTCAGTATTAATGCTAAATTATTTCTAACATCCAGGAGAGTTTATCATATGGCTACTAGTGTATATTGTAGTTTTCCTATTGAGAAAATGTTTAAGCCCTAGTTCAGTCTTGTATTAGACTTATTTTACATACTGATGCTGTGTCAACTTGAGTAAAGTTGACAGTATTACCGTATGGTAAGAGTCTCCTTTCTCTACAGGTAATAGAATGTCGTCTTTATGCATATTACGTATAGGAAAGTTAAAGTTCATCCAGGAGATCAAAGAAAAACAAATAGTAAATTCATGGCATAGGTTTGCCCTCCTCCCCATTTAAATACTTGTTGTAGGATTTGTGTTTTAACCTTTTTATGTATAATATTGTATAAAATTACATGTAGATGTGTATAGCTTAAAGACTGGATTTTGAGTGACATTTGTAGCTTATGAGACATTTAAAGTGCCAAATGCTTCTATGTCCTGATTTTACTGCTTCAAAATAATGTTTTTTCCTTTGTTAAGAGTTCAGTAACAAATGATAGACTACATAGATTTCGTTTTACTCTTTGTAAAGCTAATTTTATAAATTCCTTGGAAAAAGAATTTAAAAATGGCATTCAACATTGGAGATCTTTCATATCTTTGTAGATGTAAAATTGAGGATATTAACAAACAAAGATGTGTTTTTTTTGTAGTTGATTTGGAATGTAGATAAATAGACATAATATTGGAAAATGTGATTTTTAGTGAGAAGCCTTGAAACGGGGAGTAGTTATTCAGCAGCCCAGTGAGTGTGTTATGTGGGATTTTCTTTAGTTTTGTTTTTTAGTTAGTGCTGTGTGAGCAGTGTCACGGGTCATTGTGATTGTGGGAGTTGGTGACAAGCTGCCTTTAGAAAATTCTGAACTTTGTGAATGCTTGTGACCTGTGTTGGCCTTCAGTTATTAGCCTAGTAGTGATGTTCCTCAGAATAAAAGATGTCATTTAATTTTCCCGTGGTTCAGCAAGGGTTTTAGGTTCTGACACATAAAGGAAACCAGAATTGATTTGGTATTTATTTTTTCATTAAAAATTTTTTTTTCAAGTAAATTCTGTGCCCAGCTTGGGACTCGAACTCTTGAACCCGGGATCAGGAGTTGCATGCTTTACTTACTGAGCCAGCCAGGGGCCCCTTGATTTGGTTTTTAGATCAAAGTGCTTATTTAGATGCGTTTTCTATCAGAGGGGGATGGGATATGCCGGGAACTACAGTGGAACTTTGTGGTAAATAAAAATTGGCCAGCTCTCCCTGATTCAGAGAAAATTAGAATAGATGGAAGTAGATGTGTAAATAAAAAGTAAGATTCTCATTTTGGAAGTGGTTTGTAAGATTCTTTTAGAAAGTCCTAGAGCAAAAGCCCAATCTGCAAATTGGAATTTTTAGAACTTCAGGAAGTATTTTTTTTAAAAGCACAATAGATAACATATTTCTAAATTGTCAAAAACCTTACTGGGACTTGTTGACACAGACATTTAAATACTCCATTGGTGAATAAATCTTAGTAAAGCTTAAGCTAAATTCTGCACCCGGTTACTGAGATTACTTTGTGCTGTGCTGTCTGTATCAGAAGTGCTGGGAGGCCCAGGCGCTCTGAAAAAGCTTTGAAGACACGTGAGGATATTGTAGCCCTTTTTCCTGTTCCTGAAGGAGCTCCCTCAGTACACCACCCCCTCCTGACCTCTAGGTAAATGCATGTTTTAAAGTTCTCTCTAGGAAATCGTGTTGAAGATTGCTTTTTAATTATTTATTCTCCTTTTGGTTATCTTACGTAAGAGGTCAGAAGTGGGAAATCCTTTGCTTTGGGCCCATCTAATCGTGTCACTAAAGGAGCTCCCTCAGCAGGAGGAAAGAAGCACTTTGCATGAATAGTTAAGCATTCCCTAAGAAATACCTTGTTTTTGCTTTCCCCTTTGGAAAAAAAACATCAGAAATCTTTTTTTGTGGTTAAAAATTATTTTTAATGTTTAATTTTGAGAGAGAGAGAGAGAGCGCAAGTGGGGGAGGGCAGCCGGGGGGGGGGGTGCGCAGAGGATCAGAAGCCGGCTTCTCATGACAGCAACGAGCCTGATGTGAGGCTCAAACTCAGGAACCTCGAGATGTGACCTGAGCTGCATTCGGACACTCAACTGACTGAGCCACCCAGGTGCCCGGACACTCAGACATCTTGAAGGAAGGAGCTTTTCTAAGTGCCAGAGTGCTTAAGTAACTGGATGTTTTAAAGAGTGGTCGGTTCTTCCTCTGGATATTTAGGAAGCCATCTCTGGTTCTGTGTTGGAAGTTAGTGCGTTCATGAGTGAGTGAAGGCTGAGGATGATGAAGTCCGATAAACCATTGTAATCGTTTGATTTACAGTATTTGCTGAGTTGGTGTGGATGGTATTTGAGTGTGATAGACCTAACAGAGTTCTGACATACCTTGAATGTTTTTTACAGGTCAGACTCTGAACCGTTTTACAAGTATTATTTCTTGTGACAATACTGTAAGGGTAGGTACTGTTACCTCCCATTTTATAGGTGATGAAAGTGAGGCACGGTTCTGTAACCTTGCTAATTAACCAAGTAATTTTTGTTGTTTAAGATAATCAGCTTTTTATGGACCTTTATGCTTCATTTTTTTTTGGAAGTTAAAATTCTTTAGGTCTCTTTATTCTGTAAGGATAATTACTTAAGGACTGTTTTTCTTATTAGAGGTCGCAGGGCTCACCCAAAGTGGGGCTTGTGCTCACCTGAAGCAGGGCTCGAGCTCATGAACTGTGAGATCATGACCTGAGCTGAAGTCAGATGCTTAACCTACTGAGCCACCCGGGCACCCCTGCTTAGGGACTGTTAATGTTCAGTGCCATATTCTACAGCATTTTAAGAAAGGATTTGAATAATCTGTTTTTGGAATCTGGCAGTTAAGATTTAGCATGCTGCTTTTGAGGATATAAAGTTTCCTTCCCTTACAGAACAGGTTTTCACTGGATTTTCACTTCAGTTGAGAATGAATTTGTAGTCTCAGTTAATTAAATTACTTCAGAGAAATCCAAAGTCTTGTCTCTTGGATCTCTAAAAGTAATTGGAGGCAGGGTCTGAATAGTAGTAAAAATATTTTTGAATGATCATTTAACTTTTGTCTTTTTCAGTTGGGATGAATGGGTTCCAGAAAGCAGAGTACTCAAATACGTGGACACCAATCTGCAGAAACAGCGAGAACTTCAAAAGGCCAATCAGTAAGTTTGTTTTGGCAACATGAGTATGAAGAGACAGGTCTGTAAATTAGTTTTGGGAAGTGGAATGAACAGTAGAAATCCTGTTGACTGCCTGCCTAAAAAATGACTCTTGGTACCTGTCAGCTGCCGTGTTGTGGCTTTGACTTCAATCAGAGAAGCCTTTCCTAGAAAAAGGAAGTAGTAGCAGACAGGCCATTTCAAGTCTGTTGGTAGAGTTAGGTAGGAAACGGCAGGATGTTGCTGGAAATTTCTGTAGTTGGAAACGCTTTGTGATCTCGGCTCCTGGGCTCTCTGGGAGTTACACTTGAGAAGGGGACGGAGGACCTCAGTTTGAATATAAATTTCAAAATGGAATCAAGCTGGCACAATTTATTTTTCCATAGAAGTACTCACTTGATGACGACTTTATTGACCTTCTCTTTGAAGGGAGCAGTATGCGGAGGGGAAGATGAGAGGTGCTGCCCCGGGGAAGAAGGCCGCCGGCCTGCAGCAGAAAAGCGTTGAAGTGTAAGCAGCTCTGCTTCTGTTGTAGTTTTGCGTATGGCTTTAGAAATGAGCTTCAAGCTCCGTATGTATACCTGTCGTCCTCTATTAGAGCTCCTTGAAAATGGAAACTGGAGCATTTCAACTTGGAAAATGCCAATGAGAACTCCATTCTCAAGTGTTCAGATGGTGAAAATACATAATTATTACATATTCCTTACTTTCCCTAGCAGGTTTTCTTACCCATCCGCCCCACTTTGTTTTGTGGTGAAACATATATAACATAAATTTATCCCTTAACTCATTTTTAGGTGTATAATTCAGCCACATTGAGTACACTCACAGCCCTTTTTAAGGGGTGCTTGTGTGTATGCATGTATGTGTTTTTTATTTTTTCTTACAAATCTAATACTTTAGTAGGACAAAGTCCTATTTTGGGGGTAGATTTGTGTTTTCAATAGTGCTAAAAATACTAGTTTAAGTCTTCTTGAAACTCATGGTAAGAATATGTGAGATGTTAAAATTTCAAATTACCCATCCCAGGGAAAAACCTTCCCTTGTTAGCTCTTAAAATTTAGAACATCTTGGTAATAAAACCCACTTGTGGAAGTCATGCACGCACGACAAATCGAAAACTTTTATTAAAAAGATCATTTTATTTCTTGTGACTTGGTTATTTCCATTTAAAAACAGGTAGTTTAAGGAGTGGTCATGTTCTTGTCAAAGGATCCAAAGTAAACTGCTCTAAATACAGTTTCTCTAAGAGAAGTACAAGATTATTGCTTTAGAGTCACTGGTCTGACTTTATTGCCTGAGAATTAGATGTGACCAATTAAGGTAATTATGTATTTTGAAGGTTTGCTCTTTTTGAGGAGATAATGGTTAGTTAGGGAGTTGGGTGAGTTACATTTTGGGGGTGGCCCCTAACTTGTGAATAAGTCATAACAAACGACGTTGTTCTTTGGAAAGCTGCTGCATAGTAGTGTTAGGACTTTAATAGAAAGGAGTCTCTTAAAAGTCAACAACTTTCTCGTATGGAAAAAATACGATGGATTTTTACCAGTGAATAATATTTCATATAATCCTAATCCTTTATCATGCTTAAGTTGGTAGAGAAAATTTACGTGGTAGTAGGCTTAAGAATTACTTTTGAAGTTGAATATAAACCTGGAGCCTGGATTTTGTAGAACTAATAATGTAATATAAACTACAATATATTTATAATTTACATGCTGTGAACTTGTAAATTAATAATACAATCCTAGAAGTCTCCCAACGTGGTTTTGTTTTATTTTTCTATCGTATGCAGGGAGGTGTGAATTTAGCTAACTATCGATGAAAATTCTTAATGTTTGAGCAGGAAACTATATTCACATCCCGATCTTCCCATTCAAGGCAGTATTTCTCTATGAACTTAACCGTGGTAAAAGGGAATGTGCGGGGGCAGGTGTACTAGCAGTAATCACTGATTTTTCTTTCTCTTTTTTTCCCTTCTCCTTTTAGGAAAACCAAAAAGAATAAACAGAAAAGTAAGAATATTAACTTTGTTAAAATTAACTATTTTACCTTTATAACATTTCTATTTTGAAATCAGTGTTATATTTTAAGAGTTATGAAGTTTTTAAATAAATGTCGGATGATAATGTTGCTAAATGTCTAATGCTAAATGTTTGATTGAACTATTTTATAAAAATTGTAATTTTGGTGGGACTATGATTTTTTAATGTAGCTTCAAGTAATACCTGTGTAATGGAATAGTGAAGAAAGAGGGTGTATCATGAGAGTATTTTCCTGAAGAGTTTTTCCTGTATTAAGCTGAGACTCTCCTGTCCTCCTGCATGTGTCTAGCACCTGGAAATGGAGATGGCGGCAGTACCAGTGAGACACCTCAGCCTCCTCGCAAGAAAAGGGCCCGAGTGGATCCTACTGTTGAGAATGTGAGTTTTCTTTAACGTTATGAATAGCATGTTAGTGTTTCTGGTCTGTGCAATAAAGTAGTCAGAACTTGAGTCTTAAAAACATGTTAACATGGTTAACTACTGAGATGAAAACAATTCCTCTTTTGGATTTAAGGATTTTTTTAGTACATCTTCTTTTATTTTACATGTAGCTCTGCATGTGTTTCTGCTGTACACGCCCTTCCCAGCTCACCGTCAAATATTTGTTTGTAAGCTCTAGGTTCATGTCCAGGACTAAATATTTCACTGGTATTCGACTGTATAGATTTATTAGTTCACTTTGAATGGTTTAGTATGTCCCAAGATGATTTAATAAACCCATAAAAAAATGCCACAAAAGCTTTATCCAGTCTGCATATGTGTGTGTGTGTGAATATGAGTTTAGAATTCTTAGGTAAGTGATAAAATGTCTTATTTCTGGTTTCCAAATTTAGGAATTTGGAAATCGGGTTTTAATTTTTTTTTTTATAGTTTATCGTCAAGTTGGTTTCCATATAACACCCAGTGCTCTTCCCCACAAGTGCCCTCCTCCATGCCCATCACCCCCCTTCCCCTCTCCCCCTCCCCTTAAAGCCCTCAGTTTGTTCTCAGTATTGAAGAGTCTCTCATGCTTTGTCTCCCCCTCTCCCTCTTTTTCCTCCTTCCCCTCCCCATGGTCCTCTGTTAAGTTTCTCCTGTTAGACCTATGAGTGAAAACATACGGTATCTGTCCTTCTCTGCCTGACTTAACTTTGCTTAGCATGACACCCTCGAGGTCCATCCACGTTGCTGCGAATGGCCAGATTTCATTCTTTCTCATTGCCATGTAGTATTCAGTTGTATATATAAACCACATCTTCTTGATCCATTCATCAGTTGATGGACATTTAGGCTCTTGCCATGATTTGGCTATTGTTGAAAGTGCTGCTATGAACATTGGGGTACATGTGCCCCTATGCATCAGCACTTGTGTATTCGGGTTTTAATTTTTAACTGACGGTTTATACTTCTGACGCTGAGGTTAGGAAGCAGTGGTATACTAAAAAGAGTGGTATGTTGTGAATATAGGCAGTTCTTGAAGACTTCATTAGAAATCAAGACATTTAATATTATGTTTAAAGAAGTAACTTTAAGGTAATCCTATTTGGCATAGTCCTTGGCTATCAACAGTAAACATGAAAATACCAGGTTAAAGAGCATCAGAGTGTTCATTTACAGAAAAGTGTACTGAAGAATTTTTCCCTTCACATGAAAAGGTACTGAATAGACCAGATATTAAGAGAAGCTTCTCTTCTCCCAGTAGCTTAGCTGTGTAGATTTTTCATTTATGATTTTTGAAATGCCAGCTCTGGTGGTCCATTGGAATACTTTACTTCAGGGGCATCTGGGGGGCTCAGCTGCTGCGCGTCCACCTCTTGATTTCAGCTCAGGTCCTGATCCCAGCCCAGGGCTGCGGGATCAAGCCCCATGGTAGACTCCGAGGTGACAGTGCAGAGCCTCTTTCTCCCTCTGCCCCTTTCTTCTGTGTGCATGTGCTCTTTCTGTCTAAAATTAAAAATATCTATATATGTATACTTATGTACACATGTACTCGGTGCCTCTAAAGATTGAGAAAAGCCCTGAATTTTGGTGGTGGTATTGAGCGAGAAAAGAGATTTTTAAAGCCCTCCCTTTTTCTGTTCAGGAGGAAACATTCATGAACAGAGTTGAAGTGAAAGTAAAGATTCCTGAAGAACTAAAACCATGGCTTGTTGACGACTGGGACTTGATTACCCGGCAAAAACAGGTACCTTGAAAGCTACACAGACTGTAATCTATAGGATATGTTCTTGCTGATGTGGGAACAAATTTTTAAGGAAAACATTGTATAGACATGACTATCGAAGGGGTGTGATTGGTGAATATTATTTTAATTCAGAGACTGAACAGCTTGATCATCAGAAGGCATGACTTGAAAAGGAAAAAAAAAATCCATGAGTTTATAGTGAGAAAAGGTGGTGATAACTCAGTTCTGGAGCTTGGGAGGATAGGACATCCTGCAAACTGTCAAATCGAAGTAGTGTGTGTTTCCTGTTCTGTCACTGAAAACGTGGTGTCCTCACGTGGTGCTGCTCCTGGAGTGTAGGAAGCACACGCTACTCTGCAAAGTGCTCATGGCCTCCAGGAAGACCTGCGTCTTCTAGCTTAGACGTCTGATTACTAGTGTAAGGGACATCGGGGCTTTGCGAGGTACGTGTGTGACACTGCAAGAGTGCAGTCCTCAAATCCAAAGTGGAGAACTTTATAGGACAGAGACCAAATTCTTAACGAATAGCATGGCCAGGAGCGGGGGTAAGGAGACTTGCGAGACCTCCATCATATACAAATATGGACCCCGTTTGGTTCTTGATTTGGTTCTGGAGCTGAACTGCTGCGTTCAAACCTTGGCCTTACCACTTAGAGTTTGGACACATTACTCAGCCTTTTTGTGTCAGTAGGTCCCTATATCACACTACCGATGTGAGCATGGCGTGAGATTTCATGTCAGACAGGGTGTGGCACATGGTGTACACACCGTAAACAATGACCGTGTCCTGGAGGGAGGTACATTTCTGTGTGGTGCATTCCCTACGTAGTGAATAGTGTGTGGGTGTGTGGGTGTGCGTGTCTACCAGATACCAGTCTGTAGAGCTGTGCTGTCCGGGACGGCAGCTGCTGGTCACATTGGGTACTTCCTTGAAATTATTAAAATAAAATTTTAGTTCCTTAGGCACATTACCCATGTTTTAAGTGCTGGAGAGTGTCATTTCCTATTTTGTAATACTATTAGGTGGTCTCTTAGGCTTTTCCATTATAATTTTCCTTTAAAAAAGGAACAGTAGTATTCAGGTGTTATTTTTTTTTTCATAGCTCTTTTATCTTCCTGCCAAGAAGAACGTGGATTCCATTCTAGAGGATTATGCAAATTACAAGAAATCTCGAGGAAACACAGATAATAAGTAAGAATATACAAATCTTACAAGTATATATAAAGACATATTCTTTCAAGTATTCTTACTTCCAAATCTTAATCTTTTGAAATGTGCACTTCCTCTAAATGTCATCAGAAACTAGCAAAATAGAATTTCATTGGTTGGCAAACTGTTCCTTAAAGGGCCAGATAGTAAATATTTTAGGTAAAATTGAAGCTATTCTGTGTTAAGTGCGTAATATAACCATTTAAAATAAAACTGTTTGAAAATGTAAAAGCCATTCTTAGCCTGAAGGCTGTAGTTTACTTAACACTGGTTTATTTTTGGCATTAATTTGTCTTGTGCTATTGTTTAAATCTCTTGTCTTAAAAAATCTGTTGGGTAAAAATTGTCATCAGTTAAACCTTCAACTCCGCCCCTTGCTCTTATGTGGGTTGAATTAATCCCCATTTCTCAACTGTCCGTGTCCTCCTTTACAAGTGCGTGTTTTTTGTCTGTCAGGGAGTACGCTGTGAACGAGGTGGTGGCCGGCATAAAGGAGTACTTCAATGTGATGCTGGGCACGCAGCTGCTCTACAAATTCGAGAGGCCGCAGTACGCGGAGATCCTCGCAGACCACCCGGACGCGCCCATGTCCCAGGTGTACGGGGCGCCGCATCTACTGCGATTGTTTGGTAATGTGCCTTTGAGAAAAACACTTTTTCCTTTGGGATTTTAATAGTTTTGTTTTTCCTAATTGATATGAAGGGGTTACAGAAAATATTCTAAAATACTCCATTTCAATTTGGGTTTTTAATTGAAAATGGTAAACATCAAAATCTGTTTAAAAGTTAAGAGTCTCTGAGATCGTGTATTTTAAAGGAATCTGTGATGATTGCGTTTGGTCACTTAGTAAAACCAACGCCCATGGTGCTACCTCGGATATAACTGGCTACATTATTTTGTCTCCACAGTACGAATCGGAGCCATGTTGGCCTACACTCCTCTGGATGAGAAGAGTCTCGCGTTGTTGCTGAATTATCTTCATGATTTCCTAAAGTAAGTGTGACCATATGCTTGAAGTGGGAAACATGACTTAGTTCACTGAGTGCACTGAAAACTGTTCTAGCCCCTCGACGCTGTAGAGAGTAGAACATGGGAGGGCCAGCGTGAGCAGAGCAAAGCGGTACAGGAGTGAGTAGAGACGTTAATGGAACACGAGTGCCAGCAGTGAATACCACGAGTGGTGGAGTGGCACCTTGGAGCCACTGGGGAAAGATGGGAACTGCTGGCTAGTGTTCTGGAAGGAAACCCATCAGATCCACACTGACTGTCACATACCAGAACGGTAGATGAATCGAAAGTTTAAATCTAAAATTGAAACTATTCAGATAATAAAAGAAAAGTAATATTTTCGTTATTTTTGTAGTGAGAAAAGTCTTTCTAAATAGTAAAATGGGGGCTTGGCTGGCTTAGTCGGTAGGTGTCTGACGCTTAATCTCGGTTCAGGTCATGATCTCAGGGTCATGAGTTCAAGCCCCACATCATTGGGCTCTGCACTGACTGTGGAGCCTGCTTGGGATTCTCTCTCTCCCTCTCTCCCCGTTCCCAGCTTGTGCACCCGTGCCTTATGTTGCTCTCTGTCTCAGAAGAAATAAACTTTAACAAAACAAAACAAATAATAAACTCAGTATGGGAAATAATTTGGCTGTGTAAACAGTGAAAATTCTGTGATAAAGTAGTAACAGACAAAGAATTTTTAATAAAGGTGAACAAACCAGTGAAAAGTAGGACATTGGGATTTCACAGAAATGGCAGTACAATGGGTTACCAAAAATCTGTTCAGTGTTCCAACAATCAAAATAGCTGTGCCTCAGTGGCTACGATTAAACATGCTGAAATGGGGAAAAGGGCAGTCCTGGTCTCTACCTCTTAGAGGGCATTTCGGCAGCGCCTGTTGGAAGTTCAAGTGGGAACTTAGCCTATTGAAATGTTTAAGTGCAGGAAGATTTCCAAATATGTGGGTATTTAAAATACACATATATAACAAACTTTTTTAAACGTTTACTTATTTTGAGAGAGAGCACATGAGCAGGGGAGGGGCCAAGAGAGGGAGAGAAAGAATCCAGGCAGGCCCTGCACTGCCAGCGCAGAGCCTGACGAAGGGATCGAACCCCGGAACCGTGAGATCATGACCTGAGCTGAATCAAGTGTCAGATGCTTAGCCGACTGAATCCCCCCTCCAGGTGCCCCTAAGATATACGTGTATAATGATGAAGCATTCCAAACTGCCAAGCTGCTGGTGGAGGCCTGCAGGTCTAAATATTCTGATAGGGAAGATCGCCGTGTTGTGTCCACCTCAGCTCAAGTTGCTGTAAAGAGTATGTGTGATAAGATTCTCCTCATTCATAGAGGAACATCCTTAGTCTTTGGAAAAGATCTAGAAAAGTGTGGGTCATGCCAAACTGGATGATTTCTTGGGCATAGTTTTAGGAGGGAAGGTCATGTATTTCTGTATTTGAATTTTCTTAAAATCATACCATGTGATTTATAATTCTAAAACTGCAGCACATGCCTGCGATCTGTGGTCTGTTCTGCCAGTGAGAAGTAGAGTCCTCTCTCGGCCTCGGTTTCTTTGTGAAGTAAAAGTACTATGATTTGACACTTTATTTCAGGTCTCTGATTTTTATGGTGTTCATTTCAAGTTTAAACTCGAAAGTGTCACTTTCTGAGTCTGTATTTAACATAACGAGTTTCAGAGAGCTAAGAAAAACACTTAAGATGTTCTTCGAGGATCTTTGTGGGGTTCCTGGGTGGCTCAGTCAGTTAAGCATCTTTCAGCTCAGGTCATGACCTCCGGTTCATGAGTTTGAGCCCCACATCAGTCTTTGTGCTGACAGCACAGAGCCTGCTTGGGATTCTCTCTCTCTGTCTCTCTCCCCACCTCTCCCCTGCGCTTGCTGGCTCTCTCAATAAATAAATAAACTTAACTTCTTAAAAAAAAAAAAAAGATATAACATTTGTTTCGTAAAGATGGTCCAAGCTCTCAAGTTGGTATTCTGAAGACAACCAGCTGTTCTTGGCTTTGAAACAGGGGAGCAGCTCTGGACCTTCATGCATCGTTGTTTGGTCCATAACCGTGACTGTCTGAATTGTAATTGTGTTTTACTGTGAGGTTGCCATTATTTTAGTATATTTTAAGAGAAATTGTTTTGTGCAGCTTCTGTGCCTTGATTTGGATCAAGGTCTACGATTCTTTTTCGTCTTCATAATGAATAATATTTTATTTTTAGATACCTGGCAAAGAATTCCGCAACCTTGTTTAGTGCCAGCGATTATGAAGTCGCCCCCCCTGAGTACCATCGGAAGGCCGTGTGAGGCGAGGCGCTGACACTCACTCTGTTTGGATTTCTGTAAACACATTTTTGTTTAGTCCTCCTCTTGTACAAATGATGTACTTTGCAAATGTTAGTGTATAACAGAATTGATGTTTGTTTTCTGTTTGATCTTAAACAGAGAAAATAAAAGGGGTTACAGCTCCTTTTTTCTTTTCTTTTTTTTTCATTTCAAAGTCGCTACCAGTGTATTATTCAGTGATGGACAACGAGAGACATACTGTAGAGTGTTTTATTGCCTAGTCGACAAAGCTGCTTTTGAATGCTGGTGGTTCTATTCCTTTGACACTACGCACTTTTATAATATGTGTTAATGCTATATGACAAACTGCTCTGATTCCTAGTGCCAAAGGTTCGATTCAGTGTATATACCTGAACACGCTCATCCGTTTGTGCTCCTTTTTTTATGGTGCTTAAAGTAAAGAGCCCATCCCGCAGGCCGTCCATGCTGTTCCTTAGGCATCGTCCCTTTGCTCCGATTGTTGAAGAACGGTGGCTTGTTTCATGGTTTTGTATTTGTGTCTAATGCACGTGTTAACATGATAGACGCAATGCATTGTGTAGCTACAGTTTTCTGGAAAAGTCAATCTTTTAGGAATTGTTTTTCAGATCTTCAATAAATTTTTTCTTTAAATTTCAAAGAGCATTGTGCTTGTGTGGATACATTATGAGCCCTCTGTATACTGTGCGTTCCTTTTCGTGTCTAGGCAAGTGCTGTTTCAGGTAGGTGTTCGGTTTTCTTGTTTGGCCTTTTACGGAAGGAGGCGCTGGCTGCAGCGG
Source organism: Cryptoprocta ferox (assembly GCA_028646485.1). Classification (NCBI taxonomy): domain Eukaryota; kingdom Metazoa; phylum Chordata; class Mammalia; order Carnivora; family Eupleridae; genus Cryptoprocta; species Cryptoprocta ferox. The sequence continues at coordinate 136,936,815 of CM053560.1, read as the reverse complement.
TGACCTCTACTCCACGGAGCTTTGGCCCTTAGCTCTCGAGTTCTGGCTGAGAAGTTAGAGATCCACGGGACTGCTTCTCTGCTTTTCCTAGACTACTGTTAATTTTGAGCAGTAAGGGAAGTTTTACAACTGCGGCATCTTTCTCATCGTTTTAAGATGTTTGCTAACATTCACTGTGCCTAAAATCCAGAATTTCTTCATTAACTTCTCCCACCCATGTAAATGGAGCATAAGAATAGAGCATCGAGGGGTGCCTGGGTGGCTCAGTGGGTTAAGCTTGGATCATGATCTCCCCATTTGTGAGTTCGAGCCCCGCATCAGGCTCTGGGCTCCACCCTGGGATTCTTTCTTTCTCTTACCCCCTCTCTCTGGTCCTCCCCTGCTTGTGCTCTCTCTCTCTCTCAAAATAAGCATGCGCGCACACACGCACAACACAGCATTGATAGGTCTACCTGATGATACTAAAGGCCGTATCTTCCCCGGACATGAATTTTGAGTATGTTTTCATTTACTAGTGATTTTTTTTTTTTTTTTTTTTAAGTAGGCTTCACGCCCAGCATAGAGCCCAATGTGGGACTTGAGCTCACCACACTGAGATCATGACCTGAGTCGAGACCAAGAGTCAGATGCTCAATGACTGAGTTAACCAGGTGCCCCCATTTCGTAGCGGTTCTTACCGTGGTTTCAGAACACAATGTGCGGTAGTCCGAGGGGCTGAAATAAAATCTAATCACGATGATGCTGAACTGACCTTACCGTTAATCGATGCTCCCCAAAAGAATTGTTAAATGTTAAAGCCTTTTTAAATTGAGGTACAATTGACATGTTTCACGTGGACGTGATTCTGTATTTGTATATATTGCGAAGTGATGGCCACAGTTAAATCTAGTTAACATCCGTTACCGTATGTGGTTCTACAAACTTCTTGGAAACGTTTTCTAATAGTTTTTTAAACCTAGGTCTTCATTCCCAAATGTCGGTGTCCACGCTGTGGCGGAGACTTTTGGACCAGCTTCCCTCGGTCTGCGGTCTAGAATCCTTATTCATAAGCGTTTTCCTCCAACTAGGAGCTGAACGGATTGGAAGGACAGGGAGGGGCTTTGTCGCTTCTTCCTCTCCCTCGTTCCTGCCACAGGTGACTTGGGTGTTCGGGACTCTTTATAAGCAGCATGTCACTTTTCCTAATTTTCTTTTTTAAGGTTTATTTTTGAGAGACCGAGTGTGAGTTGGGGCAGAGAGAGACAGAAACAGAATCCAAAGCAGGCTCCAGGCTCCGAGGCACCAGCACCGAGCCTGACGCAGGGCTTGAGCTCACAAACTGAGACCATGACCTGAGCCCAAGTCGGATGCTTAACCGACTGAGCCACCCCCCCCAGACGCCCCAAGCACATCACTTCTTAAAGGCGACCATTTCCAAATCATTGGTGAAACGGCAGATTCTGTGTCCTGCATTAACACGATCTTCAGATCTGATAGACGTGTGTGTGAAAGACGGTCCATGGAGCGATGGGCTCTGGTCGCATACCGGTCCCAGGGTCGTGTCGTCTGGCTGTGACCGCGTCCCCAGCGCCGAGTGTGGCAGCGTGCCAGCACCTTGTTCTCATGTTCGCGATGTGATTTGTATTTGTCTTCTAATTGTGATCCTGCCCAGGTTTTGCAGTTGTTTCCTCAAAATGGAGAAACTTCGCTCCTTCTTATCCCCGCCCCCTGTGTTTGCCTTTAAGGAGCATGATTTCTGTGCAGCCCGGCAGCCACCGCCTGTCGCCCGGGTATTTGTTACAGTAGCTTCTCGCGTTTTCAGTGTCTGTTACAAACAGGAGGTGAAGGTTCCGCAGGTGGAGTAACTTGCCCAGCACCCCCCCGGCCCATCCCCCACTTCCCAGCCAGGCAGGCCGCCGTTGGCCAATGCATCGGTTACCACATGCTCCCCACATACCTATGCGTGCCTTTCCCCCGGGCTCTGCGCTCTGCTTCGGAGTGGGTTTTCCGGTGGTGTCCTAGCCTTAACCCACCGCTGGTCCCTGCCCCTGGTCCCTGCCCCTGCTGGCTTCCTTCTCGTGCTGCCTCCCTTGGAACTAACGTTTTCCTCTTGGATGGGGACCGGGTTCCCGGAGTGCAGGCAGGTTGGGTTAAGGGCCCAGCTGTGCAGGCAACACCCTTCACTTCCCATGCTCTGCGCCAGCCACTTGGACAGTCCGTCTAACCTTGCTGTGACATCGCAGCTGGAAGAAGCAGCAAGTGGAGAAGAGTATTCCTGCAGACCACACGTTCCGTGTGGGGGTGAGCGTGCGTTCCCAGTGTAGACGCCGATCTGAAACTGCTCTCGCCGCGGTCACCACAGCTCCCTAGAAATGCAAGGTGAAACAGAACTCAAAATCAGGTGAGCACAAAAAGGAGAGACAAAAAGCCGAGTGTCCCGAGTTTGCCCCCAGTCTAGTCCGCATAGAGAAACCGCATACAAAATACCATCAGTAGTAGTGAGAGAAGGAACAAGGCAGACGTTAGAAGAGCCCACAGTTGGTGACAGGCGGTCTCCCTCTGGGGATCTCGGAAACAGCCTCTGCTTGAGGGCCCTGGGCCCACAGGTGGCAACGGCTCGAGGGACCAGGCACCCCGAGGACAACTGGCCTGCGGGTGCTGGGAAGCCCGTGTGAAGCCCTGCTTTTGGCTTGCAGGTGCTCGTCCAGGTCAGGGGGGGCCTTGGCAGTCTGCACCTGGGCTCAGGGATGTGACTTGTATCCGGGCCTGCCGAGAACTTAGGGTCGCGCAAGGTTATACCTTAAGGTTTTGAAAGGAGACGTCATTGTTTCTCCAGCAAACGTAAATAACATGTGCAGCGTATCATTACCTGAGAGAATGAAGAATAAAAAAAGGATTGAGGGGCGCCTGCGTGGTTCAGTCGGTTGAGCGTCCAACTTTGGCCCAGGTCATGATCTCGCGGTTAGTGAGTTCGAGCCCCAACATTGGTCTCACTGCTGTCAGCCTGTCAGCACAGAGCCCGCTTCAGATCCTCTGTCTCCCTCCCTCTGCTCCTCCCCCGCTTGCGCCTCCCAAAGAGAAATAATTAAAGAAACAATTTGAGAAAAGTCAAGGTAATCAGCTCTTGGATTCAATTTCCTTTTCACAAAGAACGAGCACCCTGAGGCCGATGAACAAGACTCCGGCAGATGTGGGAGTTACCAGGACATGGGACACTTGAACTATATTTTTGGAGAAGAGTTGCAGTTTCAGAGAGGGCTTTCAGGTTGAGTCCGGCAGAGGACTAAAGGAGAATTCGAGAACCAAGGCCTGCAGTAGCTGAAGTAGGGACTTACTGAAGGGGCCTCTCTGACGACACAGGTGACAAGAAGTGAATTGGAAGATGGAAAGAATGACCTGAGAGCCAGGCTGCCGTGAGGGGCGGAGGGGGGGAGGTGGAGGATCGCAGACCTGCTCAAAGAATATCGTCTGAAGATTCACGAGGCCCTGTGAACTTGAAGCGTGAGAAGACAAAAGATCGGTCTTAAAAACCTAGAGACGAGGGCACCTGGCTGGCTCCGTTGGGGGAGCCCGGGACTTGATCTCAGGGTGGTGAGTTTGAGCTGCAGGATGGGTGTGGGGCCTACTTGAAAATAGAAAACCCTAAGACGATGGAGCCTCCAGGTCAAAGCTGATCAGTGCAAAACAACGGAAGTCTGGAGACAATGGAGTGATGGCAGAAGGCCTCAACCCAGGAAAAATCCTTCCAGAAATAAAAACTTTCAGATTGGGGCGCCCCCAGGGCTCAGTCGGTTGAGCATCAGACTTGCCCTCAGGTCATGCTCTCACGGGTTCGTGACTTTGAGCCTGAAGTCGAAGTCGGGCTCTGCACAGTCCGCTTCAGATCCTGTCTCCCTCTCTCTGCCTGCCCCTCCCCCTGCTCTCAAAAATAAACATTTAAAAAAAAAAAACCTTTCAGACAAAACCAGAAAAATATGTTAGAAGATTTACCAGCAACCCAAACAGGAGTGAAAATTCCAGTGTATTTAGTACGGGAAGTCGGAGCAGGGAAGGCCAGTGAAGGGGACGAGGACGGGGGGTTAGCGCCGCCCTGTCCAGGCCTCACGTGAGAGCCCATCCCGCGATGACCATGACCTTCAGGTTCTCCCATGGTCGCGACGACCATGACCTTCAGGTTCTCCCATGGTCGAGGAACAAGGCACGCAGTGGAATCCAGACAGAAAATGGATTCTTTAAATGAAAGGAAGAGTAAATAGTAAGGGGGTATTTTCAGGCCTCAGTGTATCGGTAATTAAATGCAAGTGGCTAAACACGTCTTTCAGGATGGCGATGCTGGTGAAAGGAACAGACCAGACCCTGCTGTCACAGGGGACACAGCTGACACGCCGGGCGGTCCTCGAGGAAAGGAGGTAGCTAGTGCGTTTCCCACCTTAGGGACCGGGCTTACTGCGACGGGAGTGACATTTCCTTGTGCTTCAGCGGCCTCGCTGGGCTCCGCTGCGGTCACGAGTCAGAGGGGAGGTCCCCCCACCGAAGTCCACGGGCCGGCCACCTCGGCGATGTGTCTGGGGGTGCGGGGGTGCGGGTCGCCGTCGAGGTGAAGGCCCACGGAGGCGCCTAGTGCAGGAGGTGCTGCCCGCGGGCCACTGTGTTGGGGGACCTCGGCCGCGTCTGAGTGTCCTGCGCTCCCTCGGCTGCGGAGCAACCCAGAAAGGCAGCTGCCCCTCTCGTTCTCGTGGAGGGTTCCGGAAGCCTTGTTTATGTGGGTTGTATGTTCTGGTATTTACCATCTTAGAAATTGAATCGAGAACTTTAAAACATACTCATGAGAAACCGTTTCTGTATTTCTAGTTAAAACAATGATTCTCCAAAGGAAATGCGGGGCGGAAGACCCGAACCCGTCCTTTCACAGTTTTGCAAGCAATAGCTCGTCCCCAGAGGCGCTGCCCCCTGCCCGTGGCGCGGAAGCCCAGCGGCACCCAGAGAAGGGAGCGTGTCAGCAGTGGTTTCAGAGGATTGCGGGTCCTCTCTGAGCGCAAGGCCGTCTTTGCCTTCAGTCATCCGTCTGAATTTCTTCTTTTTATATTTTCCTAGTAAAGCGCGGTTCACGTGCGGCCCGAGCTCACCACGGCGAGGCGCCGGCCGCCCCCGAACCCGCTACGACGACGCCTGCCTGGCCGCGCGCCGCGCGCCGCCTTCCGGCCCCTCCGCCTCTATTTGTAACTGGAAGTTTGTGCCCCTCCGTCCCTCCCCGCGCTTCGTCTGTCCGCACCCCTCCTCTGGCAGCCGCCGGTTCGCTGTGTCCTTAAGATTCTGTTTGCTCACTCGCTGTGTGTTTCAGGTTCATCTCAGTGAAACTGTAGAGCGTAATACACTCTGTATGCGCGCGCGCACGCACGCACGCACGCAGCCCACGTCGTCTTGGTCCATTAGCCTGGCGCTGGGCACCGGCGCTCCGCATCCTTTGTTGTCAACAGTGCCGCAGGGAACGTAGGGGCGCGTCTGTCTTCTCTAACCCCAGTGGAATTACTGGATGATATACTGTCTCTATTTTTAATTATTTTTTAAAGTTTATGTATGTATTTTGAGGGAGAGAGAGAGAGAGAGAGAGAGTGCACGTGAAGGAGGGGCAGAGAGAAGAGGAGAGAGAGAATCCCGAGCGGGCTCCACACTATTAGGGCTGGGGCCGGATGCGGGACTCACACCCACGAACTGTGAGATCGTGACCTGAGCTGAAACCGAGAGTCGGACGCTCAACTGGCTGAGCCACCCAGGCGCCCCTTACTTTTAACTTGCTGAAGACCCTCCGTCCTGTTTTCCTCAGTGGCTGCACCAGTCTGCACTCCCACCAACAGCGCACAGGGGTTCCCCTTTCTCCACATCCTCACCCTGTTGAGGGTGTTGGCTCGTGTGTTGTTGATTTCAGCCGTTCTGACAGGTGTGAGGTGGGATCTGTTGTGGTTTTGATGTGCGTTTCCCTGATGGTGAGTGACGTCGAGCATCTCTTCACGTGTCTGTTGGCATCTGCATGTCTTCTTTGGAGAAATGTCTACTCAGGTCCTCTGCCCGTTTTTTAAACATCGTGATTTTGGTGTGGAGTTGTACAAGCTCCAGATGTACTTTGGATATTAACTCCTGATACATCATTTGTGAATATCTTGTACTTGTAGTTGCCTTTTTGTTTCATTGATGGCTCCCCTCCCTGTGCAAAAGCTTTTTATTTTGATGCAGTCCCAGTGGTTTATTCTGTTTTCTTGTCTTGTCTGAGGAGACGTACTTATAAATACGTTGCTAAGGCCGGTGTCCAAGAGATGACTGCCAGTGTTCCCTTCTTAGGATTTTTAGGGTTTCAGGTCTCACGTGTAAGTCTTTAATCCATTTTGAATCTATTTTTGTGTCAGAAAGTCATCTTGTTTCGGTGTTTTGCATGTGGCTGTCCAGTTTCCCCAACACCATGTATTGAGGAGACTGTCTTTTCCCCATTGGATATTCTTTCCTGCGTTGTCATAGGTTAGTGGACTATGAATTGGGTTTATTTCTGGGCTCGCGCACTATTCTGTTGTTGATCTACGTGTCTTTTTGTGCCAGAACCAGACTGTCGTGATCGTACAGCTGGGAACACCTCGAAATCCGGGCTTGCGGTGCCTCCAGTCGTGTTCTTCCTTGGGACTGCCTGGCCTATTCTGAGGTCTTTTGTGGTTCTGTGCAGACTTTAGGATTATTTATTCTAGGCCTGTGAAAAAAGCAGTGGTAGTTTCCTGAAGGTTAATTTCAAAGTGGGATAGGAAACTGTAAGATTTTTTTTTACTTTCACTACATTAAAATCCTTTAGTCTGTGTTTCTTGTTGTTGTGTTTTGTTTTTAAATCCTTTAGTCTGAACAGATACTCTGCTCGCACATAGTTTTTTAACAGTGGGCTCTGGTTGTTTGGAAAGTATTGGTTCGGGGAGTTACGCAAATTTGCCAAATGTTAACCAGCGTTTTCCACAACGTGGGAGGCTGGTACACGTCTGGGGTGAGTTGTGTAGTCGGGCCTGTCCGAATAGATCCAGAGCGAAGGTATTTGTGCCTGTGGGAGCTGGGCAGGGGGCTTCCGGGACAGCCGGCAAGGCCCCCCACCTGCGGTCCCGGGCCACAAGGGGACCCCGCGGAGCCCGAGCCATGGTCCCAGCGAAGGTCGGCTCACGGCCCTCGGGCCTTCCCAGCCGAGCTGTTCCTTCCACGTGCTCCTGCCCGAGTTGCAGGGTTGTGAGCAGAGACACGCTCACAAACGACTCCCGCCACTCCACGTCGGGGCAGTGCGCGGGGACAGGTACCCCGAGCACCTGGCTACTCGCTTCTGCCGCCCTGCTGAGGCCACGGCCCCGGTTGTCAGCCGGCCACCTGGTGACTGACGAGCATCTCTTCCACCATCCCGGGGCCGCCAGTCTGTCCGAGCTGGATGCCAGGACCTGGCTTGGCCTTCCCCGCCGCCCTTTTGCCAACGTGTGGCCTGTGGGCTCAGAGACCGGGGTCTCCCGTCCCCGCGTCCCGCACTGCCCGCTCGCAGCCTGCCCCGGCCCGGGCGCCGTGGCCTCCCGAGTGCACGAGAGCCGTGGGAGCGAGCACGTGGCCAGCGTTTGCCCCCCACTTCCTGCAGCCCCGGGGAACTTCATCCAGAACGTACCACGGGTGAGCGTCCGCGCTGTGGGAGGCAGGAGCCGCGTGCGTGCTCGCTTCCCCTTGTCCCTGACCAGGCACAGGACTCTTCGCGCTTCGAGGCTAATCCACGACAGTGACCTTTCTGTCGCATCTGAGCCATGGGCTCCGAGAAAGGGC
>CM053560.1:136909160-136928518 GCA_028646485.1 Cryptoprocta ferox | reverse complement strand
GGGTCCAGACCCCCGTCAGCCAAGGTCGTGGCGCCCTCTGCTGGAATGGCTCCCACAGGCCCAGGGGGACCCGCCCGCCGGGCTCCGTGAGGTCTGCGTTAGGGACCCCGCCGTGTGGTATTGGGGAGGGGTGTAGGGGCACGCCCTGGGCTGGGAGGCCTGGAGAGCTGGGCTCGGGCCTTCCCGGGCCGCGGCTTCACCCCTGTGAGCCTCAGTCTCCTCATCTGAGGAGCAAGGGCTGCAGGTGGCCCTCACGCAGGGCTGGTCGTCACGGCTGTCCACATGAGTAATGTGATGAGAGACAACAGCTCTGGAAGTTTCCGTCCTCCCCTCCCGCTGGCCGGTTGGGAGGGGGGCGCAGGTGCACGTACTCGTGCGCAGCAGGAGGCGCCCCCCCCCCCCCCCGTGCCGGTAGAGCCTTCGGGGGCAGGTCCTGCGTCCAGCCCGCGGGTCCCAGGCACCTGCGAGGGGCAATGACCCGTGCGGGAGTCCGGGGGCTCCGCGCAGGGGGGCGGGGTGAGCAGCGAGCTGCAGCCAGCGGGGGAGAGAGAGAGAGCCCGCAAGTCTGTGCACTCCTCTTCCTCACACCCGCCCCAGTTAGCAGTGTTGCAGGCCCTTCCAGAACTTTCCTAGGGACGCCGCAGCTCATGCCTCACTGGGGCCAGGCAGGGGAGGGAGTGGGGCTGGGCACAGCCAGCGCGTGCGTGCAAACACGGACGGGAGCTGTGGCGTGCACGCGCCCGGTTGTGTGCGGCGAGCGAGCGGTGCGTGTCCCGGCGCCTCCCGGACGGTGGGGGGGGGGGGCGGCTGCAGAACCGAAACCAAAGTCGGCCCTTGTGCGTGTGGCTCGTCTGCGTGGTGACACTGAGGACACTTCCTAACCGACAGGGTTAGGATAACCGGAACCGAGGGCACCTGGATGGTTCGGTCGGTGGAGCGTCGACTCTCAACCTCGGGGTTGTGAGGTTAAGTCCCACGTTGAGGGCAGACATGACTTAAAAAAATAAAAAAATCTTAAAGAAAAAAAGGGAATCGAAAATGAGAGAGAAGAAGTGAGAGGGGGGTGGATGGTGTCAGGAGAGCGGAGCAGCCCTGAGCGGGGCGGCGGGGGGAGGGCAAGAGGGGACAGGCCGCGACGCCCACGAGGGAGGCTGGCCCGTGTCACCAGCGTGGGGCCTGCTCTCCCAGCGATCACTCCTGCCTCTGCTCCCAGAGCGGGGACCCTTTTCCCGTGACCTCCCTCCTCGGCCATCTAAGAATTCCAGAGGTCGGTCCTCCCTCCGAGCCCAGACTGGGGGCCCCAAAGTCAGACGTGTGCACTGACAGGTTGTGATGACCACAGGTCTCTGCGGAGCACAGGGCCAGGCCCACTCTGGGGACACCTGCACAGGGCCACGCCCGTCCCCCCAACGCGCCCTAAATGACTCCCCCTCGGCTACCACGTGTTCAGCCCGCATTCAGTCAGTCCTTCCTGGTGTGGGGACCGTCCCAGGAGCCCTTAGATTTTGAACTTGGTTCAGCTGCCAGGACCTCTTTCTTTCCCCGGGGGGGTCCCCTACTTTCCCCCATGAGCCTGCTTCAGGGCCACCCGGATCACCTTGATGCCCATCCCCGCCTCGGTCCTCTGGCCCACGCTCACCCAGCGAGGCCCTCCGAGGGGAGCCGCACGGTCGCGGCCCGTCCCCAGTACAGAGCACGTGGGAGGCTGGTCAAGGGTGTTTCCCGGAACAACCAACGTCTGTTGTCTGTTGTCTCCCGCCTCCCCGAAGATTCTCCACAGGAGGGTACTTCCTTTAACACAGGCCGGGGACTGGGAAGAGGACGCAGAGGACCCGCTGACATTCCCCTCCACCCGCAAGGGAGGGACGGCGGCGGGCAATCCCGGGAAGCAGGCGCGGGGAGGAGCCGGGTCCGGGTGGAGCACATTCCATCGCCCCGAGTTACTCCCCGAGGTTGTGGGATCGGGGACCGTCTGCGGAGGCGCTGGGCGGGGGCGGGGAGCTGGGTGACCGCCTGGCTCCGCCGCCCGCTCTTTGCGATTTGGGGCGTGTTACTGAGCCAGGCTGCTCCTCAGTTTCCTCCGAAAATGGGGTCATAATCGCGTCAGGCGCGCGGGGGCCTTCGTCAGGAGCAGTCTGGCTGGTGGCACAGGCGGCAGAGCGTGTCGGGGCGTCGAGCTAAGCCACCCGTTTCCAGAAGGGAGGCCCCCGCCTCGGTGCCGGCGCAGGCCGCACACGGGCCAGTCTGGCGCCCTCGGGCCTTCAGGGGCTGTAGGGGAAGGGCTGCCTGTCCTCCCACTGGACGTGCGGGCCGGGGGCTCCACCTGGCCCGTCCCCGCCCGTCCCCCTCGGTGGCCGTTCCCTGGGGGCCCCCGGCCCTTCCTGCCCCCGGCCCTGACCTCCTCCCTCAGTCCCTGCTGACTGACAGACACAGCCTCCGGCTGAAACTCGCGCGAGCACTTAAACTCTGCTGCCCTACGTGGGCCTTGGGGCCACGCCGTCACCTGCAGATGAGCGTGGTAACGAGCCCCCCACCGTCGGGCAGCTGTAAGTGTGTGGGTCGTGAGTGTGACACAGCTCAGTCCAGCATGGCACCGAGGCTGTAGGCGTTCGTTCCTTCATGCCCAAGGCGGTCAGGTAAGTGGCGGCAGAGCCTGTCACCCCTTCCTGTGTGTGGGAGTCGCCCCAGTGGTCAGGACCCGTACCCCAGTCCTGGATGGCTTCTGCTCCTGGCAGCCGGCGGGCGCCTGGCTGTCTCTGGCCTTTACCAGCACGGGGTCTCCGGCCCGGACCAGGCTTCCGGGGGCCACCGGCAACAGGGCTGGTGGCCCCCAGGGCTCATCAACACTGCGTGCGGCAGGGCACTTACAAAGCTCGGGGACTCAGACAGGGTCCCCCCGGTCACACGCTCCTCAGGCCAGAGCCGCCTGCCCGTTTTCCTGGGAATGGCACAGTGTTAGCACTAAAAATCCCGAGTCTCGGGGAGAACCCGGGTGCAGGGCAAGGCAGGGCGCCCTCGGCCCAAGGTCTTTGGCGTCGTAAGCGGGAAGCTGTTTGTAGTTGCGCGTGCACGCGCATTTGTGACCCTTCGCAACACAGGAACCCGTTCCTTCCTTCGCACGCACGCCGCATCTGGGTAGGGGAGAGGCTTGACGTTTTCAGTTTGGGGGCTGCTGAAGGGCTTCACCCCTGTCCCCAGAAGGGCGGCTTCTGTGCGTGGACGCTGCTTTCCGGAGGCGGCGGGACCCGGAGGAGGGGACGCCCCCCAGCCTGACTCGCTCATGCAGGTGGCCCTTGGCCTGGAGGGGACGCTCCTGGGCTGACGGGTCCACCCTTCCCACAGCGCCCGGTGGGCGCGCTCATCCCGGTTCCTCTCCCGAGACCACAGGCTGGGCCCCGGGGCCCCGGCCTCAGCTTCCTCTTCTGCAGACGCCGCCCACGGACGCGCCCGCCCCACGCCTTTCAACACGCTTCTCCCGTTCGCTGTTCTTCAGTGAGGCCCGCTCGCCCCTCAGAGCTCAGCTCCAGTGGCCTCCGTCTGCGGGGCCCCTGGCTTCCTGGGCGCAGAGCCAGGTGGCGTCCCGCACAAACCCGCGAGGGGCTCACCCCTGGACTTGTTATTTTTTTATTTATGTACAATTCACATACCATAAAACTCCCACTTTTCAAGTGTACAATGCAGGGGCGCCTGGCGGCTCAGTCAGCTCTTGATTTCAGCTCAGGTCGTGATCTCACGGTTTGGGAGTTCGAGCCCTGCCTCGGGCTCTGCGCTGACAGCAGGGAGCCTGCTTGGGATTCTCTCCCCCTCTCTCTATGCCCCTCCCCTGCCTGTGCTCTCTCTCCAAAATAAGCAGACATTAAAAAAAAAGTTTATTGGAAAAGAATACATGCTGGGTGAAGATTTGGGTTAAATTGTTTTTCCAAATAGGTGTCCAGTCTCCAAGCACCGTTTATCGCGTAGTAAAAATTACCACGTCCGTCTGCTACTCACGTACGAGCTCTCCTTCTGGAGACTCTGGGTGACTGAGCGGAGTTCCCGGCCGGTGCACACCTTCAAGTTTCGACATCCATTCCCGTCGCTTATTTATAACCTCTGACCCATCTCGGCCTCGTCTTCCTTCAGGTAAATGGAAAGTAGCGAGCAATTTTATTGAAATTTTAGTTGGAAAGGTACCGAATCGTGTTTTTATTTTGGGCAGGAGTCCACTTATTTATGTTGATGGAGAGGGTGGTTATTGCTCAGTTTACCTAAGCCTTGTTTTTGCTTTTAATAATTTTGTCATTTTCTTAGTATCTAGTACTTCTATTACTTTTTTTTTAAATGTTTATTTTTGAGAGAGAGAGAGAGAGAGAGAGAGCATGCACACAAGCAGGGGAGGGGCAGAGAGAGAGGGAGACACAGAACCTGAAGCAGCTCCAGGCTCTGAGCTGTCAGCACTGAGCCTGACTCAGGGCTCGAACCCATGAACCGTGAGATCATGATCTGAGCCGAAGTGGGACGCTTAACTGAGTGAGCCACCCAGGTGCCCTGTTTCTGTTATTTTTTTGATGGTTTCTCCTGGCTTCTGGTTTTGTTGCTACAGCATGAACTATTTTTCTTCTGGGTTTTGTTGATTTTTTGTGTCTGGTAACCAGCCGCTTTCTGAACTGGTTATTAGTTCTGAGTTTTTACGTGGACTCTCTTGGATGTTTTAGCCACATTGTCATCCTGTCTGCAGACATTAATTTTGTTTGCTCCTGTGCTGCAGTGGCCAGACCTTCCGAATTGACGTTTACACCAGTCCTGCTCTTGGGCCTATTTGTCACGTGTCTTTCTTTAATGGAGTTCCTTTTCTGCCACTGACCGTGGGTCTAGGAATCTCTTGTATTATGGAAATACGCTTTTGTTTCATGTTAGTTTTTTAAATAACCTAGAATAGGCAATGAATTTCATCCAATTACTGTTAAAGTTTTTTCTTTTTGACTTATTGTAGTATCTCACGTTACTAGAATTTTGTAATAGATTAAAACCATACTGGTAGTTTCTTTAATTCTTAAAATTTTTTTTAACGTTTATTTTTAAGAGAGACAGAGTGTGAGCAAGGGAGGGGCAGAGAGAGAGGGAGACACAGAATCTCAAGCAGGCGCCAGGCTCCCAGCTGTCAGCACAGAGCCCGATGCGGGGCTCGAACCCATGAACTGTGGGATCATGACCTGAGCCGAAGTTGGATGCTTAGCGGACTGAGCCACCCAGGCGCCCCCATACTGGCCTTTTTTAAATAAGCCTTGTTGTCAAAAACCCCACATTTCCCCCCGAATATCCTCAAGCCCTTAGCTCTCCAGGAGGCCCAAAGACATGAAAGCCTTTACTGTAAGGGAACCGTGAACTGCAGGACAGAGAGCAGAGCCCCAGCTCGTCCTGTGGACCCTGCTCCCCGAGGCCGCGGACACAGCACCAAGTCCACGGCCGCCGTCTGAATGGAGACCAGAGACCAGGAGCTCTCAACAGGGATGGGATGATGTGGGGTTGGCAGGAGCGTCAGACATGTTGAGGGGCAGGGCTGGGGGGTCAGTCCTGGGAGGAGGCCAGTGTCTGGGGAGGGAGGCCACCCAGAGACAGTCATGGACAGGCTGATGCGGGGGTGGGGGTGGGGTCCGAGTCCCGACGGCCAAGGCCGGCACGTTCCATCCTCCCTCCGCACCTCCCCGCAGGGGACGGGGACAGCTGCGCCCTCACCACCCTCCCTGCCCTCCGGGGGCACGTGAGCCGGGAGGACAGACCAGCCAGGGCCGTGTCGTGTGTGGCCCCAGCACACAGCACACACCTGGCCCGGGGAGGCTTCGCCAAATGTTTATTGAGTAAAGACCACAGGGAAGACAGTCACGGGTGCTCTCCTCTCGTGAGAAGCGGCCCCGTGGGAAATGCAGAATGTTCTCGGCTGCGTGGGTTTGAGTCAGTTCCAGGCACACGGCTGGAGGCCACCTTCGCGTCAGAGGACGGGGGTGGGCTCGCTGCTCGAACTCTTCTTCCTCAGTTCGGGCTACAGGGGGGCATGGGGGTGAGGCCCCGGGCGGGTCTCCCCGCCGCCTGCTGCATGGCTGGACTCCCTCCGATGTCCGTCTGTCGGTCCGTCCAGGCTCACACCAGCGGGATGGGGTAGGAGGCACAGGCCGCCAGGCCACACATGTTCTTCCCACGCTCGATGAGAAAGTACCTGGGCAGACAGGGTGGGCGGGGGCCTGGCTGGGGCTTCCTCACCACAGACAGACCTTTCTGGAAGGTTTTGCCGCTCACTGAGATCTGGCCCCAGGGGTGAGGGCGTCTGAATTTACTCATAAAACACGAATGCTGGGCTTACTTTGTGGCCAGGAAACCTCTGACCTGACTTTGCGAAGAACTTTTCCTTCTCTCTCTTCGGCTGCCGCACTGGATCCACATCCCCCCTTCCCTAGAATTTCCCGGGGCTCCTTCTCAGCCCTGACCTAGACCCTCACACAGTTAGGTATGGCCCGTCCCTGCCCCATTCTGCCCTAGGACAAGGACTCTGGTGGGAGACAGGACAGAGTCCTCTCGGGGCACCCAGTCCCAGCCCCCGGCTTCTAGGAGGGGCTGTTGCCATGGTAACCTGCCCCCCCAGCGGTGCCGGTTCTGCCTCTGGCCCCCATTCCCGACACAGAAATGTGAAGATCTGGGGCCCAGAGCAGGAGGGAGTTGCAGGGGGTGTGTCTGGGGTGTGGGGGTTACAGTCTCGGGCCCCCTCCCCAGGGGGTCTGAACGGGGTGGGGGGGCGCACTGGCCCCTGCTCGGAAGCCACATCCTTGAGGGGGAGGCAACCCCTCCAGGGCCCCCAGACCTGAGCAGTCACGGGACCTAGAAGTCACTTACCCTTTCATCCCCCACTGGGGGCCCCAGGAGTTTTTCACGATCCAGTAGGGGACCCCGTTTTCTTCTCCGTATCCAACAGCCAGTACTGCGTGGTTTACTTTATCTGGGGTTTTATGACAGGAAGTGCTGGAAACGAAGCCAGAAAAGGTTTGAACACACAGGAGGGATGAAAGCATCCGATGGCTCGGCCCCGCAGAGGTCCTCGGAGGCGTCAAGGCGGTGTTTCCCAGCGCGGGCCCCGGAGCCACGTGAGGTGGGGAGCTAACAGGGCGCCAGACGTGTATCCCCTCCTGTCCTTTCGAGTCTGTTCTTGCAAAGGGGAGCGTGAGCGGTGCTGGCCCAGCTCCAAGCCCGGACACTTCCGGACGCCTAATTCACAGCAAGGAGAGATCTCCCTCCAGCCGCACCTGCGCACCTGCCGCACCCGCGCACCTGTGCACCTGCGCACCTGCGCACGCGACAGCGTCTGCGGCATTGCTTTGCCGCCACTGTACTTATTTTTAAGACTTGTACTGGGGGCAAACGCACAGGTTTTCCGTGGACAATGGTGAACTAGTTTCCACAGGGAAATCCCAAGAAACTCAAAGCGCAGTGGTGATGTACAAATTGGGCTGATGCCTGACGGGGTTCCTGGGCTGGGACAGGCCTGGGGCAGGTGGCGGCACACGAGCAGCGTCCGCAGCGCTGCTCCTGTCCCAGGGAAGCTTCACTTGGCACGGGGGGACTGGCGGAGGCCCTACCAGACAGCGACCGAGGGCTGAGGAGCCCTAGAAGGGCACGCCTGAAACTACGAACCCTCAGAGTGGCTGCGGTGGGGCCTGGGGGCCGAATGGGGGCGTGGGGTTCAATGGGGACTGCACAGCAGATGAGCTCAGAGAGAGAAGGGACCAGATCACTGGGGTCCCCCAGCCCAGCGACCCTGGACCACTGGTGGGGGGAAGACACTGAAGTGGCAGAAGCTGACATGGCCAGAGAGTGCTCCACAAGGTGGACTCTGGCTCCGAGTGGAAGGCGGCCCCGTGGCAGGGCACAAGGACACGCCGGTCAGAGCACATTTCTGGGCACTGGTATCGGGCAGCATATGAGAAAGGGGAAAAGACGTGTCAGATCTGAGGTCCCTGCAGGCCGCCCACTTGAGCTGGCCGGACGGCCGTGGGTCCCCTGGGCCCGCTCGTGACTCGGGACAGACAGGTGGCCAGGGGCAAGGGAGAGGTGAGCCCCGTTCCAGAAACACTCAGTTTTCGGAAGAGCCGCATGGGGAAGCCCCCAGCCCAGGGTCCTGAGAACGGCTACTTTCTCCTCCCTCTTTCACAGCTTCCCACGCTGAACGTGGGTTTTCTGGGCCGCAGGCAGCTCTCCCGCTGACGGAGAGCAAGCGCCGTCCCCGAGGCCGGGTCTGCCCTTCTCTGCCCTCCTGTCCGCACCAGACTCCCGGCTCCTGCCCCTGGAGCTGCAGGGCCCAAGTGGGGCGTGTGAAACGCCAAGCCCGAGGCACCGCAGAGCGACGGTGTGGCCAGGAGTCAGGGATGCCCGCCCAGCCCCTGTCCCTGCGGGCTGCGGGGCCCCTGTTCACCTGGAGTAGATGCCCTTTCTGTACATCATGAAGTCGCCAGTGACCTCGAAGGCGAAGCTCACGGGGTTGTACAGGGCCACGGCCTCCACCATCGCCTCTTCGTCATTCTGTGGACACACAGTCTCTGTCACCTCTCTACCCCCTTTCAAAATGTGCCCCTTTGTCCCAGGGTAGGGATGGAGGCTCGGGGCAGTGTGGGCACACAAGCAAGGAAGAGAAGGCTGTGTTGGGCCAAAAAGCCACTAAGCAGATGACAGGGTTTTGCCTGAATGGCCAGGTTCCTTCCCGTTTTTTTATTTGGCTTGTGGGTCTTTCCTCCGAAACCCTGGCTCCCTGTGACCTCCCTCCCTTCGCTCGGTGGTCTGCTGGCCATGTCTCTTCCTGGAGAAACCCTTGGGGTGGGGGCCATGGGTGCAGGTGAGCTGGCTCGTGCGGTCACTTCGGTCCCTCTACAGTCCCCGTGACTCCCCCTCCCCTGCCCATGGCACCCCTGCCCTCACAAAGCCAGCAAAATCGACCACCTGTCCCCCTGCCTGCGTCCCGGAGTGAGCCAGCCCCATGACCTTCACATTTTGGGGTAGTTTGTTAGGGCAGCATAACCTGGCTTATCCTGACTGATGCACATTCATACTGGGTGAATCTGCCTTCTATTTCTCACACACACGCTGATGCCCCTCACACACTCACACCCTCCTGTTGGAGAATGGGGGGTCACCGCCTGCATCTTACAGGGAGGACACGGAGCTGAGGCCGGAGCCCTGCACAGACTTAGGTCGGAGCCCATGTGCCCAATGCTAGTCCCACACTCTGTCCCTCCCACCTTCTGCCGCCTCAGTGACTGGGCACAACAATAAGACCTTCTAGTCAAATCGCTAGGAGAGGAGAGGCTGCCCGCTGTGCCCCCAGCCATCGAGCGGCAGTGGAGACTGGCCCCCTCGTGAGAATACAGTCCCCGTTGGAGAGAAGGGTCCGGTACTCACGAGTGTGATGTTGGCTACGTCCTTCACGAATGCGATGGCCTTGCTGGGCTGGAATTTGCAGTCCCCGTCCTGTTCGGGCAAACAGCGAGGAACACGAGTTACGGAGGCTCGGCCCCAGGCTGGGACTTCACGCCTCCCCACTGCCGTCTGATGATGTTTACGGAGCCAATGTCCCATGTGTCGGGGCCGGGTGATGGGTCACTTAGGAGCGTCAGAGGCATCCTTGTTCTCAAGGAGCTCACGGGCGGGCCAGGCCGGCACCGGCCTCGACACACGTGGGCTCGCAGGCACTTGGTGGGAACCTGGGGGACCTGGCGAGGGATGGGGATGAGCGCGAGCCTGCCTGGCTGGGGGAGGGAGGGATGTCTCAGTGGATGGACTGGAGGAGGTGTGCAGCCTCCGACGGCTGGAAGGGGGACTCGAGTGAGGGCCCGGGGTGGGGACTGTCCCCAGACAGCCCACTGGTGGCCGGCAGGTTTCGAGGGGGCTGGTGCTGCTCCTCAGTGAGGCGACACGCAGGGGGAGACAGGGCCGTGGACCGGCTGGGGGGAGGACCTGCCTATCAGCTGGGTGGCCCTTGGCCGTTCGGCGGGCCTGGGGCAAAGAGGGTGCAGGTGCTGGAGAGTGTGGTAGGCGGGAGGCCGACGGCACAGGTGCTGATGGTTGGCAGGAGCAGGGGAGGCTGGCGCCCGGTGCGCCCAGCGGGAGGGGACCCGGAGGAGCTGGAGCGGCGGGCGGGTGGGCGCTGCCAGATGGGCTGAGGGGCCGCGGGGTCTGCTGAGGGCTGAGGGCCGCGGGCTCGGGCAAGCTGGGGGGTGGGGTGAAGGCATGACCTTGGCGAGTTCTGGCCGCAGGGCAGCGCTGGAGCTCTGGGGGGAGGGGCAGGAGAAGGTGCTCCCCGAGGCTGAGGGGCGGGCGATGCGCACCAGGCTGCGCTGCCCAGGGTTACCTGGCCCGAGTAGGGGGTTACCTGGCCCCCTGTAGGGGGTTACCTGGCCCGCGTAGAGGGTTACCTGGCCCGTGTGGGGGTTACCTGGCCCGGGTAGGGGGTCACCTGGCCCGTGTTGGGGGTCACCTGGCCCGTGTTGGGGGTCACCTGGCCCGTGAAGGGGTTACCTGGCCCGTGTAGGGGGTTACCTGGCCCGGGTAGGGGCTACCTGGCCCGGGTAGGGGGTTACCTGGCCCGTGTGGGGGTTACCTGGCCCATGTAGGGGGTTACCTGGCCCGTGTAGGGGTAGGTGTCTTCGCCCATGATGCCCTTGTTGTACTGGATGTACTCGAATGCCTGGCTGGGGAGGCCCCTGCGGGAAGCACGCGGAGGTGTGTGCCCCTGGATGGCAGAGGGGCTCCCTGGGCGTGGGAGGGGCTCGCGGGCTGCCCCAGCTCCCTGGGCCCGGGACACACGCCTGGAGTCCAAGGACGGTCAGACGTGCGTCGGGGCACAGAGAACCCTCAGGGTCTCGGGGAGCCTGGGCGCAGGCCCCCCGCCGGGAAGAGCGAGCAGTCCCTCTGGACAGCAGAAGGGGCCGCCCAGGTCCCGCCCACCGCTGTGCCCCCTGGGCCCGGGCACGCAGGCGCTTTGCAAACTGCCCAGCCCCTCACGTCGACCCCATGAGGCCCATACCGTTACTTCCTGGGGCTCAAAACAAGTTGAACAACCTCCCAGGGACCATTCAGCTATAGCCATGGAAAGAGGGCGGAGTTTGGAACCGGCCAGACGTGGGCTCTGATCTCAGCTCGGACCTCAGCTCTGCCGAATTCCGGCTGAGGGACCTTGGGCCTAGGAGGTGACCGTCCCCTCCGTGACCCCGGGACGACTCTGCTCCCACCGCAGACCCGACAGAAGCAATGGTGGGAAACGAGAGGGGCTCCAGGCCCCCGGGTCAGGGACGTACCCTTGGCAGCCGTGATTGTTGAAGTTCTGGGCACAGTCCACCAGCTGCTGTTCTGCCTGGGGGGGGGGGCGGGCACGAATCGGTGAGCGGGGGGGGGGGGGGGAGGGCACCTGCCCGCACAGCACACCCCCGTGGCCCCATCAGCACCGTGTCAAGGCCAGGTACCAGCCCCCACGGCGGGGACAGCAGGTGTTGGGAGGGGCTCAGGAGCAGCCTGGCAGCAGGGCCAGCGGGTTAGGGCGGGTGGTCAATGGGTGCTGCCCTCAGCTGTGCCTGGTGAGGCCTCTCTGGAGACCCCGCCCCACCCTCCCTCAGGGCCCCACCCTCCCACAAGGACCTGCCCTCTGTCCCCCCTTGCCCTGGGGTCATGGGCTCAGCAGCGGCACACACAGGAACCCCCCCTCCCTGTCAGGCCTCGGGGCAAAGCCACGACCTCTGCAGGTGACCTTAGGGGCAGACTGCTTACCAAGGACAATAGCTTCCCACTTTTGATGGCAATGGCGGACTCCAGGGCCCCCGTGGTGGAGAAGGTCCAGCAACTGCCACAGCCGCCCTAGAGAGGCCAGGGCGGGGGTCAGTCACAGGGACCCCAGGATGCAGGCTGCCGTGCCCTCTGACCCTCGCAGGGTCTCGGCCTCGGGCTCACAGGGTCCCTCCTGTTACAGGGGGGATGCGGCTGCCGGCCACCAGCGCTTCCCAGCCCCGCCCCTCGCTGACCAGGCCCCTCTGCAAGGGCCGGAGCCCCGTGTCTGGATTTCCTTCTCCTTCTGAATCTTCCGATGGCCCCTCTGCTCCCCACGGTTTCTCAGCAGGACTCGCCCAAGTTTTGTTTCCAGAACCTTCTCTGTCACCTCTCCACCTCCAACCTCACTCTACCCACTGACCTCCATGGGGCCTGGAAGGTCCCGCCTGCCCACCACAGTCCTGGCCACCGGCCTGGGGGTGCCACGCGGGTCAGGCGCCAGAGCCTGCCTGTGGTCACAGCTGTGTGCACGCCAGCGGTGCGAGCCGGGGGGTCACCTCCGCCCCGTCGACTGTGAAACGGGCCGATGCGCCTGCCTCGCGGGGCTGTGAGAGGTGCAGACAGTCTTGCGGCTCAGGCCTCAGTCTTTCCCTTCCTGACTGGTTGTCCCTGCGCCCCTCTCACGACCCCTCACTGCCCAGGGTTTGTCCTCCGGCCTTGCTGTCCAGCAGGGGCCTCCCTTCCCACCTCTTCCTCCCAAATCCTTCCCTCGTTCGGGGGGCACCCCATCCGGCCAAGGAGACCTTGTCTCGGACAAGGAGAAGATGTTTCTCAGCGCGAGTTTCAACGCAAGGCCAGTGTTTCTTGGGGGGGCTTTCCCCTCACACTCTCTGGAGGTCAGGGGATGGTGTCATTCTGGAGAAGGCCACCGCACTGTGACTTCCGGGGGAGGGACATTGTGGGCAGAGGGGACGGCAAGGCGCAGGGTCAGGCCACCGCAGGAGAGTGCGCCTGGCGGGCGGCCTCCCCTCCCCAAGCTGACCCCTGCGGCCACCCAGTGGGAGGCGGCCGGCCAGGGGAGGCTGGACGGGCCTCGAGGGGCGGATGGAGGGTGGGAAGAAATGACATGCGGGTGACAGGAACGGGGTCCCGGGGTCCCATCTCGGAAGGGCACAGAGAATACGACGTTCAGGGGACTCTGTAGGAGACCTGGGCCCATGGGAACCCTGGGTGTGGGGGACACAGCTGAGCTTCAGTCCAACAAGGAGGGACTTTGTCTCCCTCCAGAGCAGCCCCCAGAATCGCCTCCCCGCCTCGCAGAGGCGGGCGGCTGGGGGATGGGGCGGCGGGTGCGGATCTGGGGATACCTGCCGCCCTCCGGGTTCTTCCTGGAATACTCTCTGCAAACATGGCATTTGAGGGAAGGACAGGGCTGCGACACGCACCTGATTTTTCACCGGCGAGACGAACTTCCCCTTCTTGCGCCAGTCCACGGACGGTGGGTAAGGACCGGTGCCCCGGAGGTAGTTACCTCTGGTGGCAGAGCAGTTCTGCAACAACCGAATACAATACAAAGGGGGAACAAAAAACCTTTTCAGTACAAAAGTGCGCAGTTAAAACAGAATCACCGAGAGAGAAGGAGAAAGACCTATCCCGCCCCCAGCAACCAGGGCCAAACGCTAACAGACACGTGTCCTTGAGACCGGTGGCGGGACCAGGGCCGGGGAGCGGGTTCAGCAAATAAAGGTGCGGCTCATGCAGGTAAATTTGAACCTCACACGAACGATCAATAATTCTGGAGCCTAAGTATGTCCTGTGCACGTTTATGACATATTTACACTAAAAAGTGGTATGCTATTTACCTGAAATTCAGGTTTAACTGTGCATGTGTATCTTCTGGGGCTAAGTCTGGGGTACACAAGGCCGAGAGGCCACGGGCGTGGACGGAGGAACTGCTCAGAGCCACCTCTCTGACTCCCCAAGGACCCACCCCTCCTGGTGTGGGGGAGGGGGGACTCTGGCGGGAAGCGGGGCAAAGGTCTGAGCGGAAAGAGTCACATTTGGCCACAACCTACCTGAGGCTCCGACCAGAGATACTTGTGTTTTATTTCAGCAAAGCTCATGTCTGAAAACTGGTTCAGTCCCACTGAAAAAGAGAAGGAAAAACAAAAAACCCAAAGAGGGGCTCAACAAGTCACTAATAAACAGAAAAAAACAGAGACCCGTGTTAGCCTGCGTCCTATTTCTGCAGCAACCGGCCCCTCGTGTGTTCTGAACGTAATAGAAGGTAACAAGCCAAGGTCAGCCGTGCCTGGGCTTCCCGGCGGCCCGGGGAGCATCTCAGCCGTGCATGCGTGTGGGCTGCGTGACAGGGATGTGGGTGCAGTTAGCGTGGGGGGGGCCTGGGCACCCAGGGTTTGACACCCGGCTGGGGAGTCCGATGGCTGTCCAGGCGAAGAGCCTTCCCACCTGCCTCATGGGGAGGGGTGCACTCCCATCTCCCCGTGACCGACCAGGAGAGCACCAGAGACGTTAATGAACTCCCCTGGGGTGGCACAGCCAGCACTGGGCAGACATGAGATCCAAGCCCAGCCGCCCACACTGCCGGTCAGCTGACCCTCCGGGGTCTCTGAGGGCGCTGGGCACACTGTGTGCATGTGTTTCTAGCGACACCACCCTGGAGGTCAGCAGACGTCCCCAGAGGCGGCTCCTGAGTGCGGAGCAGTGACGGGCGCTGCCGGCCGGCGCTCCAAGGGCAGGACTCCGCATCAGCACGGACCCTGGGCGGACAGGAGCGGCCCGGGGCTCCCGCAGACTCAGGGCCCCTGGACGGGCCCGGCTCCGTCCCGTATTCCCAGGGACTCTCAGAGCACAGCGGAGCCGGAACCCGGGGTCAGCTGCTGCAGCTGTGGAGCTGGGCTCAGGCCGTGGCTGCCCCCGAGGTCCCGGTGCACCTGCCACCCCTCGGGCGCCCCTAGCGTGTGCATGTCGGCCCCGGGACGCGGCCCCGCGGTACTTTTAAACGTGTGGTTGGCAGCGTTGTGGGCGCGTATCCTCCTCCAGTTGCCGACAAAGGTCTGCAGCCGGTGCTGGTAGTCCTGTGGGCTGTAGCTCTTTTGGTGCTAAAACAAAACACATCAGCCGTAAGCCACGGGAGGGGGCAGCGGCTCGCCAGCAGACGGTCTTTCCTAGGAGGAGGGAGGCAGCGTTTCTTTCCGCCGCCACCGTGTTAGTGGGCGGTGTCTGTCCGCTGAGGACGTCAGGAAGTTACAAAGCACCGCCCTGCCTCAGGGGACCTGCCCGAGGGGCGGCAGGCGGCTGCTGAGTCCCAGAGGCCCTGAAGAGACGTGCCAAGTGCAGGTCCTCCCTGGACGCCGCAGCTACTGCTGGCTCAAGTCTCGGGCAGAGATCACCGTCTTTCCGAAGCCCGAGCGCTGGCGTCCTCCAGGCAGCTGGGCGCCGGCAGGCATCGCGATTTGAATACAGAACACGGATGTGAATCCCGAGGCCCGAGAGGCTAGAGGCGGCCAGCATCCTCATCCCCGGGGACAGCCGTGGAATGCGTTTCTGTTCCCGCTTTGGCCAGTTCCCGACCAGAAGGTCCCAGGGGCGGGCGTGGGGTTGGAAAATCCCTCCCATTGTCTCAAATCGGGCACCGCAGGGTGTGAGGACAGGCAAGAAGAAAGCAGAAGCGGCAGAAAGAAGAAGTTGGGCACTGACCTGCACCATCCACGACTTAAAGTGAACTTTCTCTGTAAAAAGAAAAAAAAAAAAGAACAAATTAGGCCCGGGTGCCCGGCAGTGATGTTGGCCTGAAGCCAAGCAGGGCACTTGAGAACTGATTTGCATCTCAGGAAACTAGGCCAAATTCAAAGCACCAAAAACGGTGTTGCGTGGCGCAGAATGCCGGAAAGCCCTGGAACTCTCACTGCCACGGCTGTGGTGGCGGCGATCCGAGGCACCACCGCCGTGGCCACAGGACGGTGGGGGTCCTCGGGGCGGGCGCCCGGGCCGTGGACGGGGCCCCTGATATTCTACTCCACGCGGGTGCTGGCTGCACGTCTGTCTTTGCATTGTGGAAACTCAGAGAAAAGTCCATCTGACGGCTTATGTGTTTTTTCTAATGTTCTATTTCAATAAGAAGTTAGTTAAAAACCCTACACCCCCAACGGTCAACAGACTTCTTCAAGGGACAGATAACAGATATCTTGGTCTTTGCAGTGTCCTGTGGCCTCCGTCACAGCCACCCAGCTCTGCCCCTGCTGGGGGAGCACCAACAGGTGTGACCACGCTCCCGCAAAACTCGAGTCACAAACGCAGGTTGGCCAGCTGTTTGCGGATGGGCCCCTGCAGCGCCTGCGCGCCTGGGGTTTTGTGTTATCTACAGTTTCATACGTAAGTGGCTGCGAAGGATGCATTCCAGCTTATTGTAAATACTGGCATTTTAAAATAAGACGGGCACATCATTGTCTCCGAGCTCGCCGGGGAATGTGTGTACAGCATCCTGGTGGGATACTCGCCGTCAGCAACAGAGGGAGCACCTGTTCACACTTGGGGCCCGACCATCCTTTTAGGCAACAAGGACAAAAAGTATACATTTAAGTTATTTTTACTTCCCGTGACTCACACATCTCTGAACATTATACAAATTTATTCTGATTGAATAATCCTCATTAAACTGATTAAAATATTTCAGGGGCACCTGGGTGGCTCAGTCGGTTGAGCGTCCGACTTAGGGCTCAGGATGATCTCATGGTTCGTGGGTTCAAGTCCCATGCCAGGCTCTGTGTTGACAGCCCAGAGCCTGGAGCCTGCTTCAGATGCTGTGTCTCCCTCTCTCTGCCCCTCCCCCATTCACTCACACACACACACACACACACACACACACACTCACTCACTCTCTCTCTCTCTCTTGCTCTCAAAAATAAACAAGCATTAAAAATTTTTTAATAAGATATTTCAAATATATTATACATTATGAAAAGTAATTGCTAAACATATAAAGCAAACCTGTATCAGAAGTGCATCCCTTCATGAGATAAACAGGACTTTACTAACAACACCTGCTCACGGATTTACAGATTCATGAGTGAGTATTTCCTATTTTTTGAACGGGTCAGCATTAATTCTGAAAATAAATCAAAGGGCTAAGAAATCCTGCTAAATAAGCCGATCTCTAATTGCTGATTGCTTCTGGGAATGGAAGACAATTTTTAGAGCAAAGTCTCTCAATTCCTGTGTTCCCAATCACATGATGCTCTCCGACCCCATCAGCTGATACCTCTGTGAGGCCCTCTTGTTCAATTTCAGTTTCCTTGAAGAACAACAGCCTTGAGGAAGGATTTACCATCTGTCTTTGCTGCCTCCGATGTGTTTATAACCACAAGGTTCAGACTTAGGACAAATGACAGGTGCTCTCTCCCGGAAGCTCAGTTTTAGCCAAGAGGATGTCTGGAAGTAAAGGACCCTGATCCCTTATCTGTGCCCAAGTCACTGGGAATTTCTTTGTGTTCCTCCAGGGACTGCCCTCCCTCCTCACCCCTCACCCCCACCTTGAAGATCCCCGGGGTGAAGGTCCCTGCTTCTCGGCATTCGGATTTCCCTGTGTGGGTCACACACGTGTTCAGAAACCAAGCTACGCCGCTTTCCCTGGGAAAGAAACGCCCGTTTCGCCGGTACAAGCCAGCGAAGGGTCCCGGTCCTGGTTTAGGGCCTTGCTGCAGCGGAAGGCTGCAGAGGAAGACAGACCTCAACTCAGGACCTGGGTCTGAGGCCGGATGGAGTTCAGGACAACGGACTGGCCTTTGCCTCTGGGAGATTTTCAAAAGCAACGAGCAGGTGTGATGAGCCCGGCCTATTGCTCATTTGGTGGAGGTCAGTGGAGGTAAAAGCCAGAGACGCACTTGGGGCTGCGCCAGAAGGATCTGCTGTGAGCCCAGGCCGCCAACCGCAGACAGACCCATTTCAAATCCACTGTGACTTTTGGAAGAGGGGTCTTTACAGCTGCCCCGTCTGGGAATAGCAAGAGCAGGGGCCAGCAAACTACGGCAAACTGAAAAATGTTTTTTTTTTACACTTTTGAGGGTTGAAAAACACGTACAACATTTTGTTAAGACCTAAGAATTATCTGAGTTCAAATTTCAGTGTCCGGAAAAAGGTTTATGGGAACACAGCCCCGCTCCCTCATTTACACACCGTCTGCGGTTACCCTCACCAGCAGAGTTAAGTAGTCGCTACACATGGTGTGACCCACGAACCCTAAAATATTTACTCCCTGGCCCTTCAGAGAAAGAGCTGGCCAGGTCCCGGCTCTGGACTTAGGACGGGTGCCTGTGCTGGCCGTCCACGCAGCCACATGGCCCTGGCCGGGGGGCACTCAGCTCCCCTTAGATTGGGGCCGACCTGGAGCTGGCCCCCTCGCCACCCCCCACCCCATCTGCAAGATGGGGGGATGCTTCTTGCACAAATGGGTACAGAGGAACGAGGAGAGATTCTGAGCCCACAAGAATCAGCCCTGGTGATCTCTGTCCCGTCCCAAGGCTGTTCCTTGGCACTTCTGTGCGTGCAGGGCGAGTAGGGCGGCAGCAGGCAGGAAGGGAGGCTCACAGGGAAGAGCCCTCGGCCTGGGGAGGTGTTCAGAGCCACCCCCGCAGCAGAAGGGGTGCAAGAACAGCAAGCACTTGGCCTGAAGGGCAGTCCTGGGGCCTGGCCCTCCACCAAAGCGCTTGGAGCAGCACCCTCAGGTTTCAAGCGTTAGCAACAGCCCATTCTACAGAAGGGCTCTCAAGGCAACTATGGAGATCCCCAGGAAGTTGCTAGAAAGGCTGGAAAGTCCCTGCTCATGCCCGCAGGGGCACAGCGAAGTCCTCTACGGCCCCAGGCTGGACGTGGAGGCAGCGCGCGCCGGCTTCTCCGGGACTCCAGGGCCTGTAGGCGTCTGGGCCAGTGGGACCTTAGGCACCCAGCCCACCGGCTCCTCTGGTCACGCAAGACGCCCTCCCAGGCCTCCCCCTCCTCCCGGCCCCCTCCCCTAACGCAGTTCACCCCTCCCGGGTCCCCACCCGCGAAGGCCCTGGTCCTGGGCCGGGGAGAGGCCCTGCCCCACCGCCCCAGCCAGATGCTCCCCACCCCGCAGTCCTCCGCCGGCCCAGCTGGTCTGGCCCGGGTCCTCTCCGGCGCCGCCCCCTCCCCGTACCTAAGGAGCTCGCGTAGAAGTCGGCGGCGCCGCAGGCCCGGGGTCCCAGGAGCCCCGCGCCCGCGCAGAGCAGCGACAGCACGGCCCACATCCCGGCGGCTCGACCCGCGGACTGGCTGCGAGGGCCAGGAGCCCGGCCCGGGCGGCTCCGGGGCGGGGGCGGGGGCGGGGGCTCCGGGGGCGGGGCTCCGGTGAGGGGGCGGGGCCCTAGGGGAGGGGAGGGGCTCCGGGGCGAGGCGCCGCTCCGGGGGCGGGGCTCCGGGACACCCCGGCGCGGGGCGAGGAGGCTCTCCCGCCCCTTCCTCCTGTCACGCAAGGAAGGACTTGGCGGGCGGGGGAGCTGCGGGGGCCGTCACAGCGTGACCTCGCCGGCTCCCCGTCCGCCCCC
>CM053560.1:136880396-136908660 GCA_028646485.1 Cryptoprocta ferox | reverse complement strand
GCCCACAGCCCCGCCCACAGCCCCTCCCGCAGCCCCGCCCGCAGCCCCACGAGCTCCACAACCCCACGAGCCCCCCGCACCCCGCCCACAGCTCCTCGAGCATGCCCACAAACCCATGAGCCCGCCCACAGCCCCGCCCACAACCCACAACCCCTCCCACAGCCCTTGGAGCCCACCCACAGCCCCGCCCACAGCCCCTCCCCCGCGAGCATCCCCACAGCCCCACCCACAGCCCCACGAGCATCCCCACAGCCCCGCCCACAGCCCCACGAGCTCCACCACAACCCACGAGCCCCCCCACACCCCGCCCACAGCTCCTCGAGCATGCCCACAAACCCATGAGCCCGCCCACAGACCCGCCCACAACCCACAGCCCCTCCCACAGCCCTTGGAGCCCGCCCACAGCCTGGGGCAAAGCCTTGTGCCCTCTCGCGCCCACTCACCTACAAAAGGGGCCGGAAGCCGGCGCCCAGCCACACAGGAGCCTGAGGCCGTAGGAGGAATCCAGTACTGATCCCGTCTGTATTCCAAATGCTCATATCTTTTTCATCATGCGTGCTTGATTATGCTTACGTTAATTTTGACTTTTTAATTTTTTTAATTTATTTTTATTTTTTAAGTTTATTCATTTTTGAGAGACAGAGACAGAGCGTGAACGGGGGAGGCAGAGAGAGGGAGACACAGAATCCGAAGCAGGTTCCAGCCCCTGAGCTGTCAGCACAGAGCCGGACGTGGGGCTCGGACGGTGAGATCATGACCTGAGCCGACGTCGGTCGCTTAACTGACTGAGCCCCCCAGGCGCCCCGCATTTTGACTTTTTAAAAGCATTAGAATGTCACCTTTATGACATTGGTCTTCCGGCAGCCCCTTAAGTTTGACATAGGGGTGGTGTGTGTTTCTCTGGCCTCACTTTTCCTGTCCGGAAGAGCCCCGAGGGCCGCCTGGCGCCTCACCCCAGCACGTGTGACCGCGTTCAGGTGACCGGTGGCCTCGTGGCTGCTCTAACAGTGACATCGTGGTTTTGCTTTGTCCGGGTTTCAGGTCAGACGTGCCAGCCTCAGGTGGCCTGCCCGCCACCACCCTGCCCTCGGTACTTTCAGAAATTGTCCACTGCCACCCAGCAGAAGGCGGCCTCGTGGGGACAGGGACCCTGATGGCGTCGCTCGTTACCGAGTCCGCAGTGCCCGGAGTGGCCTGAGACAGCGTCCTGTAAATGTTTCATGAAGGAACAGCAGCCGGTGGTTGTCACGTGCTTGCTGTGCACTAGTCACCTCGCTGAGCTTCACGGCAACCTGCAAGGCCGGTATCCTTACTGTCCCCGTTTCACAGAAGGGGACACCGAGCCTTAGAGAGGACGTATAACTTGCCTAAGGCCCTAGAGCCGGTGAGTGGTGAAGCAGGGAGCCGACCCTGGGCCGTCTGGCTCCGAGCGGGACATTGGGGCCAGCCCTTGCACACTTAGCCCCTGTCCCATCGCCACCTATCCTCCTGACCAATTGTGACGACCTGCAGACGTCCCCTGGGGAGCAGCTTCGCCGGAGTGCTGCCTTCCGTCGGGAGCAGAGGAGGAGGAGATACATTGAGCTCCAGTCTGGTGCCCCCACCGCCTTGGGGTCTGCTCGCGGTGGGGAAGAGGGCGCGGTGGTCCCCATCCTGAAGGACGCGGGACACCCAGTTGTGGTTTCCTCCTTCCTTCCCAGGACCTCAGAGGAAGGGGACAGCAAGCTCAGCACATGCCTGGACCTCGGGGACTTGGGCTGGTGGCCAGGTCCATGGAGCCCCGGCTCGGCCTTAGGCCAGATGGTAACAGCTGGTAATCTTTGCTTAACACGGGAGATCTTTCTGGCACCCCCTCAAGTGCTCCCCCCACCATTAGCTGTCTCTGTGCTGAGCACTTTACATGCTTCAGCTCGTTTAATGAGTATTTCCATCCCTGTGGTTAGGTGACTTGCTGGGCCGCCCAGCAGGCAAGTGGTGAAGTCGGCAGTCCAAACCAGGCCGTCCCTGTAGAGCCACCCGGCTCGGGTCACAGCAGAAGTGGGATGAAAAGTGTTGGGGGGACTAGGGACGGTGGTCCCGGGAGGTTCTGGAAGTGGGTCTTGCCTCACCTCGGGCCCTGTGCCTGTGACTGCCCATCCCACCCCTCACATCTCGGTGGGGCTTTTCCCAGCCCTCCCTCACGTCCTCTCCCCCTTCTTGCCCCAAAGCCCTTCCTGTCCCCTCCTGTGACAGTGTGGCTCAAGTGGTCTGTCTTTCTAGTAACTTAAAGAGGCTGCAAATCCTCCGCTTCTCTTCCCACAGCTCGATCCCCTTCCCCTGGTGACCTGGTGGGCCTTGGGGACATGTGGGACCGACAGGACGTTGCGGGAGTTCTGAGGCTGGGTCGTAAGTAGCCTTGCAGCTTTTCTGGAGCCTCCTGGAAGGTGGCTCTGGGGACTGTGCGGAGCCCACGCCACACGCAGAGGCCGGGTGTGGGTGCCGGGTGGACAGCCCAGCTCAGCGCCCAGCCAGCGCCACCTTCCCGGGAGCCACCGAGAGCGCCGTCCTGGACGCCGCGTCCAGTCGAGCCTTCACATGACCCCCAGCCCCAGCTGCTGTGACCGTGGCCTCATGAGAGAGCTTCCGGCTGGTGTCCGTCAGCCCCCAGACTCTGAAATCTAACAGAAACTGTTTCACGCCATCAAGCTTTGGCGTGATTGTTTCGGGGCAGCAGACACTGAACCGGTCTCTCTCACGGCAGACCGTGCGTCCCCGACGGGAGGGCTTGTGTCCCTGTCCCTCCAGTCCCAGCCCAGGGTCGGGTAAGGACCGAGTGCCCCTCAGATAGCCCTTGGGTGCACGAATGAAACACATCAAAACTCACCGTTCACCCTGAGATAGAAGAGATTTATTAGCAAGAGGTAATCAGGAAACATATATTTTTACAAAAATGGAAATTTCTTTTTTTCCAAACAAGCTGTAAGTTGAAATATTTTAGGGCTTGGAAGAGAATCCTCATACCACTAAGGTATTGCTTACGCAGGAGCGGCCCGTGTGCCGTCCCGGGGCCTGCCGGCCGCGCCGGAGCTGCCCTGTGCCCTCCCCGCTGTGCGGTGTCACAGCGCGTGGCAGCGTTCACGGAACGAGCGCTGACCGAGCAACCAGACTCCCGCTAGGAGGGTTCGGCAGGACTGCGGCGTGTGCAGCACGGATGCTCGCGTACTGGTTTCCTAGCACTACGGCGCGTACTACTGTCACAAAGCGAACAGACTCAGAGCGTCTCAACGTAAGCTTGCAGTGACCATTAGGCGGCTACGAGAGGAGTGACATCTTCTGTGTCCCCGACTTGCGGCGGACGCCGGGCAGCGGTCGGCAGAGTCGACGCGACTTTGTGTCGGGACTCCGCTCCCCTGGGGACGCTCCGGGGCCTCGTCCGGTTCACGGAGGCGGCTACTCATGCTACCTGGTGTGGTTCCTAGAGCAGGGAGCACGTGGGGGCCCGCACGAGGTGGCGCGCTGGTGTCGCGGGGCGTGGTTCTCAGCGGAGAGGACCCCCTCCGTCCAGGTTACCGGGAGACGGAGAGTTCTGACCCCTGGGATTTTGGCTGAAAAAGCTGCTTTGGAAACTGGCATCACCATCAGCGGGAAGATCCGTGAATGACTGGACTTCAGGGTGCGGTCCCCTCCCGCCTCCCCCCACCCCCCAGTTATAACGACTACGTGGAACATGCTGGAAGGGCGCCCGGGGGGGGCCGCCTCAGCCCGGGGGCCTGGGCCGCGGAAGGACAGAAGCGGGGTGGCGGCCTGGCCGGCGTCTGCACGGGCTCCGTCTCCCCGTCCGAGAGAGTGGGGGGCTGGGAGGGCGACGGACGCGGCTGGAAAGAAAGAGGCGCTGCGGGGGCGGGGCGGGGGGGGGCGAGGTCTCAAACGGAGCGGAGACTCCTATTCCGGTTCTACGGGGGTCTAAGAACGAGAACGGATTTGTATTCTTGGAGAAGCACATACTAAGAGGAAAACCCAAGAACCAGACAATTATGTACACAGCACACCGCGCGTGTCCGTGGGCGCCGGTCCGGGCGGGCCCGGCGTCAGGTGGGGAGCTTGGGCTCCATTCGCAGAGAAGACTCGTAGAGGCTCTCCTCGTCCATGACGAAGGACTGGTCCAGCAGGTACTGGGTCACCTGACGAGAGGAATGGCAGGTGACAGGGGACACCGGGCCCGCGGGGAGGGGGGCGGCCAGGCCGGGCACACGGGCAGATGTGCCCCAGCCGGCGTTCTGTCTCCACGCGGGCCTGACGGGAACACGCAATCCCGTGCGGCCGGCGTCACCTTGGTTGACCTCTAGATGAAGTATTCTGGGCTCGTGTTTTGAAAAAAACCCCCTGCGAGATGTCAGTTATAGAATGGAGGTGGTGAGCGCGTTACATGTTCTTCCAGCGTTTGTGCTGAGTAAACATCAGGCTGGCAGAGCGCTGAGCGGCCGTCACCCCGAGAGGAGAAAGGAGCGACTGAGGCCTCCCGCGGCTCACTCGGGGGCAAAGTCGTGGAGTGGACGGACTCACCCCTCCTTCCGCCCTCCCACGTCACCTGCTGAATTCCTACAACTAAACGTGCTCCGAGGCGCCGGCGCCCAAGCCGCACGGGCAGCCCCCCTTCCCCAGGTCTCCCTGAGGCTCCTGCAGTTGTCACTTGTTTGGAACCAAAGCTTCCCTCTCTCTCTCTCTCTCTCTCTCTGCTCCGAAACCCAGGGCAGAAGGAAAAGCACATCACAGGCGGCTGCACCCGGCGGGGGCTTTCCACCGTGTGCCCTTCCCAGCTGGGAACTTTGTAGCTAGGAGCGTTACTTATCAAAAAGAGGTTGTAAACGCTGCCTCTCTTGGCTTGGTGGGGGCCCCGACGTGGTCTCCAACCATCCCAGGGCAGGTGACAATCAGACGGGAGCGGCGAAGTTAGCACAAGCCGCGCGGAGCGGGGAGAGCTCACCGCTGGTCGGGGGAGAGGGAAAACGGAGGGCTTCCTGGAAGAGCTGGCGTTTGAGCGGGGCCCTGGACGGTCAGGGGATGAAGGGGTTGGGTGCAGAGGGACAGGGAGGAAGGTGTGCGGGGATGGAACGCCTGTGTGACAGCCCAGGTGACAGGGAAACCGCCGGCTTACCTTCACCTGGTGTTCTATTTTATAGGCAGTTTGCTGGAACTGGCGAATCTCTCGGATGATATGTGATATCTGCGAGGAGGAGCGTGTAGGAGGACAGTTTGCTCTCTCGGGCTCCCTCAGCCCCTCGGCTCCCAGCACAGGTGGGGCACCGACAGCCACGCCTGAGGTCGGTCTGTTAGTTCACACACACACACACACACACACATGCACACGCACATGCACGCCGCCTCCGGGGAGGCCCCACGGAGGCACGTGGCTTCCTTCGCACCAGCAGTCTGGGTCTGGGGTGACACTAGTCAAAAACCTACAGGTTGATGATGCGAGAGAAAGAGCACCAATCGGTCGAGGGGGCAGGCTGCCCAACATCCCCAAACAGCGCCCACGTTTCAGCAAAAGCCCGGCACCCGCCACGGGGCCCTGTCCTGTCACCAGGTCACCAGGATGGTTGGCAGAGAGGCCCTCCTAGGGAGCCACGTGTCGAGTGGAAACCCCATCACACAGAATCCATTCAAGGGTGACGTGAGCAGGGGCAGAGGCCTCGACACTGCCCATCCCCCCAGCTCCCCCCCATGTCCCAGCTCCCCCCCATGTCCCAGCTCCCCCCCAGGCTCCAGCTCCCCCCAGGCCCCAGCTCCCCCCCCCCAGGCCCCAGCTCCCCTCCCTGTCCCAGCTCCTCCCTCCAGGCCCCAGCTCCCCCCAGGCCCCAGCTCCCCCCTCCAGACCCCAGCTCCCCCCCAGGCCCCAGCTCGCCCCCAGGTCCCAGCTCTCCCCTCACACTCGGGAGGTGCTGCATGGTGATTCTGTTTGGCCACTTGCTTCATGTGACCGGCTCTGCCCGTCCCCTGTGGGGTGACCGTGGGTAGGTCACGGAGCCCTGCAAGCCCCGGGCTGCTCCCGTGAGCTGGGGCATACCGTGCCAAGCGCCCGCACCCCTCGGCGGGCTCCAGCCAAGGGAGTGCGGGAAGGCGGGCCGGTCCTGGCCAGATGCTGTCTGCCCCCTGGGGACTCATGGCTCTTGCCGGAGAAGCCAGGTCCAGGCTGCCGGTGCGTGGGCCCGATCGTGGGCCAGGTGGTCCTGGGCCCGGGCTCTGGTTTGGACGCCCCCCGCCCCGCCCCGGGACACGTACCATTCTCATCTTGGAGAAGTTGACCAGGCCGTCCTCTGTGTAATTGGGCGTCCCCTCTTCGATAAAGGCCAGGTCAGTGAGGTACATCCCCAGGTAAGGGACACAGGGTGGGTCACAACTTCGAAGCAAATGGCATTAAACAAAAGTTTTTCATTTGAAAACATGAGCGCCTACGGAAACAGAACACCCTGCATGCAAGTGCCGGGGGCTCAGGGCTTTCTGTGGCCGGGAGTCCCGGGATTGCCAGCCGCCTCAGGGTCAGTCCTCTGGGGTGATGGCCACAGACCAGCGGCGCTGGGCTTCTCAGCCAACGTCCCCTCCCTCCCCGAGCCAGAAAGCCCTTCCCACTCCTTCCTGGATGCAGGCTTCGGGCTCTGCCGCCAGCCCCCTCCCAGCCCCCTCCCCTGGCTCCCCAGCGAAACTCTCCACCCAACCCTGCCCGGAGTCACCTCCAAGGGACCTGACGGCCCCCCATCCTGCCAGCTCCCCATCCTGTGACCCTCCCGCCCCGCCCCACCCCACCCCCGTCTTTCTGCTCCTGGAAGCTCCTCCTCTGCCTCCACCGACGGCTTGCCCCACCGATCTCCTGCCCACCGGAGCACTGGGGTGCCGGAGCAGGAAACCCTGGCCCTCTGAGGTCACCTCCTCCAAGTGTCTTCTAGGCAGGGGGGTGGGGGACAGTGTCCCTGACAAGTGACTTTTTGGGGAGGGAGTCTTTTGGGAGACGGGACCCAGGAGTGACGGACTACGTGGCTCTGACTTGGGGGGCTTCCGTTACGGCTTTACTGGGGGGGTATTGCCCTGGCGCCTCTGGGCGGGGCACCAGTAAGGGGCTGATTCTGTGTGGGTCCGGCAGCCACTGTGTTCGAGCACAGCTCCAGGCTGTGGCCTCAGGGGTTCCCTGACAGCGCCCCGCAGCCTCCTCTCAGCCCAGCACACAGATGCAGGTGACCCCCGTTCCTCGACCTCTGACCTTGTCTCCTCGAGGCCACGGGGCCCACTCTGGAGGTAGGGGAGGCAGGGAGGTCGGTGGGGCGAGAACAGAAACCCAGCCTCTGCCCCTTGCCTGCTAGGCGTGTGACCCTTGCCCCGAGGGTCAAGGCCGCCCTCACACGATGGGGCTGATTGCCACGGCAGGGTTAGGGGGTCAGGTCAGGTGATGCGCCCACACTACGCGAAATAACATCGAGTCATGTGAAAAACATCAGATCTTCATTTGGTGGTAGCACGGCTTTGACGCCTTCGGACACTGGCCATTCTCCTCCCGGGTTTTCTCTCTTTGAACAAGCAGCAAAGGCCTCGGGATGAGCGTTGGCGACTATCGGGATCCCTGCCAGACCTGAGCCACTGCGTTGTTTTCACCGTGTCGGCTGTGGTCACCTTGCATTTATGGCAGGAAAGGTGGCTTCCCATTTACTGTTCAGATGCACGTTTCCTTCGTATTTAAAGTTACCTTGGGGGAAACGTGAGCTAATTATCGGGGGGCCGCTGCGTGCAGACGCGGAGGCACACGGGCGGCAAAGCCGGGAGGGAGGCGGCCCCCGGGCGTTAGGGAGACCGCGGACAGAATTGTTTTCTGACCTGTAGGTCTTGACTCTCTTGGGTGGTG
Organism: Cryptoprocta ferox; assembly: GCA_028646485.1. NCBI lineage: Eukaryota > Metazoa > Chordata > Mammalia > Carnivora > Eupleridae > Cryptoprocta > Cryptoprocta ferox. The sequence continues at coordinate 136,900,790 of CM053560.1, read as the reverse complement.
ATAAGTGTTGATCAGCTTTTTTAAAAATGAAAAAAAATAAAAACAAAACCAAAAAACAACAACCAACAACCCAGAAGTAGAATAAAAGAAAATATATGAGTTCGTTGCACAGGCCGAAAGTGTATGTTGCTTTGTGAAATTTTTGTTCCTGTTTGCGTACATGTATTTGTAAAAAAAAAAAAATATGTTCTTACTGGGTCGTGATTAAAAAAAACAAAAACGACTCCCAGGGGGCCTGCGGGACCACACAGTCCGTGACTGTCACAGGTCAGGCTCCGTTCCCACCCATCACCCTCCAAGTCTGGGTGACAGGCTGGGGGGCTGATGGGACAGAGTTCAGAGATGGAGAAGAGACCCCAGAGCCAGTACTTGGGGCGGGGTGGGGGTTGCAGGCCAGCGGCTTCTGCGGGGGGCTTCCCAGCGCACCCCGCAATTTCTGCTCTGGACTGTGACCAGGGGACGCGGACAGCGGAGGGCGGAGGGCCGGAAGGCCTCCTGTCTTGGAGGGAGGGGGGAGGGGAGCTGTGGCCGCCGTGATGGGACACGCGGAGAGTTCCTGGAGGGCTAAGGGGTCTCCGCTGGCCAGAGCGGTGGAAAAAGTCAGGGGTTCCTCTGATCACGGCCGGGGATTTCCCTGACGTATTCACTGGGCTCAGGAGCCAGCGTAGGGAGATGGGCGTGCAAGTCTGTCACTCGCAAGTGGCGTCACAGCCCCGTCACCACTCTGTCCCTAGTCCCTGTGTTCCTGGGGAGGAGGCGCCTGGAAGGAGGGGCCCAGGGAAGCGCACACACGATCAGTCCAGTCACCCCCCGCGGGCAGAGCCTGGCCCCGAGTCCGTCTAAACGAGGATTTTCTATCAAATTGGAGCCCGAGGGCAGATGCAAAAACGTGTGCTGGGTTGAGATTAGGCCGGCGGGCAATTCCAGAAGTGACCCCAGCGGGGCTGGTGACCGAATGTTACTGAGACTTGACTTCTCAGCCACAGCTTGCTGTGCCAAGCTGGAGGGCTGGTCTCTGGGCTGGGGAATGAGGAGGGCAGGCGGGTCGTGCTCCGGGCCTGGGATGTAAGAGTGGCTGAGGGAGGAGAGGTGGGACGCAGGGGCCAAGTTGTGGCTGGCAAAGGCCATTCACTAGCCTGGGTGCGGGCACAAAGCCCTTTCAGTGACGGGCTACACAGAAGGCCTGGGGCCAGTGATGGGGCGGAGGACCACGTGGTGACGCTGTGCCCAGGCTCCTCGTCCTGGCAGGTCCCCAGCTGTGCTCAGCACGGCCATCTCCTTCCCTCCTGTGACCATTGCCCCTGCCTGTGAGGCAGGCCCCGGGGGCTCGCACCGATCTGTACGCAAAGCACAGCGCCTCCGGAGAAGGGGTGCAGGACACATCTGCCCCACGTCCCCTAGTCTCTCCTCCCCCTGCAGGGCGTGGGCTCCGAGTCCATAAAGCAAGAACCTGGTTTGCATAAAGGTGTCAGCTCCTGAATGCCCGAGGTCCCCGCCGCCCCTTGCAGCCAGGAGCAGAGGCATCTGGGACAGGCTGACACGGGCCCCCAGGAAGGAGGGAAGGTGGTGGGGACTGAGACAGACCCAAGCCCAGAGGCGACGGCGGACAAGGAAGCCATGGCAGGAGGCGGATGGAGGGGCGCCCGAGCAGACGGACAGGCGGGTGAGTGCACGGTGGGGCAGCCCCACAAGCACAGCCCACAGGGGCTCCGAGGGGCCCAGGCGCGAGGGCACGGATGGCGGGACATGTCTGAGGACGCACACAGTGGAGATGAACGCAGCAATGGCACACGGAGCTGGCGGAGGACGGACTGGGTCGGGAGCAGGTGCGCCAAGGGCTGGACACCTGTTCCCAGGCCCCTCGGGCGGTGGCCGTGCGAGAGAGGCGCTCTCTGCAGGGAGTGGGACGCAGGGGCGGCCCTGGGGTCTCTCCAAGGATGGCAGAGACTAGAGCAGAGGCCGGAGGCGCACAGCGAGTGGGGTGACACCAGAGCCCTCATGGGTGAGCCTGTGGCCGCCGTGTGCACCAAGGGGCTGAGGCCGATGTGCTGGGAGAGCCTGGACCCTCAGGTGCACTGCAGAGCACTGGCCTCGCAGGTCACCTGGGCCAGGGTCCGGCGCTGTCACCGAGGCCACATGGCTCTGTCACCGCAGCCACGAGGCCTCAGCTTCCTTGTCTGGGGAAGCAGGACGGGAGAATCTGCCTTGCGGCGGTCGTCCGTGGGGGTGACTGCCTCCCCGGGTGTTTGGCAACATCTCTGGTTGTCACAGCTCAGCCTGGGGAAGGGCACCAGCAGCTCGTGGGCCGAGGCCCGGAACGCTGTGGAACAGCCCACATGGCACGGGACGGCCCTGGGCCCGGCATGCTCCTGCTCTGGTGACAGCCCTGCCGCCTTGCGCCAGTCAGGGGCCGTCTCTGATACCAGGGTGCCATGTTCTGTAAGCCACACGCTTGTCCGGATGACTAACTGTCAATAAGAACAGGCAACTCGATCCCATTAAGTAAACACCTTGACCTCACACCTTCCCTGATGTCAGAAATACTGGAATGCGAGACGTGTGCACGTCATCAAGGAGTCTGGGGCCATGACTGTCACGCGTCCTGGGACTCGGGGTGCTGCCCACACCCTCTCGGGAACTGCCACCGAGACTGTGGGATGGCTTTAGCGGACGATGGAGGACAAAGTGGATGCACCCTAGAGGTCTGGGGAGCCCAGGGGCCGTGTGGGTAGACGGACGGACAGACAGACAGACAGACCTCCTGCTCCAGCCAGACGGGGTGCGTGGAGGCCTCCGCAATGCGGTTCTACGATTTGAAAAATAACGGTGACAAAGTGGCACACACTTACTTTTTCAGAGCTTCTCTGAGATTCTTAAATCTGCCCTCTGATGACACAAGCTTTTGGAGCTTGTCAATCAAAGCTTTTGTCTAGAAAGAATCAGAAGCATTTACTAACACGCGGCTCGAACGGCCCGAGGCACCGGCCCACAGTCCACGGGCTCCGGGCCGCCCCTGCTCTGCCTCCGCGCGGGCAGGGCGCTTCTGGGGCCGCCCCCCGACTCCTGAGGAGTCCGCCATGGATCCTTGTTTTGTGCGTCCGTGAGACACTCGCACCCACAGGGCCGGGACGTGGGGCACCTGAGTGGCGGCTTCACCCCTGGAAACACGGACCCGGAAATGGGGGTGGGGGTGGGACCTGGTAACCGAAAGGGGCCCATCCAGAGCAGAGCACAGCCGTGGCCGTGGCTTCGCTTCTGTGGCCCTTCCTGCGCCCTGAGCCCCAGGGGTGCAGGCACAAAACCACACCTGTGTATCTCGGGACCCTGCACACACGTGAGAATCAAGAAAAAAGATGGCAGATGAGCTGATCACCTGGAAGGAAAGGCCCGGATGGGGCAGAATGAGCCCCCAGCCGAGGGTCCCGTCTGTCTACACGGAGGCTGCCCGAGGCCTGGCTTTGCGGTCCTTTCCCTGCGGGCCGGGGGGGCCCTTGCCTCGGGTCCCCGGCTCCCTCACTTACACAACAGCGACATGGCCTGGTGACCCCTCCCCTCCAGCTCTTGTCCTCAAATCCGGACCGTGGCCGTGAACCGGTGCTGGAGGCCAGCTGTGGGCACGCGGCCTGGAGGCGACCGTGGCCACGCAGGCCAAGCACACCCCTAGGCTTTGGGCCGGATTTTTCTGAGAAATCTGCCTGCAGAAAACGACACTGGGTCTCAATTCGGGTGGGAGAGGAGACCGGGGTGTGGTTCTCGAGGGGGACGGCCCGTTCCAGCTGCTTCCTCACCGATGAGGAGCGGTTGCTGGTCCTGCCCGGCCCTGCTCAAAGCATTAATGTACGTGGACCTGGTGAAGGGGGTGCAGCCCCGGCCGTGGCTCTGCCGCCTCAGGTTCCGGCCTGCAGCCTGGTGCCGAGGCCAACCTCTGCCCGGGGTCTCCACTTCCTCCTGCACTTTCTAGACTTCTCTCTCCAGAGCTGCTGCCCGCCCCCTCCTCCTCCCCACTGTCCTGAGGAGAAATGGCCTGAGGCAGCCTGAGGCCGGATGTGGGGGCCAGTGTCCTGGACCGGGGGCCTCCGCAGCTCTGGGCATGCTTCCCAAGCCCACAGGCAACACACCACTCCTGTTTCATCGCTGGCCTCCACTTTCACATCTGGAAAATGGGAGGGTGGTCCGATATCCTAGGACAGTGGGCCACACAGGAGCCAGATCGGGAGGCCCCGCTGGCCACTTAGTGGCCACCATGCTCGTGGTCCTGAGGATGTACGGGAGATATTCTGATGTGTGGGGGTTTGGGTATACACTTGGGACCGATCTGTGGCTCTGAGATGGGCACGCTTAGATTCCTTCCACATGTGTGCTCCTCCGGGGTGGCCTTCGGTCCAGGAAGGAGTTTTGCAGCCTGGGAGGCCCCGGAACTTCCCGCCGCGCTTAAACAGTGAGTTCCAACCTGAAGCGGCCAGGCCAGGCGTCTCCGTCGCTTGGCTCTCACTGGGACATGGGCCCCCGGGGTTTTGGGCATCTCTGCCGGGAGGGCGGAAACAAGAGGGCCCTTGGGATATGTCAGTGAAACCAGAGACCAAGAGGAGGCTGCTTTGTCGTGCGGAGAAGAAAGGCGATCACAGAGCCTCCTGAGGAAGACGCGCTCTTCCTCTTCGCCAGACAGACACTTCCCGACGGCCAAGGCCGCTCCCTTCAAAAGGGGCCCCCCGAGGACTGGCCGCCCAGGAGAGATTTCTGTCCCTACTGAGACGCATCCGTCCTCCGGAGAGGAGACACACGCATCCCTTCGTCACCTGCACCGCCCCGCGGAGGGCGCCGTCCGTCCTCTCCTGGAGGGGGACCCCCTTTCAGAGAGGACGGGGGAGCGAAGGGGAGAACAGGGAAACGGAGCCAGAAGTCCCCGACTGAGCCTGACTGCTTGGCTCTTGCCAAGGGCTGGCCTGGACTTGGACATAATGCTTTTCTGCCTCGGGCACATCCAAGCTAATGGTAAAAACGATCTGTCGGGGCTGCATCTCACGTTCTGTAAGAAGTGTGGGCATTCTGGGGGCCTGGGCGGGGGGTCACAAGTATCCACAGGATACCTGGGGAGAGGCAGCGACCCGTCCGGGGCCGGCGTGGGCCAGGCACCGCGCAGACGTGCCAGCTGAGGGCTGGGGGTGGCCAGCAGGGCCCTGAATGACATCCCTGAGTGCAGGCCTGGCCGTTCACCTTCACCTCTAGCTGCCCTCCCTTTGCACCCTCCTGAGAGAACGGAAGGCTTCAGGAAGGTCCAGGTGGTCCTCTCCCAAGTCCACAATAAGGGTGATGCTGGAGAGCGAGGCCAAAAGTCACGGAGCCCCCAGTGTGGGGGCCTCCGGGGAAAACAGCCCCCCCCCGACGGCCCCAGGGCAGACCCGCCCACATCCCATCTGAGCTCTGACAGGCCGATCGGCCCAGACCACTTGGGGGTCTGCAGCAGCCCGCAGGAATCCACAGCACCGTGTGCCACGTGTGGCCAGATGTGCCTGCGGCCTGAGCCCCCCGGCGTCCAGCCTCTGTTCCTCCCAGGAGCCCGCTAACAAGCTGGCACCTTCCGCTGCCCTATCCCAGCCCTGGCGTCTCTGTGTGAGCCCGGCGTCACCGGGGGCAGGAGGCGTCCTGCAACCACACCGTCATCTGGGGCCGTAGTGACCGCACTGTGGGCAGGGCAGCATCCCAGGGCTGGGAGGAGGAATGTGCAGACCCGATGCCTGCCTGGGGGCGGAATCGTGACCTGCCACTGGCACGAGGATGGTGGGGAGGCAGGTAATACAGGGAACAATGAGGGGGCGCGGCATGTAAATCCGGAGTGGTCCCCAGCAGAGGGCCCTGGAGACCCCGGGCCCCGGCCAGCCCCCCTACTGAAGGGCCACGGACGCTGTTAGTCACTGGTACCTTCAGAGGCTCACCCTGCCCTCGGTGGTGCCAGTCCAGCCTCCTGCACGCGTGCAGGCAGGGTCGGGGCGTCTGTCACGTGCACCAAGGACGTGGCCCGAGTGCCCCACTGAGCCCTCCTCTTAGGACCTCAGTGAGCACCTCATGACCGCAGTGTAGGGAACTTTATTCCCAGGAAGAATCATGTTCTGAATGAATAACGATCAAGCCCACATCTAAGGTCACCAACTACCCAGTGGGTACCAGGGACCGGCTGCCTCCGTGGTGGCCAGGAGGGCCGGAGAAATTAGAGACCTGGGAAGGAAGCCCAAGCTCGTCTGGCCACCGTCTGGGCGGCCGGCAGATGTGGACTGGCGTCCCCATGGAGCCACCACCCTTCTGTCCCAGCTCGAGGACAAGGGTATTGGGACAGTAATCACTCCTACACTTCCCTCTCCGGAGTATTAATTCCTAGGTGGGAACTGAAGTCTCAGGGGTCCCAGAACCACATGCGGGGGCCCGATACCTGCTCTCAGGTGACGTCGGAGAAGACGTTCTCCCGCAAGAGGGCTTACCGGGAGCGTCGGCCCCCACCCTGGCCTCTGCCCACCTACGGACGTGCAGAGGCCAGCACCCTGGCGCCCCAGCCCCGGCCCGGCCCCGGGCAGGCGATGGCGCCGGCTTCCCATCGCACCTGCTTGGAGACCTTGAGCCACGTCTTTTTGAGCCGGAATATTGCGCTGCGGTTCATGGACGAGGTGATCTCCAGGACGGCGTTGTAGTTGTGCAGGCAGCGGCAGATGTCGGCCACAGCCACCCACTTCTCGATGGCGCTCGCTCTCGCATTGATGTCCTCGTTCCGGATGATCTCTGACGCGATCAAGTTACTGATCTTTAAGCCCGTGCAATAAGACAAGGAAACAGAAGAGGCGTCAGTATTGCGGAGATGATAAATCGCCATTACTTGCCAATGACACGACTGCCTGTTGGAAAATCCCAAAAGGACGCGCTGGAAAACTACCGGGACAGCGGACTCCCGAGGGCTGGTTAAACACGCGATACGTAACGCCGAGTCTGCCTACATACTGGCAACAGCAACTAGAAAACGCCATGAAAAATATTCTCAAAATTCCAACGGGAATGTGTAAATCACCTAAGAACCTAAATTGATGAGGATTTCGGAAGACGCTACATGAAAACACCTTACTAAAGGTTGTAAAAGGTTTGGATCACGAAGAACCAGATCCAATTCCCAAATAAGAATGTAAATATGCCATTTTTCAAAACTAATACGTGACTTTATTTATTTATTTATTTTTAAACAAAGTGTTTACCCCTTCTTGTTTCCTTATTTTTAATTTTTTAAAATGTTTATTCATTTTGGAGAGAGACAGAGCATGAGCAGGGGAGGGGCAGAGAGAGGGAGACACAGCATCCGAAGCAGCTCCAGGCTCCGAGCTGTCAGCACAGAGCCCGAAGCGGGGCTCGAACCCACGAACCGCGAGATCGTGACCTGAGCCGAAGTCAGATGCTTAACTGACTGAGGCGTCTCAAGTTATACTAATTTTTACAAGGAATACCTCTGTGAAATCTTCCAGAAAATAGAGAAAAAAAGAGTATGTTACAGCATATTCTATGAAGCCAGTATAATTTTGACACTGAAAGCAGATACAGACGACACGAGAAGGGAAACCACACGTCCACATGTTTACCACGACCAGGCGACCAGGTTAGGTCTGTCCCCGGAACGCAAGGAAGGGTGAACGTTAGAGAAAAATCTGTAACCGTCATTCACAGCATCAGCAGTATGAGGAGGTAAGCCGTGACCGTCTCAATGGATGCGCACGTCAGTTTTGATAAAATTCAGTACCAGTCTGTGGCAAGTACCATTAGCAAACAAGGAAGAGAAAAAAATTTCTTTAACTTGATAAAGAAACAAACATTATCCCCAACGCGACAGATGAGAGCTTTCTCTTTGGAACCAGCACCAAGATTCACCATCAACGTTTGCGCTCAACTCGGTCGTAGGGTGAACCACAGGCAGCGGGGATGCCCCCCCCCCGCCGCCCGGATGCCCGAGAGCCTGGTCAGTGCCGCTCAGTAAGCCAAAGGGCCTGGGAAGCCGCAGACACAGCCAGGGAGAGATCTAGAACGGCTGCAGGCCGGGACGGCACCACCCCCGAGGTGCATATTCTGTCTGAGAGACGGGGCGGGTTCTGAGAGGCGGCCAGACGCCAGGCGGTGACGAGTGCGGCCCTCGGACGCAGGCTGTCTTGCTGTGTCGTGTGTGAAATGGAACCCCCTTGAGCCTCAGTTTCCCCATTCATGAAGTGAGAATAACAGGTAAATGAGCCGATGCTTGCAGAGCCCTCAGCACAGTGCCTGGCACTCAGCACACAGGCAGCCAACGCTCGCTTCCCGCCCCGCCCTTGGCTTACTTGGTCCTGGGTGCACACGGCTGGGTGGGGGGGGAGTTGGAGGGACCGGGTTTGGCCGCCCAGGGTGGCTGCGCATTTCTGGGACCCGCCCGCCTGCCGGGGTCCCCACCCCAAGCTGCGGCGTGGCCATCTCTCTTCTCCTCCCGCAGCCACGGACCCTCCCCGATGCGGGGTGCTGACCAGGGAGCCCCGGCCAGGCGGTCAGGACAAGCGGAATCATGTCCTCCTGGGGCCTTCTCTTGTGGGTCTGACTCAGCTCAGGGGGGCCGGACGCCAGCGCGAGTGCCTTCGAGGCTGGTGGACGGGCCCGGTGGCTGCGGGGCTGCCCCCCCCCCCGCAGACACCAGTCAGGAGCCCCCAGGGCATGTGCCCTCAGAGCCCAGGTTTCCTCGTGTCAACGTGGGGTAACAGCCCCCACCTTTAGGGCTCCCTAGGTGACGACGCGTGCAAACCGCAGGCGGTCCGGCGCCCCCCCGGCACCTCGAGGGGCCTGCGGACGGAAAGCCCGGGGGAGAAGGGCACCCCCGCCGCCCCGTACTCACGTCGTTGAAATGCTTCGTGGTTTTCATGATATAAGGGGTCCGCTCGTTCTTCTCCAGCTTCATCCAGCCTTGTCCGAAGAACTCCCTGCGGAAGTAAGGGCACCCGGGGCGCATGAGGTTTGCACGGATGATGGCGTTGCTTTCTCTGCCTTTTGAGGCTCTAATTTCTCGGGGAGTAACTGTCTGCAGAGCCCTGGAGGGGACAGGGTCCTCCGGCCTCAGTTCCCTTGTCTGTGAAATGGGAGCAATGACTACCTTCCTCACAGGGCGGCCGCACGCCCACGCGAGGGGCGCGTGGGAGTGAGTGCGCTGTCACGGCAGAGGCTGCCCGGGACCCCGCTTGTGATGGAGAACTCCTATCTCCGTGTCCCTGGGCAGAAGCTGTCTGCAGGACAGGGACAGAGGCACAACACGGGCTGAGTGGAAGGACACAGGGGCCCGCACGCCGAGCCGGCTGTGTTTTCTGGTGACGGTGACCCCCGGGGCCCGAAGTGAGCCTCCCAGGGGAAGCTGTGGGTGTGGCAGGGACGTGAGGGACCCGGGTGGGGCGCCATGGGCGAGGGGGGGCGAGCTGTGTTTGAGAACTCAGCTCCTCCTCCTACAGGGAGCCTGCCAGGAGTGACGCCTGCGTCGCATGCTGGGGAAGAGGCGGGTTTCCACCCTCCATGCCCACGGGCGAGGGCCTTCGGGAGTTTCAGGGGGGCCACCTTTCTGGAAAGCAGGGACCAGACGTCTCAGACCCGGACATGCCAATCCTGGGAAGCTATTCTCAGACACTTGTCAGCAACTCACAGGAAACCGAGTTACAAGGAGGTTTGCCTCCACTTCAAACATAGACGTGAAAACCAAACACGACCCCACGGCTTCATACGCCACTGGGGAACACGCCACACTTCCTAACGCCATGTCCGCCACGTATGGTCGGCGGAAGGAAGGGGGACTCGCGTGTACCTAACCGGTGTGGTTACCCGCGAGCACCTGGGGCCAGAGCAGATGCACCAGGCCCCGGGGCTGTTTCGAAATCCAGAGCTGTCCCCACGCTCTGCTCCGGTGGTGCGCGCGTGTGCACACACACGCATGTGCGCACACACACGTGCACACACGCTCCTTTTCTAGACCTGCAGCGTAGGAGTGCCAAGTTGGAGGTGCTTGTGGGAAAGCATGCGTGCGCGTGTGCGTGTGTGTGTGTGCGCGCGTGTGCAGCTCACAGTAAGGTGGGACCGTGGGGCCGGGAAAGAGGACCCTCCCTCGTGCCCGCGGACACACGCATTTCTGCATTTCTGTTCCACTGTGGAGAATTCCCATGGCTCTGGGAGCTTCCTGTGCGTGTTCCCGGGGTGCAGCCAAAGCCGCCTCCTGGGGAGGAGGAGGGCCGCCCGCACCCACTCACTCGTAAGGGATCTTCTTGAAGACGAGGTGGTCCAGCAAGGTCAGCTGCTCTGCGATCTCCAGGGCCGAGTGGTTTTCGAAGGGCTCTGCCTTCACGCCTTCGGCCTGCGGGGAGCAAGTCCTGAGTCAGGCCCTCCTGGCTTTCTGGCCGCTTCCCCGCTGTGGCCGAGATTCTGGTGAGTGGGTGGCTGGCGTGTGCGGGGAGGGACAGGAGAAGAGGCGAAGGGAGCCGGGTCCCTGGTGCCCCGTGCTCCTGAGTCACCGATTCCTCGGCAGGGGCGCCGGCTGCCCCAGCGCGTGAATGAGACAGCAGACGCTTCCCGAGGATCACGGCTGGGTCACCGGCTGGGGCTGGAGCCCCGGCCAGGACTCCCAGCGACCTGTCCCCCCTTTCAGGTTCTGTCTGGACCCACAGGTGCCTCTGTAACATTTCCCTTTAAAACTCACTAGCAGGTGTGGACTCACAGGTGTGACTGCCTCCTGGGCACTGTCCTGTCCTGTGCTCAGAAGATGGCTGTCTGGCCTTCATCTCGGGGTTCCCATGTTTCTAGGGGCTGCCGTGGACCCTACCCTTACAGGTGCCACCACCTGGGCCCCTGACCAGGCGCAAATCCTCGGCAAACACCTGCCAGTGGCCCAAGGTCCCCGCGACACGGATTTGGTAAGAGGTGGATGTGGGGAAGCCACATGGAAAGTCTGCTGGCTCCGGGAGGGGCCTGTGTCCCCTGACGGTGGAACCAGGAACAAGGATCCCCCCGACCTCCAACTAGGTCGCATGGAACCGAGGGGCCAGCTGCCCTCCCCGAGGCCCCCGGAGCTGGGCTGAGCCCCCCAAGAGCTGCACTTATCACAAGGGCATGGGGTCGGCCCCGGGCCAAGGGGGCAAACCATCCCTGCTAGACGGTCTCCCTCCCTCCCTCCTTCCCACTCCCTGAGAGGAGTCACTGGGGGTCACACTGCCAGGTCCTTGCCAGACAGTGGGACAGAAGGACCAGAGACACAGGACCAGGCAGACACAGGACGCAGGGAAGCAGAGGGAGGAACTCCCCCTCCAGCATGCGTGTGTGCGTGTGCGTGTGTGCTGGGGTATCCACGTGTCCCCCTGGCACAGTCACCCCGGGCCAGAAGCCTGGGTGCAGAGTGTGGGCACATGAAGCCATCAGGGATGACAAGTTCTCAGGAAGGCAGTGTTGACGTGGGGACAGCAGTCCCAGGTGCCACCCAGGACGCCGTGGTTTGGGGTAAGGGACCTCAGGGGGAGGGAGCCCGGCAGGCGGGGGGGGGGGCAGCCCAGCCCACTCCCGAGGGCCCAGGATGGCGGCCCGGTAGGGCTGGGGGCCCGTGGTGGACCTCGGCTGGGGAGAGGCCTGTGGGGTGGCCCAAGGGCAGAGAGACTCGGCCAGAGGTTTGCTCAGCACGGGGACCCGGCTCCCTCTTGGTCACCTAGGAAACAAGGGGACCCTGAACCAGAGCTCAGACCCCCACCTTCCTCCACCTGTCACAGGGCCTGTCACAGTCTCACTGCAGGAGTACGGGCTCTTTGGTGAGGCCACGGCGGCCTGGTCCGCACAGCCCCCACGGGCTCTCTGGGCACTAGATCCAGTCAGGGCGGGGCTGGGGGCCTCAGGCTGCTCGCCAGGGAACAAGGGCTCTCCTGCTCCCGAGGGCAAACATTCCGGTCTGGTGGGAAGCAGGAGGGGCTCGGCCTGCCCCCTGCAGAGAGGCGCCAGGAAGTAGCCCGGCATCCGGGCCCCAAGGGTCAGTCTGGTGACTGTGTCTGAACACCTCCCCTGCCCGGAGGAGGCACCAGCTGGAGTGCTCGCCGGGCAGGCTGGGGGCCCCATGCAGGCCGGCGCTCCCCCGTGGGCGGCCTCACCCATGGGCGGCCTCACCCAGGCCCGGGGCGGAGTCAGGAGGGAGGGAGGGGAGCAGTGGGCCCAGAGCCCCGAGTCCTAGGTCCTCACACTGAGTGCGGAAAGCACGGGAGGCCTGGCAGCCGGTTTGGGAGGTGAGGCAGCTCTGGGCCGCCGCCTCCACCGGCGGGGAGGCCAAAACCAGTCTGCCCTGAGCCTCCTCCTTGGCCGCCGTGGTGGCAGGGGCCCGGGACTCTGGGGAGGCTCGTGATGGCACGCTGGGGGGCACATGGGGCACACCCCTGACCCGGAGAAGGCAGTGGGCCCGGCCAAGCCCTGGGGGTGCACGAGACCATCATTCCCTTCCACCGCGTGGAACGCCGTCAGCCCCGTTCCTTGCGGGAAGCCCCGAGCTCCCCCGGGCAGGCCGAGCTGCACCGGACCCCTCGGGACAGGCAGTGAGGTGTGCGAACCAGCTCCCACTTGGGGGTCCCCACGGAGCTGACACCGGGACCTTGGGTGGGGCCTGTCACCTCCCCACACCCTCAGCGGCCTCACCGTGAACGTGGTGAGGATGCGAACTCTCTGCCGTCGATAGGCTCTGCGGCCCGAGCCGTGCGTCTGCGCGTTCCGTGACGCCCGCCCTGGGAGCCCGCACAGCACGGGACTGGGCCCGACTCACCATCTGTGTGATCTCCTCCAGCGTGACCTGGTTTTCACCCGGGTCCTCCTGGGTCAGAGTCCTGGGGGCGACGGCATGTGAGCCTGTGCGGCCTGCACCCCCACCTCCGGGGTGCCCCGCCCCATCCCCACGGGTGGGCGCCCCCCCCACGTCCCCCACCGCCCCGCTCTGCCTCTGCTCTGCGCCTTCCTGGGCCGTGAGCCCACTGCCCGTTCCCCGACCGTCCCGGGCTCCGCCGGCCCCAGGCCCCTGTGCTCTCGGCCCCGCTGGTCCTGGCGTTGGGAAGGCTGTGGGCTGTCCCCGGCCAGGAGCCCGAGGGCGGGCTGGTGTCTGGTGTGTCCACCCTGCGGCTCTGGCCCCAGCGCAGGGCGGGCCTGCAGCCACGGCTCTCGCGGGCACGTGCAATGACAGGATGAACTCGGGGAAGGAGCTCCAGGCCCCGAGGACAGAGCGGGCAGGAGCCCTCCAGATGAAGGGACAGAGGAGGGGGGAGGCCCAGAGGCGGCCAGGGGGTGTGGGGTGGGCATCGGGCCGTGGCGGGGAGCCAGGGTGACCCCGAGTCAGGCCAAAGTGCTTTGTTCCCGCCGTGACCGCACCGCGACCGCTGGAGGAGAGGATGAGGCCGGGGGCCCGCGGGCTGTGGGCGACAGACTCGGACCAACCGGCCGCCCGCCCCACAGAAGGCATTCGAGGTAACAACCCAGGGGACAGTCGTACAGAGGACGTGTGGCCTGAGGCGGCCTGGCCGGCCACGGTGCATGTGCCATTCCTGGCAGGCCGCCCGACGCCAGCCTGCTCTTCTCGCTGCGCCCGAGGCGGCATCCGGGCAAGCTCCCGAGATGGGGGGCTCTGGTCAGCGGGCTCGGGGGGCCCAGTGCACTTCCGCGTGGGAGAGAGACCGTGAACCTGGGGGGTCGACTGTGCAGGTGTGGGTGCGGGTTCGGGTGCAGGCGTGGGTGTGGGTGCAGGTGTGGGTGCACGCGTAGGTGTGGGTGCGGGTGTGGATGTGGGTGTGGATTCGGGTGAGTTGTGGATGTGGATGCAGGTGTGGGTCCGGGTGCAGGTGTGGGTGCAAGTGTGGATATGGGTGCGGGTGTGGATGCAGGTGTGGATGTGGGTGTGGGTGCGGGTGTGGATACAGGTGTGGGTGCGGGTGCAGGTGTGGATGTGGGTGCGGGTCCGGGTGCAGGTGTGGGTGCGGGTGCGGGTGCGGGTGCAGGTGCGGGTGTGGATGCAGATGTCGATGTGGATGTGGGTGTGGGTGCAGGTGTGGATGCGGGTGCAGGTGTGGATGTGGGTGTGGATGTGGGTGCAGGTGTGGATGCAGGTGTGGGTGCGGGTGCAGGTGTGGATGTGGGTGCAGGTGTAGATGCAGGTGCGGATGTGGGTGCGGGTGTGGGTGCAGGTGTGGATGTGGGTGCGGGTGTAGATGCAGGTGCAGGTGTGGATGCAAGTGTGGATGTGGATGTGGGTCCGGGTGCAGGTGTGGATGTGAGTGCGGGTGCGGGTGCAGGTGTGGATGCGGGTGCAGGTGTGGGTGCGGGTGTAGATGCAGGTGGGGGTGTGGATGCAGGTGTGGGTGCGGGTGTGGGTGTGGGTGCAGGTGTGGATGTGGGTGTGGGTGCAGGTGTAGATGTAGGTGTGGGTGTGGATGCAGGTGTGGATGCGGGTGTGGGTGCAGGTGTGGGTGCGGGTGCGGGTGTAGATGGAGGTGTGGGTGTGGATGCAGGTGCAGATGTGGGTGCGGGTGCAGGTGTGGATGCAAGTGTGGGTGTGGATGCAGATGTGGGTGTGGGCGCAGCTGTGGATGTGGGTGCGGGTGCAGATGTGGATGTGGGTGCGGGTGCAGGTGTGGATGTGGGTGCGGGTACGGGTGTGGGTGTGGATGCGGGTGTGGGTGCGGGTGCGGGTGCGGGTGCGGGTGCGGGTGCGGGTGCGGGTGCGGGTGTGGATGAGGGTACGGGTGCTGATGTGGGTGCGGATGTGGGTGCGGGTGTGGGTGCGGGTGTGGATGAGGGTGCGGGTGCTGATGTGGGTGCGGATGTGGGTGCGGGTGTGGATGCGGGTGTGGGTGCGGGTGTGGATGAGGGTGCGGGTGCTGATGTGGGTGCGGATGTGGGTGCAGGTGTGGATGCAGGGGGTGCTGAGGATGAGGAAGCCCGAAAGACACGGTGGGACTCTGAAACCAGGGAATGATGGCAAGGCCCCGGGCGAGCAAAGCAGACGATCTGGGAGGAGGAAGGCTCGAGACTCCGGCCTTAGGCAGGAAGTGGCTGAAAGTCTGGGTCAGAGGCGGTGACCTCGGGCAGAGAGGGCAAGAAGTGGGGAGGAAGAGCCTGACCCTGAGCACTGAGCCCCGGCACCCGGGCAGGGCTGGGGGCGGACCAGGTCAGCCAGAGGACAGAGGCAGGACACCCTCCGATGACCTGCAGAAGTGACGGCGTGACCTCACCCCTGCCTCACCGCAGCTCTTGGGGTGGGTGTCGCTCACCCATTTTACAGGGGAAGAAAATGAGGCCGAGGGAGGGGGCCCGCCCAAGGCCACGCGGTGAGTCACCGGCTTAGCCGGCTCAGACAGCGGCTGTCTGACCCCTGACTCTCCACCGCGAGAGGCCGGGGGCAAAATTGTTTGACCTCGACTAAGACTTAACTGCCCCGGGCCGCCAGGACCAGACGGGACTCCACGGGGGTGGATGCGGAGTGGGCCTGGCTCTTGCCCCAAGGGGATCCGGGGCTGGCGGGAGAGGGGGGCCAGGACACACGGACACCCTGCTCCGGTGCCTGAGTGCAGAAGCGGGGTGCGTGGTCCCCCGGCACCCCGGGGCTCCTCCCCACTCCGGCCGGCCGCGGCCACCCTACCGGATGATGTTGGCCGCAGCCTTCCTCTCCTGGGTCAGGAGCTCGGGGTCGTGCATGACCTCCTCCAGGAAGCTGATCACCTTGCATCTGAGCTCGTCGTTGGTCTCAAAGTCCTGTGGAGGGACACGCGGCCACGGCGCTGGCCACTGCGCTTGGGCTGACCTGCAGTGGCCCCGACCAGCCCGAGCTGTTCCCGCCTCGTCTTCCTTTTTCCCGGCGGCTGCACCCTGGGGCCGGGACCCACTTGGGACCCCTGCTGCAGACAGAGACGGGGAGACCCAGGGCCCTGTCCCCTGGTGTCCTTGCGGCCCTCCCCCCGCTTCAGAGGCCAGCTGGCTCGTGGGGCCCGCGCTGGCCCCCCCCACCTGAGAGTGTTTGGAGACCCAGTGGCGCAGCACGTTCAGGACACGGTTGGTGGCCGCTCTGCGGATCACAAACTCCTTGTCTCCGTTCCGCTGGTCAGGGGGAAACCCTGGTGGCGGGCGTGGTGGAGGGTCAGAGGGGACGTGAGGACAAGACCCCCGCTCGGCTCTCGTCTGGGTTCAAGCGCCACGTGTGGGAAAGCTGTGCTGCTCCTGTGGCTGGTGGGTGGGCGGCATGGGGCGGGGGCAGGAAGATACCGAACAAGCCGGCGGGGTTTGTGGCCAGTGAGACTGGAGCCCACGGCATCTCAGCGGACACAGAGCATGCGCCACCTCTGCCCGGGCTGCCGGGAGCTCTCATCTCCGGGCCCAACTCTATCTCTGCCCCAGGACCAGTGCCGTGCAGGTGGGGGCGGGTTCCCACGGGCAGTGGGTTTACTGGGTCCAAGTCGGCCGGGGGCAGGGGCGGATGAGCAGAGCCAGGGCCCTCCAGGCCGGAGGGTCGGCACGGGCCAAGGCCCGGGGGCAGCGAGCCGCGTGTACGCCAAGGGGGATGGGTCCGGGGCTGTGGCGGCCGCTGCAGCTGGGCTGCCCCCTGCGCCGCTCCCACGCACCTGCGCTGGCCAGGGACATCCTGCGGTACTTGTCCTTGCTCGGGGCGCCCTCGTTGGCACCCGCTGTTGCTATGGCAAAGGCCGAGGCCGCCGACAGGGCGCTGCGGCTGCCGTCCAGTTCCCGGCACGAGGTCACGACGACCCCGTTGTTGTAGGAGAAGAGGGGGAGCTCTGCGGAGGGAAGGAGGCCGGTCCAGCGCCCGCGGCCAGCACACCGGGCCCGCCGGGGCCGCCCCGCGACGGGCGGGCCACCCCCAGGGCTGGCTCGGGGTGGGAAGGGCCCCGCCAGCTGCCCGGCCCGCCTCTCGGGCTCAGCGGGGCCCGGGCTGTTTGAGGACCGGGTCATGAGCGTTCTCCCCTCTCAGGCTATTCGGGACGAAGACGTCCCGCGTCCAAAGTCTGGCGTCAGTGCGTCACACTGAGGGGCTCCCGGGTCGGGCGGAGCGAGCCCCGTGCTCCGAGGCCTCCCTGGCCTGCCGCTGCGTGGCCTCGGGTGAATTGCCTAACCTCTCTGAGCCCCAGTCGTCTCCGGACGGTGAGGACGGGATCCCCTACTTCAAACGGCGGACGTCGAGGTAGAGGAGACACAGGCCAAGTACGTGGCGCTGGGTGAAATGCCACATGCGTGTCAGCGAAACTCTGCGCTCACGCTTCATCGTGAGGGCGGCGGAGTCGGACTCCGGGAACGCTGGCTTCGTGTGGCACGTGTCTGGACAGCACTCCGGCCCCGCGACAGGGACCCGGCTCGTGCCGGACCCAGCGCGTGCTTTATTCTAAACACTCAGGGCCGATTCCTGAACCCGGCGCTCGGGCGGATCTGCCAGGGCCGCGGTGTCCACGCCCAGGCGGCTCCGAGACTCGGGGGGAGGCCTGGTGTTCGGGGCTCTGGCTCACCTTGGAGGCGGGAGCTCCTGCCCCCCGACCTCTCGTGTCCGGGAGCCGCCACGTGGCCAGTGCCTCACGGGGACCCGAGACCCTCAAGATCGGGGGGACTCTGCTCCCTCGTCCGGTAACTGGGAACGACCTCGCGGCACAAGGCTGCCCGCCCGTGACAGGACCGGGCACGGGGCTCGGCGAACACCGGAACCTGGGTCCTCCGCGAACGTGCCCGGTGCCGGCCCCTCCTGCCCGCCCGTGTCAGGGCGACCGTGCCGAGGGGGAGGAGCAGCCCGTGTCCCCGCCCTGCAGGGGCCCCGGGGACTGGGATGCAGCGGTGGGCACTCGGGTTGTATGTCTCGTGGGGAGGACGCCCGCTCGCTGTGTCCAGCGTGACCTGCCCTCCCCCCCGCCCCCGCCTGGGCCCCTCGTCCTCCAGGAAGCGTCCGTGACTCCAGATGCTCAACGGTACCTGAGGGATTTTTGCTTTTGACGGACTTTGGCGTCGTTGGGGATTTGGTCGGCGATGCCTCCGTGTCCCCGTCCTCACTCTGGTCCTCGTCGTTATCTGACTCTTCCCTCACGGAGACTTCCGAGCCTGTGGAGAGAGGCGGCGAGGCCACGTTTCTCTCTCATCGGCAAATCCAGGCCTCCACGTGTCCGCCGTGGCCGTCTGTGCGGCTTCTCAGACCCGACCAAGCACGTCCGGGGTCCTCGTGAGGGCGCGGGTGCTGACTCGGTCAGGTGGGATGGTCACACCGCTAACGCGCTCCCAGGGGCTGCCCCGTGGCTGCTCACCGACCACACTAAGTAGCGAGGTGCCGTGTCCTCAGCTTTTGTGTGCGCGTGCGTGTGCGCGCGCCCACAGGTGTGTGTGCCAAGCACCTTCCTTAGGGAGGCCGTCTGCCCCACGCCTCCGGGCACCGTCAAGAGTGTCCTGGTTTGGTGCTAAGTGAGTCTCCCCGACCTGGGGAGACTCGCGGTTTACACACGCGGGGGAAGAGCGATGAAATGTATCAAAAGTCCGGCTCTGGAACAGCGAGATCTTGGTAAACTTTTTCCCTCCCGGGTCCTCAGTCTCCCCAGCCACATGGGGGGGAGGTGACAGGGGGCCTTCCCCCCAAACCAGACAGCTGCGGCCTGCGCCCGAGTGTCCACACACACCACACACCCAGACACACACACACACACACACACCCAGTGACCCAGTGCCGAGCTCAGGCTCTTCCTGAACACGAAGCTTCTCTCTGCTTAGTCTTGTCTGCTGCACCCCTTTGCCTAGACCGTGCCCCCTTCCTCCTGGTGAAAGTCTAGATGTCACGGACCTTCTAGAAGGCCTTCTCTGACTCTCCAAACGGCGTCCCCAGCCCACTCCGAACCCCTTGAATATCCCTCCAGCACAACACGTCAGGCGCCCACATCTCTGTGGGGGTCCTGTCCCTCAGCCGCGCTGCAGACCCCGGGGCACGGGAGCCGGGTGTGGTGACCCCTTCCTCCCTGGGTCCTGACGGGGGTCCGGGGTCCGGGACCTCCCCACAGACGGACAGATGCAGGATGCAGCCGCGCCCTGGGGGTCTCTGCCTGCCTCTCTGCGGCTCCCTCCCGCCCAGTCCCTGCCCGCCGCCACCGCCCGGCCGGGACCCCCCAGCCCCGCGCGCCCGCTCACTCTGCTTGCTGAGAGCCGAGGGCTCTTCGGGCTTCTCAGCGGCCACGTCGCCCTCGTCCGGAATCTTGCTGGCGAAGCTGCCGGACACGTAGAGCTTGCTGGTGTCCAGCGCGGCCTTGCTGAAGGGCGACACGGCCGAGTACAGGCTGCTGCAGCCATTGGAGTTGCAGCCGAGGGCGGCCAGGTCCAGGGCCTTGCCGCCCGTGATGATGGGGATGTTCAGGGACAGCTTCCGCCGGCGGCCGGGTGACGACGTCTTGGCGATGGACAGGGGTGGCGGTGAGGAGAACTTGCGCGTGGCGCGCGGGGACTTGGGGGGGTCCCCGTACAGCAGCTTGCTGTTCTGGCCGCTGGCGAACAAGAGCTCCAGCGACCTGGGCGGGTGGGGGCGGGGCGGACGGTCAGCGCGGGCGACGCCTTCCCGGGCCCGGGGTCTCCCTGTCTCCGGGGCCGCACCTCGACCCGCCTGCGATGGGCTGCAGGCGCGGGACACCCCCAGGACGTCACAATTTCAAGGGAGGGACAGACAGACGCAACCGGGCAGGGGAAGTGCGGTCATCTCAGGGACATGAGTCGTGGTGGAGCTCCCGGTGCTGGTTCAGACGGACAGACGGGCCTGACGCACGTTCCTGACTTGTGTTTGCGGGATTTAAGCCCCTGGGAGCAGCCGTCCCGGGATCACTGGGAGTGGACTCGGGGCCCAGCCCCTGCCACCAGGTCCTCACTTAGCGCCACCGGGCTCGGATTCCCTGCTGAAGTCTGCATCAGGCGAGTCCCTCCATGAACGTGCGCGTGCCCTCCGTGAACACGTGTGCCCTCCGTGAACGCGTGTGTGCCCTCCGTGAATGCGTCTGTGCCTTCCGTGAATGCGTGTGTGCCGTTACGCATGTGTGCCATCTGTTACGCATGTGTGCCCTCCGTGAATGCGTGTGTGCCTTCCGTGAATGCGTGTGTGCCCTCATGAACGCGTGTGTGCCCTCCGTGAATGCGTGTGCCTTCCGTGAATGCGTGTGTGCCCTCCGTGAATGCGTCTGTGCCTTCCGTGAATGCGTGTGCCGTTACGCATGTGTGCCATCTGTTACGCATGTGTGCCCTCCGTGAATGCGTGTGCCTTCCGTGAACGCACGCGTGCCCTCCGTGAACACGTGTGCCCTCAGTGAACGCGTGTGTGCCCTCCGTGAATGCGTCTGTGCCTTCCGTGAATGCGTGTGTGCC
>CM053560.1:136833267-136879896 GCA_028646485.1 Cryptoprocta ferox | reverse complement strand
CGTGCGTGCGGGGGTGTGCGCGTGCGGAGACACGGGGGTGTGCGCGTGCGGGGACACGGGTGTGTGCGTGCAGGGACCGGTGCGTGCGTGCGGGGGTGTGCGCGTGCGGAGGCACAAGTGTGTGCGTGCGGGGCCACGGGGGTGCGCGTGCGGGGGTGTGCGCGTGCGGGGGCACGGGTGCGTGCGTGCGGGGATGCGTGCGTGCGGGGCCACGGGGGTGCGCGTGCGGGGGTGTGCGCGTGCGGGGGTGTGCGCGTGCGGGGGCACGGGTGTGTGCGTGTGGGTGTGTGCGTGCGGGCGCGGTGCGTGCGTGGCGTGCGGGCTGAGCGCTGGAAACGGCTCGTGCCGGCCCCGCCCCACGGCCTCCCGCCCACGGAGCCGACCCGGGGCGCACCTGCCCCTCGCGGCCCGCGCGGCTGAGCCACGGCGCCTCCGCGCCCCCGCGGCCTCCCACTGCCGCTTCCAGGGCAGCGAGGGGCCGTCCGCGCCGCGTCGGCCTCTGCGTCTGATGCCCCGGGGGCCCCCCTTGCGCCTGCCACACGGACCCCTCGTCCAGGGCCGGAAGCGGCCGCCGGCTGTCGGCAGGGCGACCTGGCCTGCTCGGGTCAGGGCACGCAGGGCAGCTGCGCTCAGGGAGGCGGAAGGCCTTCCTTGCTCCGGGGCAGGAAGAACAGCTCTGGGCGGCCCCCCCCCCGGGCGATGCTGGGCCTGGGGTGCCCTGGGGCCGCGTGATCGTCTTGCCGCCACCAGAGCCCACGGCTCTCACGAAGCTCCGGGAAGCAGGGAAGGAACCTCGGGGATGTTAGGCTCCCTTGACCTGCAAGTTCTGCACCGCTGGACTCCTGTCAGGAGAGATCGCTTCTGATCTCTGTCCTCTCTGCCAGAGGAGCCCGGCGGCCACGTGGGCTCCTCCCTCCTCCTAGGGCCTCTTCCTGGGACCCTCCCCTGCGCACGCAGGCGCCCCCGTGGGTTCAGAGGGTCAGAGGTCCCCTGGGCCTCGCTCTGCAGACTGGGTGAGGCCTTGACCCTGACATCACCCTCCACCAAATCTGATCGGCACTCTGCCCCTTTGTAGGCC
Source organism: Cryptoprocta ferox (assembly GCA_028646485.1). Lineage (NCBI taxonomy): Eukaryota > Metazoa > Chordata > Mammalia > Carnivora > Eupleridae > Cryptoprocta > Cryptoprocta ferox. The sequence goes on along the minus strand of CM053560.1, from coordinate 136,878,818 downwards.
TCACAAGCCCCACCTCCAGCCCCCTCCACACCCCCTCCAGCCCCCCTTCTGGCACCTGACTCCCACCCAGTGCTCTGTGCAGAGAGGACACTAGGGCACCGCAAGGCGGCCCAACCCCCCCCTTCAGAGGCATGAATGACAGCAGATGCCAGGGTCCCCAAGGTGCACACATGCGACACTAGACTCGAGGGAAGTGACCACAGGAGCAAAGGACGGGCTCACGGGACAGGCGACTCTGGGCTCTCCGGACGCCCGCTGGGCTGGTGAGAGAGGGACACCAGTGCCTCCTTGGCAGCCCCTGCCCCCCATTCCCCCAGGCACCCTCAGAGACGCGTGCATTCTCCAGGCTCCTCTCCCCACCTGGAGCCCCGACCCTTACTTCCCCTGCCCGCCCACCAGCCGCACAGCACTGGCCACCCCAGGAAGGAGCAAGAGCCCACCTGTGGTGTGGGCTGCACACAAGAGCACAGTGACCCCCGCCACTCTGCGGGGACCCAGCGCAGGGCGGGGCGGGGGGGGCAGCGCAGCTTTCTCTGGGGCCCCCGCACACTCCGCTTTAAAGGCCCCAGAATGGGGGCGCCTGGGGGGCTCGGTTGGTTGAGCATCTGACTCGGTTTCTGCTCAGGTCATGATCCCAGGGTCACGGGATCGAGCCCCACATCGGGCTCTGTGCTGAGCGTGGAGGCTGCTTACCTAGGGATTTTTCTCTCTCTGTGTCTGCCCTTCCCCTGCTGGCACTGGCTTGATCACACGATAGATGGATGATGGATGGATGGATGGATGGATGGATGGATCGATCCCATACTGTATCAACATATGAAAAATATAACAAACAGACAAAAAAGGAGGAAAAACCCAGACCTGCCTCATTAGCTTAGCTCCCGCCCGGCTTGAATTCTGGGGGACACGGACCCTGAACTATGGTGGCCCTGCTGTCAGCAGCAGGCTCCTGGGTTCTGGTCCCTCTGGTCCCGTTGTCACCCTGTTCCACGCCGTATTGCCCTGGCTGATCTAGTGTACTCTCTGGGCCTCAGTTTCTCTGTCTGTAGAATGGGGGCACCGTCTCCCCCAGGGGGTAGTTAGGAGAATCAATGAGAGACCCTTGTTACCCACGGCGGAGTGGAGCGAGGGGACCGCGGCTAATTCCTCCTGCCAGCTCCTGTCCCGCCATTGGTGGCGGGTGCTGGCCTTCCGAAGCTCGCAGAGCTGGCAGGTTTGACCCCCCGCCCCGCGCGCATGCTGACGCACACCAGCCGTTTGATGTGGCCTCACGGAGGTGCGAGATTCCTGCCCGGCTCCATCGCCCGTCCTCTCCCTGCAATTCCAATTTGACAGCGTGTTGCAAGTATCGCTTTGACACTGTCACTGGAATAGAAGTCCCGTCACCTGCTACCTGGGTTCGGCTTGTCGCCGTCTCTAGAACACAGCCTGGCGATGGCTGGCTTAGAATTCCTTCTAGTAAAAGAAGCAGTCACACAAGCCGGACACCCGGTCCCTTCATCCAGACGTGCGGCAGAAGGAGGCGTTTCCGTAACCGGAGCACGGGAGGAACGTGCCCTCTCGCCACGCGGAACGCTGCTCACGCCCGGGCCGCGCTGCAGCTCAGACTCACGGCCGCTGTCACTCAGCTCCTGAGCCCCGTGCTAGCACTTCGCCCCCACACGGCTAACGCTCCCAGCGGCCCGCGGGGCAGAGATGTCGCTGGCCCATGGGCAGGGACCTGAGCCGCAGGCTCCGGGAGCGCAGGCGTCCGGCCGCCCCGCCCGAGCTCCGCCCGCGGCCGCACAAGGTCTCCGCCCCGGTTCTTGGCCTCTGTGGGTCCCAGCAGGCCCAGCCGATGCACGACCCCCAACTCTGAGACCCAGGAAAGGCGGTGCCAAGTGTCCCCAGGGCCCCTGCGCCCCGCCCCACCGTGTCCAGTGTCCATGCTGACCCAGTCCCGCCTTAGGTGTCTGCTTCTTAGTCTGGCCTTTGCGCTGAAGAAAAATCGGAAGGAGTCTGGAACCCACGAGCTGGCGTCAGCCCAGTCCCTGCGGACCTCTGTACACCCACCACCACCGCTGGACCTCCATCACCTGCACCTCCGTCACCCCCCAGACCTCTGTCACCTGCACCTCCGTCACCCCCCCGGACCTCCGTCACCTGCACCTCCGTCACCCCCCCTCGGACCTCCATCACCCCTACCTCGGACCTCCGTCACCTGCACCTCCGTCACCCCCCCTCAGACCTCCAATCACCTACACCTCCGTCACCCCCCCTCGGACCTCCATCACCTGCAGCTCCGTCATCCCCACCACCAGAAAGACCACCAGCATTGGCCATGAGCTCCTCCGCCCTTTGGGTCCTGGGGCTCAGGCAGCCCTTCTGTGCTGAGGAAGGTCTGGGACTTTCCTGAATATCCGCCGCCAGGGGTAAGGGTGGGAGCCATCGCTGCCAGGGTGCTCTGCAAGAAGTCCCACTCCGCTCGGCTGGTACCTGAAGGCCTTTGCTCTCATCTGGGCCACACGGACACACCCCGACGCTGCAGAGGGGAGACTGAGGCCCAGGGAGGGGAGGAAGCGCAGCATCTCGCTGACAGAGCAACGTCTAGAACCCAGATCCGGAGGCTGGTGTTGGTTAACATCCCCTGTGATAGCGTCTGGAACGGCTTATAGGAGATTAATGCTATAAAAATGTGGGGCGAGGGTCCTGCGGCTACAGCTCCCACGGTTTCCACCACCAGAAAAGGGACCCCTTCCTCAGACAGGGCAAAGGCTTGGCAAGCAGCCTAAAGGCTAGATTTCAGGCCGCTTGCGCCTTCGGCTAAGTGGGTTGTGCAGTGAAGCACCTGGACGACTGTACATGGTGGGCCTGCACACAGAACATTGAAATTATTTGCTTACGTGCCTGCTTCTTCAACCAGACCCAAGGTTCTTTGAGAGCGGGAGTCCTGTTTTGTTAATCTCTGCACCTCGCCCCATCCTGGCAAAAAACCTGGCACACGGGGGCTCACTGAAGCCTGCTGGCTAAATGAGTGGATGAACGCATGATTCGCTTCTCCCACTTTGCTACTTCTTTTGCATGTATTTGCTTCAGCGATCCTGTCTACTACTTAATTTTCTTGTAAGTAAGTGTGCTGTGCCTCAGTGTGCCCGTCTGCGGCCTGGCAGCACTGACTTCTGCCCGGTGGCCCCTCACAGGAGTGCTGAGCAGAGGCCGGAAGGAACGTGTGTCCCCTTGGAGAAAGACCGGGCCTACAGACGAGATCCCCGCGGTCCTCCATAACCCGTGTGTCCGGGCTCCTGTCTCCCTGGCTGTGCGTCGCTGGCCGGAGTTATTCTGGGCATTTCTTCAAGGGTCCCTGGTGACTTAGAACTCCCCGTGACAGGCTGGCAGGTTCCCTTACAGAATGCAGCTCCTGAAAACTACTAACGACGCCGTGGAGGGACAGGAGACAGGAACCAGCAGTATTTGGTCTTCGGTTGAAGACCGAAGGCATAAATACCTGAAAATGAGCAATTCCGCGGAGCCAGCCTCCCAGACGGGACACTCAGTGCTTGGTTACGTAAAGAGCTCCAGAAGCCAGGAGGTCGGGGCAGCAGGGGGAGCGAGGCCTGGAGGGGATGGGGGAGCGAGGCCTGGGGAGGGACAGGGGGAGCGAGGCCTGGGGGGGGACAGGGGGAGCGAGGCCCTGGGGGGACAGGGGGAGCGAGGCCCTGGGGGGGGATGGGGGAGCAAGGCTTCGGGGAGGGGGCGCGTGGGGACAGGCGTGAGGTGGCACCCGCGGACCGTGGCGGGGATGCCTGAGCTCCGATCAAAGGGAACACTTTGCTTTCTGGGGCTGCGCCTCCCCCCACCCCCGGCAAGAGGAAGGTGCAGGAAACAGGAGAGAAACCTCCCCCAGGGCAGCCTGTTTCCTCCCGTCTGGGCTCCGGGCGAAGAGGCTGAGCAGCCCCTCCCCCAGGGTCCCCATCTCCCAAAGACTGGAGCGGGTGTGGGGTGAGGTGCGCCGTGGCCCAGGTCCTGATCGGCAGGGGACGGGCCTCTGTGGTGTAGAGATTCCCACCAGGGCCGTGGGTGGGAAGGTGGGAAGAGGGTGCCCACAGCCACCCCCCGGGGAGCATCACCCACCTCCGCGCAGCACCTGGGTGGGGGGGCAGAGGGAGCAGGGCCTTCCTCCGGGTGGCCCACGGTGGCAGGGACGGAACCCCAGGCCGCGGCAGCCCGTCGCTGGGTCTGGCTGGGCCTGAGGCAGAGGACGGCCGTCCGGGCTCGAGCATGAGGCCGTGGGAGCGAGCAGACGGGCAGCAGGGCACAGGCGTCGCGGAGGTTCCCGGGCGCGCAAACCCGCCGAGCGCCGAGACCAGCAGCTGTCACCGTTTTTAATTCGATTTACAAACATAAATGCCGGGCTGGCCCTTGCACCGCTACAAAGAGTGGCTGCGCTTCTGACTTACGGGGTTCATGCAAGCCTCTGGGTCCAGGAGGCAAAACGAAGGTGGTGACGAGCAGGGCCGCACGCGCTTACACAGAACCACGCGTGCAAAGCCCTTCCGTTGGCCGCCGGGCCTTGCCGGGCTGGCTCGAGTCCCGTTTCACAGATTTGGATGCTGAGGGTCAGAGAGGCCCAAGGCCTGTGGGTCCGTCGGTGCAGAACGGACAGACGTTCTCGTCATCTTCTCAGTGTTCTGTCCCCGTCAGGGGGACGCGCCCACCCGGGTTTGCCCAGAGCTTTCCCAGTTCGAGCCCTGAGAGTCCCATGTCCCGTGAACCCCTCGGCCTGGGGCAGGCAGGAGCGTTTGTCCGCCCCGATTCCTCGTCCTACTGGGGCTGTGGAACTCAGGAGGCGAGGAAGCACTTTTGGCCCGGACAGTTGAAATCAGGGACGGAGTCCTGGAGGAAGCCCCCATGAGCTAGACCTCTGCGGCTGAACTTGAACTTATGGGGGGTGTGCAAGGGGGTTGGGGGTGTAAACGCGTTTCCGGCAAAAATAAGAATGATGTCAACACTGAGGGTCTCTGAGTCCGTGGTGGGGCTGGGCAGCCGCAGTTCTGCCTGGGACATCGGGGGCTCTCCGGAGGGAGAGTGCTGGAACATGCCGGCACCATCCTCACCGTCTCCCTTGGTGACGGAAAGCTGCTTTTACAGCAGTATCTGCCTCGCCTGATGGCAGTAACACATACGGGTAGGTTGCTTAGCGTATTTCTAGGGTCAGACACCTTAAAAGAGATCAGACAGAGGATGCCCCTTTGCGTCTTCCTGTTCTTCTTCCTGCTTGGAACTTGAATGTGATGGCTAGAGTGCCAGCAGCCACCTTGTGACCTTGAAGACCCATGCAACATGATAACGAAGTTGGAGCAGACAGACAGAAGGAGGCCGAGTCCCGTATGACTGTGAGCACCTACTTCCAGCCCTCCTTTACCTAAAAGCATAAGCCCTTACGTGTCTAAACCACGGGAGGGAATTCTCTCTTGTTGGCAGCCAAACGCGGTTCCACCCAGGGAACAGCTCAAGCAAGGGCCCTGAGGCCAGAACGCACAGAGCCTTTGGAATCACCGTGTTACTCCCCCAGGGTTGAGCCAGCTTCCTGTGGATTTTACTTCTCTTTGAGCTCTCCTTCCCTGCCTTCACTCCTGAGCCTTTCACTGACAATCCCCAGTGGTACGTGATTCAATCCTGAGACCCAGGATCACGTCTTGTTTTGCCCCTTGTTGTGTGAGAGCATCTCCAGAACTTTCCCCCGTTCAGCCCCGGGCGCTAAGGACCTCAGGGAATGAGGGTACAGAAAACAGGGGTCCAGTCTCAGCTTTTACAAAGTAGCCTTTGGAACTCATTACATGGACATCAGAGAAAGCTGTTCGAATTCCAAAGCCCGGGTGCCGTGCATCACCGTGGAACGTCAGAGAATCAGCAGCAAAAGACCCAACAAATTCAGAGGAAGAGCCAGAGGGCCTTCAGAGTCCCCAGCAGGAAGTTGCTAGAAAACGGTGGAGCAACGCCTTCAAGACGTTGGAAGAAAATCATTTGCAGCCTAAAAGTCTGCTCTCAGCCAAGTTACCGACCCAGGAGTGGCAGGTCCGGGACGCTTTCGGGCGGCCCAGGCCTCGAACACTGTATTTCCCGCGCAACCCTGTCTTCGGGCAGGGAGTGTGAAACAGGAAAGAAAAGGACTCGGGAGCCAGAGAGCAGATGGAGCCCAGCAGGGCAGTAGAGGGAAGTACCAGGACCGTGTTTACTGCTGGACTAAACACGGGCCACAAGACAGCGTACGCGCGAGCCCGCGGCCACAGACCGCAGAAAAGTCCGGAACTCGGCGGCTTCGTAACTCCAGGACACAAAGGGCTGAGGGGGCGAAGCCCTGGCACCAGGCCTCCTAGCCCAGCAGGGGCCCCTGTTTGCATACTTGTGAGGCTAGACGCCAACTAAGAATTGGCCCCGGTTGTGATCGAGCTGGCTGGGGAGGGCCGGAAAGTGGAAGGGTAAGTGCACACCTCCCAAAACCCAACTCCCGTTTTCTGTACACTCATTCCCCGGGGTCCTTAGTGCCCGGGGCTGAGCGGGGGGGAAAGGCTCGGAGATGCCCTCACACAACAAGGGGCAAACGAGGCGCGATCCTGGGTCTCAGGACTGAATCAGGGTCCACCGAGGATTGTCAGCGAACGGGATTCCACGTCCATTAAAGCCTAATTTTCGGAGACGTGGTAAATGTAGGGGAAAGAAGTCGGAGGGGCTGAAGGTAACTGAGGACGCGTGGAGAAGTGCGACGCTACTAACTTTGTCACCCGTGTACATCCAGTATCTCACTAAAAATAAGTCACAGCTTCAAAAACCCTGTAACAAAGAAGGAACGTGGGTTTAACATAATACGCAACAAATCGCACCTCCCTGGAGAGCAGGGGAACCGTCTCTCTGCGTCTGTAATCGGTAACAAGAAAATGTTACAAATTTGAATTTACAAAACAAAATTCTAATCGGTTTTTTTAAAGCCAAGGCCCTAAAGGCATAAACAATAGATTTGGAAGCAATTCTGATGACGCATCCGGGCCAGGTTTTTGGGGTTGTTTTTTTTTTTGCACATATACATACATTTTAAACTTTTTATTCTGAAATCATTATAGACACTCAGGATGTTGCAAAAATGTTATAGAAAGTCCTGGCATGTCCTTCACCCAGTTTCCCTCAAAGGTTACATCTCACATGACTCAAAACCGGGAACCTGACGTGCGGACAGTGTGTCCAGTGTGTCAGCTCTCGGCTGCCAAGATACAGGACTGTGTCCCCACGCCAGGGACCTGTCTCCTAATTCCCTCCCGCGCATGAACCCAGGCTGACACTCATCGGCCTTCCACCTGTGTTGTTTGTCACTCTGAGAATGTTCTATCCTAGAGCTGTAGAGTACGTGACTTGAGATCAGCTGTGTTCGTTCAGCTTCAGGTTCATCGGGGGTGCTGGGTGTATCGACAGTTTGTTACTTCTTCTTGGGAAGGCGCATTGTGGTCGGAAGATGTCACAGTTAGATCTGATCTGACTGACGGACATTCTGCTCGTTTCCTGGGGGGCGCTATTGCAGTAAAGCTCCTATAAGCATTTCTGTGTTTAATGTGGCCTTGAGTTTTCACTTCTCCGGGACAGGTGCCAGAAGTGTGGTTTCTGGGCCGTGGGCTGAGCACATAAATGATTTTGTAAGAAACCGCCAAACTCTCTTCCAGGCCCGCTGTTCCGTTCTTCGTTGCCACCAGCCACGTAGGAGACGTCGTTTTTCCGCATCCTTGCCAGCATTTGGTATTGTCACTGTTTTTTTGTTTGTACTGTTGTAATGGGCGTGTGGCGGTCGCTCATCGTGGTGTTACCTTGCATTGCGCCCGCGGGAGCCGCGTTGCCCGTCTTTTCGTGTGCTCGTTTGCCGCCCACAGAGCCTCTTGAGCACGCTGTCCCTTCCTGGTGCCTGGCTTGGAGCTTGGAGCTTGACTACTGAGTGTTGACAGGTTTTCTCGTAATATTCTAGATGGGAATCGTTTGTCAGACATGTGGTTTGCAAATATTTTCTCCCTCTTTGGAACCTGTCCCTTTATCCTCTTGACAGGGTAATGTTTAATTGTCGTGTTGTCCACTGTATTGATTTTTCTTTACCAGATTGCTCTTTCGTTGTCAAATCTGAGAACTGCGCCAAGCTCTGTGCCCTGTTTTCTCCTGAAAGTTGTATGGTTTTAATTTGTATCTATGATGCATGTTTTGAGCTAATTTCTTTTTTTAATGTTTATTTTTGAGAGAGAGAGAGAGAGAGAGAGAGAGAGAGAGAGAGAAACAGAGTGCAAGCTGGGGAGGGGCAGAGAGAGAGAGAAAGACACAGAATCTGAAGCAGACTCCAGGCTCCTAACTGTCAGCACAGAGCCTGAAGTAGGGCTCAAGCCCATGAACCTGATCGTGACCTGAGCCGAAGTCGGATGCCCAACCGACTGAGCCACCCAGGGCTCCTATTTATTTTATTTTTGAAGGAGACCGCAAGCAGGGGCGGGGTGGAGAGAGAAGGGGACAGAGGATCCGAAGCAGGCTCGGTGCTGACAGCACGGAGCCCGATGTGGGACTCGAACGCGTGAACCGTGAGATGGTGACCTGAGCTGAAGTTGGACACTTAACCGACTGGGCCCGCCAGGCGCCCCGAGTTAATTTCTTGGGCACAACGTGAGGTTAAATCAAGGTTTCTATTCTTGCCCACGGAATCAACTGCTCCAGCACTTTGTAAAAGAGTCACCTTCTTCTGCCGAATTGCTTTTGCGCTTTTCTCAAGAATCAGTTCACTGAACCTGTTTGGGTGCATTTCTGGATTCTTCTGTCCTGCCAGTCTGTGACTGTCCCTCCACCAACATCACAAAGCTGTCCAGTGTCTCAAAATTGGGCAGAAGTGATTTCTGCCACTTTCTTCTTCCTTGTAAAGGTGGCTTAGCTGCTCTAGGTCCTTTAGGGAAAGGACCGTGTGAGTTTTAGCCTGCTCCCGTCTGCGCAGCCGGAACTCCCGCTGGGGGACTTTGGTAGGGGTTGCATTTCACCTGCGAGTCAGCCTGGGGGACAGCCGACATCCGACAAGGTAGAAAGTTCCAGCCCACGAGCGTAGCGCGCCGCGGCTTAAATGCACTTTGATTTCTCCCATCATGCTCTGCAGTTTCAAGTATACACGTTCTGAACGTATCTCGCTAGACTTGTAACTAACTGACCGTTATGTACAGATAGCTTTACAGGCTTGTGGCTCATTTTCTGTGTCAGCGTGACGGGGGCTGAGGGACGCTCAGAGAGCGGGTAAAGCATTCTTCCGGGGTGTGTCTGTGAGGGTGTTTCTGGAAAAGATTAGCATTTGGATGGGTAGGAGTGAAGATGGTCACCCTCATCAGTGGGGGGGGGGGTGCCATCCAACCCCCCAGGGACTAAACAGGACAGCAAGGTGGAGGTAGGGTGAGCGTGTTCTCTGCCAAACCCAGGACATCCGTGTCCCTCTGCCCTCAGACTCAGACCAGGATTTACAATACAACGTTTTCTCTCTCTCCCCCTGCTCCCTCTCTCCCTCTCCCTCCCTTTTGGCTGCTCTCTCTTTCTCCCTCTCCCTCTCTCTCTCTCTCCCTCCATCCCTCCCTCTCTACCTCCCTCTCTTCCTCTCTCTCTGTCTCTCCCTCTGTCTAGCTATTGTAAATGGTATTGTAATTTTGATTTCAGTTTTCATGTATTTAATGCTATTCTATAGAAATATGATTAATTTTTATATGTTGATTTTGGATCCTACAACCTTTAGGAACTGACTTCTCACTTCTAGGATTATTTTTTCTTTGTAGATTCCTTGAGATTTTCTATGTGGGCCTCATGTCATCTGCAAATAGGTACAGTTTTATGTCTTCCTTTCTGATCCGTATGACTTTTATTTCCTTTCTGGCTTTATTGAGCTATGTAGGACTTCCAGTGCTGTGCTGAATTGCTAAGAATTAACATCAGTGCTACACAATCTGTCCCAGAAAAGATGAGAAGACACTTTATAAGGCCAGGATTACCCTGATAACAAAATCAGACAAACACAGTCCAAAAGGGGAAAACTACAGACCCATCTCCTCCATGAATATAGACACAAAAACCCTTAATAAAATCTTAACAACTAGAAATCAGCAATACGTACAAAGAAGTACACCCCAGGACCAAATGGGATGCAAAGTTGGTTCAATATTTGAAAGCCCATCAACCATATCAACAATCTGCTGTGTTAATGATGCACCATATTAACAGACTAAGGAGAAAAATCACCTATGGAAAAATATTTGAAGAAATTCTCAACACTTTGGGACTATATGACAAAATCCTCTCAAAAACCAGGAATAAAGAAGAACTTCCTCAACCTGATAAAGAACATCCATATGAAAACCACACACACACACACACACACACACACACACACACACAGCTGACATTAGACTCACTGGTGAGAGCCTGAGCCCTTCCCCCCGAGGTCAGGAGCATGACAAGAAGACATACTCTCACCACCATTGTTCAAGCTGGTGCATATTTCTGAATACTTTTTATGATTACATAATCCCCGGGCTGCAAGACAGGGAGAAGTCGGTGGCGACCAGGAGACTTAGCAGATGGGGTGCGTCCGCAAGACGGTGGGGGTGCGGCCCCCGCACTCCTGGACTGAGCGCCCTGACAAGAGGAAATGGCAGAAACCACGTATCTGTTTGAGGGAAATAGTAGAACCCAGGGAGGCTGGGCCTCTTCTCCAGCTGGAGTCTGCCCCACCCAGGGCGGCAGAGCAGAGCTGACCCCATGGGGGAGGGGGGTCCAGGCAGCCATCCAAGGAAGCTAGGGGGGTCTCCACTCCCCGGAAGGAAAGCAGGGGAGGGGTAAGCGAGACAAATGCCTCTTCCCTGAGGTGCAGCACCTGAAAAGCCCAGGGCTCAGGGATGAAGGAGACACAGGGGTCACCGTGTGTATTGGCGACCACAGTCCAAACAGGACAAAGGGCACCTCAGTGGATGCTCGGCAGCGCGTCGATGCTGATGGTGACACCTGAAGGCCTCCACCCTCAGGTGCGTGGCCTCCTGCAAGCCACTGCCACCCAGAACTTACACGAAACACTGAAGAAAAGGGAAGTGAACCTGCATACACTGAAAACCGGAACCGACTGGATTTACTGTCCTATCAGAATCAGGCTCAAAGTCGAAATGAAGTTCGATTCTAGGGAAATGTGTGTTTGCACGTGCACGCTCGTGGCTTGCGTGCTGGGCAGCTGCAGTTATTTGAACGCAGATTTGCCATCAGCACTTGGCAACCTGATGTAGAATGACCGAGAAGGAAACCCAGGGAGCTCAATTTTGAGATGTCAGAATCCTCGGATCCACTGCAGAGCCCCTGGGGTCGGGTGGAGGAGGGAAGGACCCTCGGGCTGAGGGAGAGACGAAGAGGTGGGAAGACCCTACATTCTGGACGTAACGAGAGCCCAGCGCCGTTCGGGAGTGGACCCCACGGGTCCACAGAGCTGGGACGACAGTGCTAGCCCCTCGAGGGAGCACAAGGCTCCCCTCTGCCTACCCATCCACACTCTGCACCCAGAAATGCTGGGATCCCGTCCCCTAAAGGAGAAAGTCCGTGCTTTCACTCAAGAGGCCACGCACCAGAATTCTCACCGACATCACTAAGATTCAAAGGGATTTAACAGCCTGCAGCAGAAGCCTCTCTGCTGGTGCCTGGATCTGTGGCCGACTATCTGGTTAAGACCCAGAGGGCCCACGTCTCAGGCAGACATCCACTCACGTCAGCAAATAAGAATCTCCTAGCAGATCCAGCCTTCTTTCTCGACAGCCAGCAGACGGCTGCCAGTGACCCAGAACAAAATATAGATGAACCCAAAGTCAGATTTTGTCTTGACACAACTCTGGGCTCCGTCCTCAGCTTCCTGCACACCGTGGCCCTTCAGGTACGGCTGTCATATTGGTCATCAAAGAGCAGCCCACTGGCAGGCTCTGAAATCCTTCCTCAGGGGTCAAGGGCGTTTCCCCCCACAGTACCGGGCTTCAGCACCTGGCACAAAGCTCTGTGGAACCCCAGACAGTCGCTGAGCCTGGACGTGCGAGCCATTCCGGGTTTCTCCCCCTTCCTGGGCCTCCATCTCTCCCCCTGTGAACAGGGTGGTCAGGGAGAGGGGTCTCCCAGGGTCCACAACGTCAGTCTCCAGACTGAGCCACACCCGGCACGCCCAGAAGGCAGAGACTTTGTGCGCACTCGCTTTCAGCTCTACTAACCGGGTTCTTCTGGATGCGAGTGCCAGAGTGCGACTGGTTTAGACGAAAGAGAGAATTCGCTGGCTAATTTAACTGAGAAGCAGATTCAGGTCCAGCTGGACCCATGCGGTTAAACAACACCATCCCGACCCAGTCTCCTTCCTTCCCTCCGCCATCTCTGCTTCTCTCACGACGGCCTCCGGCTCACTGACGGTGACAAGATTGCTGCCAGCGCCTGCAGGTGCACGCGCGTGGTTTCAACACCCCCAGCAGCACAGACAGCACGGCTCCCCTGGAAGGGCCCTGGGATTGAGTTTCATTGGCTCTGACCGGTCAGGCCTGGACCTGGGGTGGAGCCGCTCTTCGCCCGGCCACGTGGACGGAGGGCGTGGGAAACTGCGGCAAGAGTGTCACCGGAGGAAGAAATTCGTGTTAGGTGGCAGGGGCGGGAAGGACGACGTCCATTTGTCCATTCGTCCATTCCACTGGCCTTTGCCCTCCCCTGGGATGAAACCTCAGCCTAGAATCCTGCCATCTTAGTCTTCTGAAGCCCCGCAGTGTATGCGGCCAGCTCTGGAGGCAGGCATTGCAGGGGTGAGGTCCAAGGCAGGATAGCAGGGGTGCGAGCCCTTCATCTCCACCTGCAGGTGGCCCCTCCCCATCGAGCAGCTGGTGAATGGCCTGCGTTCTACCCGCCCACTGCAGTTATTTACTAAGTACCCATCCACTTCTGGCACCTCAATTATAAGAAAAAGTTCCTTCATTGGTTTTTCTTTTTTTTTACTTAAAACACCAAATCAGCCTAATGGTAATAGATTTATTTTAAAATCCCTCTGAATTCCCTTTCTTAAAAGCCTCTCTATTTTAGACTGCACAACCAGCCTACCCTAAAAAAATCAAGACACTGTTCCTCACCTCCTAACTCAGTAAAGCCTCTCCTCTGGAACACTCTAGAACCCTCTATAACTGTGCCGTTCTGGGGAGGTGAGCTCTGCAAATAGCTGAAGATTTGCCTTCTCTTTTAAGCACCAGACATTTCTGACTGGAGGTGTTTCTCAAAAGTCTGTACATGCCCCTGTCCTGTTTGTTCACTCTAGTAACTTCTCATCACAAAAAGTAGAACATAAAGATGAGAAAAATACTGAATTAAAATGAGATGCAGAGCACATATGCCTACTTCCCTTCCCACTCCCCCTAAAATGACTCAAAAGATCAGATTAGCTGGGCCTGATTCCAGTGAAGGGGGTGGTAAATCTTTGACTTATTTTTTATATTCTCTCATGTTTATAAGTCAATTCTAGGCCTATATATGTAACACTATTTGATCCGAAGAAAGAATAGAGGAGAGGCAAGAATGCAGGCCAAATCCCCGGAGACCTGAATTCTGCTTCTAGCCATGAACTTCCTGTGTGGCCCTGAGCCCATCACTTCCCAATCAAAATATGAGGAGGCCGGCCTGACTTATTCTCCAGTTTCCCACCAACTCTGCATCAGTTAGGGTCCAGCAGAAAATAGAGAGAACATTCAAATTGGATCATTCGAGAGAAGAGTGTAATAAAGGGACTATTTCCAAGGGTCTGCGCTGGGAGTAGGGAAGCCACCAGAGATAACGCTCTTCCAGGGAATAAATCCTGCCCTTGGTCCCGAGGAGCAAGGGAGGGAGCAGCCACTGGTACCTAGAGACAGAGCCGGGCAGGAGGGAGGTGACCCCAACCTACTCTCTCTCCCTCCAGAAAAGCCTGTCTCTTGGGCCAAACCCCACCAGATGCCCTTGATGGAGCTGAGACCAGAGACAGCTTCCAGCCCCCACCCCCAACCCCGGCGTGGAGCCACCGGAGAAGAGCCGAGTGGTACCCGGAGGTGCCGGGCACGGATTCGTACACTGTGGCCGTAGTGCTGTGCTCTGTGCTCTGTGCTCTGCTCTGTGAGGACGGACTGCTGCTTCTCCTAACTCACTGTCAACCACAGACTTGGCTCCTTCCGAACTTTCTGCTCCTCATCCTTGATGGGCCAGGAAGCCAAGTTCACCGGAAGGCAGAGTGCAGCGTCCACATCCAGGGCATGGAAAGAGCCCGGGGGCGGGGGGGAGGATGACTCTGGGAGGTCGGAGCGTTGCAGCACGTGGGCACTGGTTTTATATTTGCTTCCAGTGCTGCTGGTGCTGAGGTGAGCAAGTCCCCGGGGGTCTGGACTGCCACGGGGACACTGGCCTGTGAACACGGGCATTCCCGGGCCTGCAGCTCACCACCAAACACGTCTGCCACTGCTGTGCCCAGGTGCCCTGAACAGAAACCGGAATTAGAGACTGGTTCCTGGAGAACACAATTTATTAAGTTGACCTGCGGGACAGTCTTCAAACTGTTTACCTTGTGAACGGAGTATGTGCCGTCTTTCCCAGGGGGGCAGTCACAGAATTGGCCGCTTACAGGGCACGAGGAAGAGTACAGACCACATATAATAATTATGTTATACTTAATACGTTTAAACATGTTAGCTCTTTTATACAGCATATATATTTTATATATAATATATAGAAAATATATTTTGCATATAATTATATAGCAATCTCATTGGGTCTGGAAAAATCTGCACTTAAAAGCAAGGGCATGGTCTTAAATACTAACCAGAAATAATAAAAATAAATAAATTATACACTCAAGAAGTTGAGGGAAACAGCAAACAAATCTAAAGAAAGCAGGAGAAAGAGTTTAATAAAGACACGGGTGTGTATTAACAAACTAGAAACATAGAGCTAACAAATAAATTAAAGCCTTCACAACAATAATAATAAAATTAAAATGTTCACAAGGAAAGACAGGTAACATAAGACACAAAATCAGTACCTAAGAAAGGGAAAGCACAGATGGAGAAATCAGGACAATCGTAAGTAAATGTTCAGTTCAGTCTATGTAATATAGTGGAAAACGTAACTAAATGATCTTGGAAATTATAAATCACCAGGATTGACTCAAGAGGAGACAGACAAAGCCATGATGATGTACAAAAGGTTAAATGGGGGCTTTCTAAGAAATACAAGAATACCGACATTTGTGAATGTATTCCAAGTGCCGGATTGGCAAGCCCAGGAAGATAAATTAAAATTTTAAAAACAACAAGAATTCGGGATAGTGGTGGCTTACAAAATAAATGTATAAATGGCAGTGCCTTTCTTATATACTAATAATGTCCAGGTTTTTAAAAAATAGAAAAACATCATATTTTTATTAGAAGCCACAAAATGTAACACCCAGAAATAAATCAGACAAGAAGTGCACAAGACAAATCTAAAGTAACACGTACAACCCTACCAGAAAACATTAAAGGACAAAGATTGGAGTAATACACCTTTTTCTTGAACAAGAAGGCAAAACATCGTAGAAGTATTAATTCTTCCGAAATTAATAAATATTTTCAGTGTAATTCCAGTAAAAATCTCAATGAGACTTCTCTGGAACTTGACAAGTGAGAAATGAATTAGTGTTTTTTATTCAGATGTAACTGATATGTAATGAATTAATCTTGATGAATAAATGCAAATGATATTTAGAAACACTTTAAAAATGAAAAGTGAGGGGTGCCTGAGTGGCTCAGCCGGTTGAGTGTCCGGCTCTTGATTTCGCCTCAGGTCATGAACCCAAGGTCATGGGATCGAGCCCCACGTCAGGCTCCATGCTGCTGAGACTGGAGCCTGCTCGGGATTCTCTCTCTCTCTCTCTCTCTCTCTCTCTCTCCCTTTGCCCCTCCCTCTTCTCGAAGAAAAGAAAGTGATGAGGGTGTGTTCCTGTTATACTAGGGTGATAAATCAGTAACAAATAAACTCACGTGTCCCCGGTACAAGACAGAACAACCGAACAAAAAGTAGCATCGGACATTTCCCAAGCAGAGACAGGAATACGGTGTGTGGTGAAGATGCTGCTCCACGTCAGTGGTAGAATTTGGATTATTCAAACAAGTGACGTTGGAACAACTTACCAGACATTTGGGAAAAATTAATAATTAGCCAGATTCCAGCCTCACTCTCAAAAATAAACTCATCAAAATTATGAGTCTCAGGGCACCTGGGTGGGTCAGTCGGTTAAGTGTCTGACTTCGGCTCAGGTCACGATCTCACAGCTCGTGGGTTCGAGCCCCGCGTCGGGCTCTGTGCTGACAGCTCGGAGCCTGGAGCTGCTTCGGATTCTGTGTCTCCCTCTCTCTCTGCCCCTCCCCGGCTCACATTCTGTCTGTCTTGTCTCTCTCTCAAAAGTAAACATTAAAAATTTAAAAAAGTCTAACCTCCCAAGGAATAAAAGAAGTACAAATTAATAAAAGAAGGGGGTGTCATTCTGCCCTTTAGAAATGGGCAAATTTCAAGGGGTGCATTCATACTGTCGCCTCCCAGGAGTCACAGGCAAGGGAGAAATGGGCCTCCCTCCACCCGGGACGGCCGTGCAGAGTAGTGATCCCCCTGGAAATCTAGTATAATACGTACCCATGTTTCCAATGCACATTCCTTAACCTAGAAATGCCACTTTCAGGAATTTTGCCTCAGGGAGGGAGATGTATACACAAATATATTAACTGCAGTGTTATTTCCAAAAAGTACGAATTGAAAACAACGGAAAAGCCTAACCATGAAGAATCTATTCATTACATTCACGGTAATACGAAAACATGTCCCCACACACTGTTAAGGGAGCGAGAGGGAGATTTTAAATAGCCTGTGTTTGCAGAAGCCTGTTTTGGTAAATATGTTAGCACAGAAAAAAGTCAAGAAGATTAGATAGCAAAAAAAAAAAAAATCGTGGAAGGAGTTATCCTTTTATTTTCTGTTCATGATTTACAAAGAGCCTTATTACATTTAACATTAGACAGAATAATACGGCTATTGTCACAGGCTGGGAAGTGAAGGTGAGAAGCCCTCGCGCGCACAGGGGTGCCTGCGGGACCCACGGCTGAGCCCAGCGCCAGAGCAGCAAAGCCTCCTGGGCAGACCTCCGCTTGCAAAACTGCGCTGAGTCCATACTTAATTCTTCATTTCCTTTCGGTGACGCGGAAGCTATGTGTGTTTTTTTTTTTAATTTATTTTTGAGACAGAGAGAGGCAGAGCATGAGCGGGGGAGGGGCAGAGAGCGAGGGAGACACAGAACCTGAAGCAGCTCCAGGCTCCGAGCTGTCAGCACGGAGCCCGACGCGGGGCTCGAACCCACGAACTGTGAGATCGTGACCTGAGCCGAAGTCAGATGCTTAACTGACTGAGCCCCCCAGGCGCCCTGTTGTTTTAATTCGGTGCCAGAAGAGCCCCGCTCCGAGTGTCACACCTACCGGCTCACCACGCCACCCGCACGCGTATTCCGCACCCCCGGCGCGGCTCAGAAGCCCCGTCCAGCAGCGGCCGGCGCGCCCAGGCCCCAGAAGGCCTCAGCGCCCAGGCCGAAGCCGGGCACACCCACAGGCCGCCCATCTCAACCAACACCCGAGCTGACTTCGGGCGAAGTCCGGTGGGAAACCCGCGGCGAGGACTGCGCAGGAGTCTGGCCGGGCCCTGTCCTGTCATCCGCAGGCCATTTCCGGGCGGGGCAGTCGAACGGCCAAAGTACCCTGAGCGCCCCTTCACGTGTCCTGTCCGCAGAGATCTGTCCCCCAGACTTGGTGCGCAGCGCGTGGGAACGGAGCCTTGAGGCCGAGCGCAGGCGCGGGGGCGCCGGGACCGGGGTGCGGAGGGAACGAACGAACACATCCCGGCTCCTCCCACCTCGTGAGCGCTCGAAGTCCTCCGGAGCCGGGGCGCGTTCCCCGGCCGCGTCACCGGGGACCCGCTCGCTCGCACTCAGACCCTGCCCGCAAGGGGAGTCTGCATTTTCACAAGACGCCTGGTGGGTCCGCTGCCGGGTCTCTAACTTTGCTGCACGTTACAATCACCCCGGACACTAGATAAGCCGCTCACAGCCCTTTGTCAAGCGCCCCAGGTGACTTCCGTATGCAGCCTCGGGTGCCACAGGGACTCTGTCACAGCGGCCGCCCTGAGGCCCAACCTGGGCCCTGGCCCACCTGAGACTTCCTGCCCCCTCTTAGGATAAAAGCCACCCCACCCCCACCCCAGGAAGCACCCACTGGGCTGGACACAGACCCTGGGGACAGACGACCCGGTTCCAACCCCAGCCCTGCCCTCCGAGCCTCGGTTTCCCCATCTGTACAACAGAGCTGATGGGGGCGGCCTCGCCCACCCCACAGGGAGGGTAAGGGCTCCGTGACCTAACGCTCAGCGGAACGCGCTGGCAAGACTGCCCCTTCCCGGCCTCTCCCCGCCTCTGTCCCAGCCGCCCAGGGAAGGAGTTTAGGGGAAGAACCTCGCTCCTGGAAACTCTGCTGGCAAAAAGGGGCGAAGAAGAAGTAAAGGCGGTCACAGCGGAGGGTCCCTCTGGGGAAAAGCATCTCCCCCCCCCCTTTGTTTTCATTATTCGTGGAGAGAACCCAGCCTCCGGCTCCCTGCAGAGGCCCCGCGCGGGGCGTGCGGGCGCTGGGAGGGCACGTTGAGGTTGACCCGGTCTCGCTCCCCAGCGCGTTCGCCCGCGGGGAAGGCGGGCCGGAGCCCCGGTGCCCAGGGGACAGCGCCAGCTCGCCCACCGCGCGGCGTTTCTCTGCGCGGACTGCACGGGGCTCCTCCCCACGGCTCCCTGCTTCCCCGGCCCCTTCCCCTGCGCCAGACCGGGGCGGGTGCGTGTGTGCGTGTGTGCGCGCGCGCGCGAGTGTGTGTGTGCGCGCGCCGGGGGAGGGGTGCCCGCAGGTTCGGTGCTGAAAGATGGTGTCCTTCCCTCCTTCCTTCCTTCCTCCCTCCCTCCCGGGGACCCCGCGGCCGCCCTCCGCCGCCGCCAGCGCGCTGGGCCGGGCCGGGCGCCCCCCCGGGTCCCTCTGCGGCAGCCGGCGGTGCGCGCTCCCCGCCCCGGCGCCCCTCTCGCCCGGCGGCCCGCGCGCCCGGCCGGTGCAGCAGGCGGGCGCGGTGACGTTCTCGGATAAATGCCGTGTAACTGTGTAGGCGAATGGGAGCTAAAAATAAGAACGGAAAATCTATCATTAAGGTATCATTGCGCCAGCGCAGCTATTTGAAGGCTCCCATGGTCCCCGGCGCCTGCGTTTGAAGCCCGCCTTTAGGCTTTGGGGGGGTATTTGCAGAAAACTCCTGGCAGCGGCTCGCCAGCTGGGCCTCGGGGCGCAGGGGGGCGGGGGTGGCGCCGGGAATTATGGCAACGCTCAAAATAAAGCAAAATAAAGTGAGCGCTCACCTAGCCCCTCCCCCACCTCACCCGCTGCGCCGTCCTCAGGTCGCTGGGGAGCCCCCGGGAGTGCGGCTGGACGCTGAAATGAATGTGACCCGGCCGATTGCGCAAAGAATAGGACCGAAAGCTCCTTCAGAGCTATTTCGCCAACCACCCTCCTCCATCCACCTCGGATTAGAAAAACAAAGTACCGGGAGGGAGCGTCCGGAAGAGCAAATGACAACTGGGACTTAACCCCGGGTCTACAGTGCGCCGCGCGGGGGCGCAAAGACGAAAACTCCCTGGACCGCGAGCCTCCGGGGTTCCATGGGGTTAAACGAAAATTGATCTGATTTGGGTTTTAGCGCCCGAAGGGGAGCAGGGGAGCCCGCGGGGAGGGGGCAGAATCGGTGTGTGTGCGTGTGTGCGCGTGTGCGTGTGTGTGCGTCCGGGGAGAGGGAGGTGGCGCCAAGGTGCAGCCTGCGCGCCGCTCTGCGCCTCGGCGGGCTGCGTGCGTGTCTCTGTCCGCGCTGCTCACACGGGCTCTTCGAGGGATCGGCGTCACATGACTCCGCCTGCCCCTCGCCCGTGCGCAGCTCGCCAGTCGCTCAGTTCGCCCGGCGCCGGGGGAGGGTCGGGCGGCCTTTCTGGGGCCCGGGGGCGCCGCGGAGCGGAGGAGAGGTTCCGGCGGGGAATGGTACACCTCTCTTCCAGAAGCCGCGGCTCGGCGCCAGCTCCCGGAGTGTAGATATTTGGGGGGAGGGGAGAGCGACCAGGAGCGAGCGAGCGAGCGCCGGAGAGACAGGCAGCGCGCCGCGCGCACGGACGGGGGGCTGCGGGGTGCCGCGCGGAGAAGATGTAAGCGCGTGGGGTCTCGCTGGCCTCCGAGCACCATGCAGAAGGGGATCCGGCTGAACGATGGCCACGTCGCGTCCCTGGGGCTGCTGGCGCGCAAGGACGGCACGCGCAAAGGCTACCTGAGCAAGCGGAGTTCGGACAACACAAAATGGCAAACCAAGTGGTTCGCGCTGCTGCAGAACCTGCTCTTCTACTTCGAGAGCGACTCGAGCTCGCGGCCCTCGGGGCTCTACCTGCTGGAGGGCTGCGTCTGCGACCGCGCGCCCTCCCCCAAGCCTGCGCTCTCGGCCAAGGAGCCGCTGGAGAAACAGGTGAGGCCGCCGCCGCGTCTGACCTCCCCGCGCCCCGGCCGCGGCCCTCGGCGCCCCGGGGCCTTCCGCCGGCCCGCGGCGCCCGAACTTTGGTCCTTCCACTCTGGGCGCCTTCCGTGCGAGCGGAGGCTTGGCCCTAGCGGGCGGGTGACCCCGGGGTGGGAAGAGGGAGCAGGGACTGCGGGCCCGGAGTACGCGCGGGCTGCGGCTGCCCTTCACCCCCGAGAGCTCCGTGGAAGGCGGGGACACGGGCCAAGACGCGGAGGCGCTGGGGGCGACGGGGTGCGGGAGGAGACCGGGTTCCGGAGGACCAGAGATAGACGGTGAATGAGGACCCACGTCCAGACAGGAATGGTGCTCCCCACCCCCACTCCCGCCCCGCGGCCCCCGCGGCCCCAGACGGCCCCGATTGTCTGCCCCAGGCCCGGGGAGGGCGAGACGGAGGCGTCGAAGCGCCGGACGCCGGGGTCCCCTGCTCCACGGCCGCCGGGAGTGAAGAGGGGCTCCGCCGAGTTGGGGGGTGCGGGGCCGCTGGGGTCGGTTCGGTGCCATCGAGCGTGATGAGCTCCCGGCCGGCCCCAGGTCGGAGCACCGGACCGGGGTGTTCCAGGGACCCCTCTGGCGCGCGGAGACCAGGGCCAGGGCTGCTGCGGAGGCCGCGGGACCGACGGGCGCTGCTTTCCTCCCCCTCCCCCTGCGCCTCCGCCACCGCCGCAGTCTCGCTGTCCTCGCGTTTCCAGAGCTGCAGGGCTAAGGGCCGGGCCCGGATTTGCCCGGGGGCCTGGGCGGGGTGGGGGTGCGCCTCCGGCGTGGAGGGAGGGAGGGAGGAGCCACCGAGCGGGAGAGCAGTTTTTAAGCTTGCTGCGCTCTCCAGAGGCGTCATGCCTCTGGGAAGGGAAAGTCAAAGAGAGTGGATCCTAAAATGCCATGGCCGCAAGGGACCTGAGATCCAGGCGGGCTCCGGCCGGCTAGTTGTGGTCTGGAGGGGGACGCTGGGGCCCACGGGTACCTGTTCCTCGTATCCTGTTCCTCGTCGCTGCTCAGGTTTGGAAAAGAGGACTGAGGGAGGTCTCAGAGCCCCTGCTGCGTGCAGACGAGCAGTGATGGAATTGGCGGACAGAAAAGCCTGCCTTGCTGGAAGTTGCCCACCGTGTTGTGGAGATGGGTCTGCAGTACACCCCTCCCTTCCCCGCCCTTGTCTGCTGGCGTCGGACGATTTCTGGGGACTGGGAAATGTGGACAGGAATATTTGAGGGCACATCTCTGGGGATGGCAGGCCACACGGCAGGGAGGGGCTCGCCGGCGGCAGAGCAGAGCAGAGAGCAGGCAGCTCACTGGGCTCCAAGCACAAACGGGGCCTAGAGGACTCACCTGGGAGAGCCAGACCCAGGCTGGGCCATGGACGCCGCTCTCAGCCCTTGATGAGCTGCCCTCGCTGACCTTCCAGAACATTGCCAATCTTTGCCAGCTCAAGTCCACCTGCACCTGCCAGTAGCCTACAGCCCCGGGCCCAGCTGGAGCCCACCTGCGCCCCCCACAGCAGAGCCCAGAGCCGAGCGCTGGACAGGTGCGATGCAGGAAGCGGAGCGGCTGTGAGGCTCACAGCGTCTGGTCTCAGCCCCCGGAAGCCGGAGGCAGGCCTGAGACTGAATCTCAGCGCCACAACCTACCTTCTGCGTGACCCCAGGGAACACGGTCAGCTTCTCTGAGCCTCTGTTTTGTAATCTAGGCAATGGAGATAATAACACCTGCGCTCCTGAGATTTCTAGAACACAGACAAATAACGCACACGAAAGCATGCTCACGACACATGTTAACTGGATCTAAATAAGTCGTAGCTGGGTCTCCATTCCCCTCCTGGACAGGGAAGAAAGGCCAGACGGGAAATGTGAAAGCGGAAAGGAAGCTCGGAGAGGCCGTGCAGCCCATCCTGCCCAGTTCACAAGTCGCCAAACAGAGGACCAGAGAGGGGGGTCACCCACCCCACACAGTGAGCCAGGGGTAGAATCAGACCTAGAGTTCTTCCGGTGACTAAGAATTCCTGAAAAGGAGATCCTATATCGATTCCAAATCAGTCTTGGCTCAGGTATTAAATCATGCTAGCGGTAAATTTTGGAAGGGACAGGAGTGCAAAACCAAGGGACTATATGAGAGCTGTCTCCCCAGAACGCCTCCGGTCGGGGACCCCCAGATGCATTCACGAGAGCAGGCTTGTGGCGAGCGAGGGTTCATAGGCGACGGTCCGGTGCTGCCCATCTCGGGTGCAGATTTCGTTAGGGACATGTGCTTTGTCTCACGCGCTTGCGTAGATGTCCCTTCCGCCCCACTCCAGAGCGGGAGTTTGGCTGACGTGGAAGAGTACGTCGTGCGTCTTTGGCCTGTGCGTGTTTATAAGAACGTGTACCATTTTGGTTCTAGATCTTACAGTGAAACAGCAGCTGTCCCATGCCTCTCATTGGGTTGGGCGTCCCATGGCACGCACGGGGCCCCGGCGTGAGAGCCTGGCTCCCAGCCATCCCGTCACAGGGCCTGCCTGGCATTTGGGCCCACGGGAAGCCTGGACTCAGAACTGGCCGGGCGTGTGGCGGGCGCCCTGCTCCGGGGGCCTCGGAGGTGCCAGCAGGCTGACTGTTCTGGCCACTATCTGGTGAAGACGCGGTGTTAGCGGGACGTCCTTGTGTCCAGGTCCACGCAGTCAGCCTCCTCCTGGAAAGGCAGGAATGAGGTAGGGACGGGGCACATAGTAGGCGCGCAGGGAATGCCTGTTGAGCTGAACTTGGTGTATCTTATGTTAATTACAGGCGTCACGCCCTGGGACCTGACGGGTGCTAGTCTGGGCCCTGTCGCTGTGTCGCAGGCCTGGGAAGCCGATGGTCACGGCCCCCAGACTCTAAATACAGGCACTTACGTGTGCAGATTCTCCAACAGGAGGGTACTCGGGTGCTCTGGGAGCTCCGACCCCAGCACCAGGCACAGCCTCAGGCGGCGCTGTGATGCCTCTGGCTGCTTCTGCACCTGGTGCAGCCCCGGTGTCCAGGAGCCGACCTGGGATCCTACACCTCATGAAGGCGGACCGGCAGAGCCGTGCTCCCGCGGTCGCCGGCAGCCACAAGGCCGCTCCTGGGCCCTGCTCCCCAGTGCGGGCTTCCTCTCCTCCCAGCCCAGGTGCCCCGCACTTCGAGTTTGGATCAGCTTCCCCACAGGCTGACCCTTGGTGTTTGAGCCCTGCTTTGTCATCGAGTGCCCCACGCTGACTTTTCCCACCCTCGTGCTGAGTCCCCTGAAATAAATCTTCCAGCCTTGACCATCCAACCCCAGCGCCCCCCTCACCCCACCCCCACCACACGGGGTCCAGCCGTGGACCCCAGGCTCTTCCTGATTCACTTGGGACAGGAGGAACACAGGAGGGACACAGAGCCCTCCCACAGGAACCTCAGCACTAATGTGGGTGGAGCTCCGGAGGCTGGGGGGCACCGATCGTCCCCCAGCAGGTGCCTCTCCCTGGAGATAAGGTGAACCCCCATTCCCAGTCCTCACTCACAGGACCTGTCACTAGTCGACCTGGAGCATCCACACCAACAACGGTCCTAAGGCCGTGAGTGTGCCCGCTTTACAGAGAAGGACACCAGCTGGGGGGTGCCGCCCGCAAGGTGGGGGCTGAACGGAGACTCACTGGGCTCCCCCCCCGCACACACCCGGTCTGCAGCTACGCCGTCCTCACCGCAAAGCTCGCCCTCCCGCTGCTCTAGCACATTCAGCCTCTCAGCCAATCAAAACACTGCAAACTGGGATGGAGGGGATGAGGTTGTGCCGGAAGCAGACCCCTGAGACAGAACCAGAGCTCAGACCGCGGACACTGGCACCTGCAGAAGGGCGGCGGTCCCCCCACCCCGCAGGCGCGAGGCCCCAGGGTTAACTGTGCGGGGTGCCCGTTCCGTCCCCCAAACGTCTCTAGAGCTGAAATGAAGTTGAAGAGACTCTGTAATTATACCTTAATTGGGATAAGGCAATACCGGGCCGCGGCCTGTCTGCTTGGTGACGGCGGGGTGATGGGACCGGACCAGAGGACACACAGCTGCACTAAAAGGCACCGCCGCTTATCTGGGCAGCAAACATTTGAGGCACCAGGCCCGTGCTCAGTCCTGCGGCTACAGAGGAAAGTAGAGCTTAACGTTGGTCTTCAAAGAGCTCGCAGTGGGGCGGGAGCCCTCCCCGGGCTCACTCCCATAGTGACAGCCAAGTGCTGGAGGCTCTCCCTCCCCTGGCCGCCACCCTGTTCCGCAACTTCTGCCCCGCTGGGGTCACTGAACACCCTCACTCACGCTGTCCCCCTCACCCCCTCAGCCCCCTGCGCCGCCCCCACCAGGGTGGTCTCCTGGCCGCACGTCAGGTCACGGCACCAAGCCTGTGCGGCCATCAGTGGCTCCCGTTGCCTTTAGGAAAAAACGGAACTCCCAGCCGTGACCTGGAGCACCCTGGGGCCCAGCCTCGGCCCCCCCAGCTCTGCCCCACCTTCCGCACTTTGCCCCTCCACACCCTGTACCAGCCTCTGCTTTCCTACCTCGGGGCCTCAGCAGATGCTTCCTCGGCCTGGAATGACCTCCCAGCCCAGGCCCTTTAGTGACCAAGTCCTGCCCCGAGGTCCCAGCCTAGAAGCCACCTCTTTAGGCCTTTGTCACCGCACAGCTGGGGCTTTCTTCCATCCATGCCATTGTCGCTGTCTTTGATGACTGTGTGTTTGGCTGGTGGTTTGTGGGTGGGCACTCCCCCCCCCCCCCAGGACGCAGGCTCAGGAGACCGGGGAGCACCTCCCAGGACGCAGGCTCAGGAGATCGGGGAGCATCACCCCAGAACACAGGCTCAGGAGACCGGGGAGCACCACCCCAGAGAATGCAGGCACAGGAGATCGGGGGCCAGCTGGGGCAGAGACTGATGGGACTGTCATAGCTAGTAGTCAGGGAGGCTTGCTGAACCCAGGCAGGGTGAAGGAGCCGGGTCTTTATAGTAGAGACTGTTAGCCACTGAGGTGGCCCTGGCAGGACCCGCCGTCCAGCTGGACAGGATGGAATCTGATGTCCAAGTGCCAGCCTCAGCCTGGGGCAGACACGGTGCCACCATCTGAGAGAGACACTCAAGAGGGGAGCAGACGGTGGGGGGGGAGCTGTGGTGGATGATGGTGAGTCCCATACCAGGAGGTCAAGGGTCAAGTGTGAGATGACCCCAGGTGCAATGACTGCAGGTGTGGTGGTGACCCCAGGTGTGGTGACCCCAGGTGCGGTGACCCCAGGTGAGGTGACACCAGGTGTTGCAACCCCAGGTGGGTGACCCCAGGTGGGTGACTGCAGGTGTGGTGACCCCAGGTGCAATGACCGCAGGTGTGGTGACCCCAGATGGGTGACCCCCGGTGTGGTGACCCCAGGTGTGGTGACCACAGGTGTGGTGACCCCAGGTGCAATGACCGCAGGTGTGGTGACCCCAGGTGGGTGACCCCAGGTGGTTGACCCCCCGGTGTGGTGACCCCAGGTGCGGTGACCCCAGGTGCAATGACCGCAGGTGTGGTGACCCCAGGTGCAGTGACCCCAGGTGGGTGACCCCAGGTGGTTGACCCCCGGTGTGGTGACCCCAGGTGCGGTGACCCCAGGTGCAATGACCACAGGTGTGGTGACCCCAGGTGCAGTGACCCCAGGTGGGTGACCCCAGGTGGTTGACCGCAGGTGCGGTGACTCCAGGTGCAATGACCCCAGGTGGGTGACTGCAGGTGTGATGACCCCAGGTGGGTGACCTCAGGTGCGGTGACCCCAGGTGGGTGACCGCCGGTGTGGGGAGGCTACTTCTCACAGAGACAGAGGCTGCCAAGCAAGCAGGGTAGGCGCTGACGGGCTGGACTGCTCAAAGGGGGCACTCAGAAGACCTGGCTGGACCCGGCCTGGCCTGTCGGTGGAGCTGCCCCCCCCGGCCCCCGCACAGGCAGCCAGCACTGTGGGCGCAGACTTGCCAGGTGCCCACAGCTCAGTTCCTGACACTGCCAAGCGGGCTCTGTCACTGTGCCTTCGCGGAAGGAGGGCCGGGAGCCCGGGGCATCTGCCGGGGCCCAGGAGCAGAGGTCGGGCTTGAGCCTCCTGTCCTCCCGGTGACTGTGACGCGACACGCAGGCCCCTCTCCTTGGCCCCTAACCTATGGCTTCCCTGACATCTGAGGAGCCCTGGGGCCTCTGCAGGGACCCTTCGGGGGCCGCCATCAGGGCAGTGGGGCAGGGGCCACAGCCCGCGTCAGTGGAAGCAGCCCCAGTTTTAACCACTGTCCGTATTAGGGGCCCACGTGAAATGTCATCTTAAATAATGGCTTCAGGAAGTTTGATCTTCCCCAAAAGGCAGCGCTCTGGGGCCTGAGCTCTTTCATGGTGTGAACGTGAACTTGGACTTGGACATGTGTGACCTCTAGCCGAGCGCTTCACGGCACTAGAACAGCGAGTACGGAAGAGCAGGGGACACAGTTCGCTGAGCCCCTGCTCTGTGTGCCGGGCACCACAGTGCTGTCCCGCGGACGGCACTTCCCGAGTCCTCCCAGCAGCCGCTGCTAACCCTTCCTCGAGACGACGAACCTGAGGCTCAGAGACGTCCGGGACTCGCCCAGGATTACAGAGGGTGTGTGTGGCAGAGCCGGCAGGTGGACCCCACGCCCGCCCGGGACCTGAACCCTCCGCCACAAGCAGCACGAAGGCTGGGGCTGGGGGTGGCGGTGGAGTTTACCAGTCTCTGCCAAGAAAAAGAATTAACAGCAAGTGAAAATATGTCACTGTCGCTCCGGTGACTTCTGTGAAGCAGCTTCTGTTTCTGCTTGGGTGGGAGCCTTGCAATTCAAATCCCATGAGCGTCAAGACCAAGACAGGCATCCACATCCCACGGTCCGGTCTCCCCGGAACCCGTGGGAGCCCGCAGCCGGCGCCTGTGTGAACACAGCCAAGAACAGGACTCCCCCCTGATGTGTGTGCAGGAGCACTGGGGACACGTGGGCTTGGGAGGGGCCCAGACGCCTGCGTGTGGGGGGCGGCCGCCCCCTCCCCAGAGAGGAGCACCAGCCCCTCAGACGCGAAGCGCAGTCGTCAGCCCGCTTACTGAGGACGAGCCGCCCGGCCCAGGCAGGAGGCAGCGCTAGGTGGAAGGCACACGCTTCAAGCCACGAGGACCGGCTTTGCTTGCTGGTTCTGCCACCTCGCGGCTTGGGGGTCGTCAAGCTCCCTGAGCCCTGTTTGCCCATCTCCGAGGCGGAGGCGATGAGGGAGCCCCCCTCGGACCCCTGCTCCGAGGGTGAAACCAGGTGCTGTCTGAAAAGTGCTAGCACAGCCCAGCGGGTCTCGTCAATAAATGGTGGCCTTTAGGGCTTCGGGCTCCACCTGTCCGAGCTGCCTCTCGCTCAGCAGAGCAGTGACCCGGGGCCTGGGGTCTCTGGCGGGCTTGCAGCCAGGCGACAGCAAGCCCTGAGCCTGGTGACTAAGATGGGTGGTAATTCTTCACTCAGACAAGCTGGGCGCTTCTGAGAGGGTCTCAGGAAGCATGTCCGCAGACGGGGAGAGCGCTGCCCACGGGAGCCTGATCCGCCCCTGCTGGCTACCCCAGCCCCGTCGTCTCGCCCCCTGCGTCTCTCAGCCCCACCCACGTACGTCTGTGTCTCCCAGCTCTCATCCAGGCTGCCGTGTCCCCTCACCTGGGCGTGGCGGTGGCCAATTGGCCGTCACCAGTCAGGAAGGGCTGCGCTCAGCTGCAGTGACAACGGGGAACGTGGGTTTCTTGTCAGTGCCTCTCCGGTCCTGTGCGGCGGGTGCTGTGATCCCCGGGGGCCCAGGATGGTGGACATTTGTGCTGACACCTGTCTCCACAGTCACCCAGCCGGCGGGGGGGGGGGTGCCGCGGAGCCCCCCAGCAGTGACCCGCTCTGCCCTCAGCTCGGTGGATGAGGCAAGTCCGGCGGCTGCAGCAGTGGGCAAGCACAGCCTCCTGTGCCTCCGGCAGAGCTCCGGTGTCCCCGCTGAGTCCCTACAGCCACCTTGCCCTGCAGGCCATATGCCCGTGCGCAGCCAAAGCCGTCTGCGACACACAGTTCACACTCACGCTCCCAGCAGCAGGGGGAGGCCAGGCGCCCTCACGGCAGGCATGATGGCGGGACCGGGCGGAGCCGTGTGTGTCGCACCTGCAGGGGCAGGTCCGGGGCAGGCCTCCCCTTTTCCTTACGCTCAGGGACTGTCATCCCTGGTCGGGCCTCCGTCGCTGAGCTGGAGGAGGCAGGGGCGGCGGTGGGTCTGGGCTCTGGCCAAGCAGGATGGAGACCAGACGCAGGGGGAGCACGGGGGGGCAGTTCTGTGGTCCACGTGGCAGGACGTGAAGGCTTGAAGCAGGCCGTGGCACGGGACGGAGATGGCACGGACTCCGGAGCTTCCCAAGTGGAACACTTGACGGCCAGTTGAATATGAGGAACGAGAGGAGACGGGAGCTGAGGTTTGCACAGAGCGCCGGCGCGGCCTGCTGGCCGTGACCCTCAACCTTACACGGCTGCAGCCCCTCCGTTCGGGAGCGCCTAGGCCTCTCGTGCACGCACGCGCGCACGGGGGTTCGGGGTCACATGGGCGTGTTTTATTTCGACACAGTGGTGGTGTGCTCGCCCGCGGTCTGCGGTTGGGGCCGTGCTCCTTCTGAAGTTCCAGGGAAGAACTTCCCTGACCTCTTCCAGCTTGTGATGGTTCCTGGGAGCTCCTGGTGCTCCTCACCTGCAGACGCATCTCTCCGACCTCTGCCCGCCTCTTCACCTGGCTTTCTCCCTGGTGTCGGCACCAGGTGTGAGCGCAGAGACCGACACGGGGCTCAAACTCACGAACCGCGAGATCAGGACCTCAGCTGAAGTAGGAAGCTTAACCCACTGGGTCCCCCACGCGCCCCCAGATGTCCCTCGTTACCAGGGCCTCGTCTTCCTAACCCAGCACTGCGTCTTAAGTGGAGTGTGTCCACGAGGACCTTGTTGTCTTTTTTTTTTCTACTTTTTTTAATGTTCACTTGTTTTTGAGAGAGGGACCGAGCACAAGCAGGGGAGGGGCAGAGAGAGAGGGACACACAGAATCTGAAGCAGCTCCAGGCTCCGAGCTGCCAGCACAGCCTGACTTGGGGCTCGAACTCACGGACCATGAGATCATGACCTGAGCCAAAGTGGGACGCTTAACCAACTGAGCCACCCAGGTGCCCCTGCAAAGACCTTATTTTCAAATACGATCACAGTCACAGACTCCAGTGGGCTTTAGGGTCCACTTTGTACACACTCGCAAATGCACACGCATGTGTGTTTCCTGGCAACTTGCCAGCAGTAGTTTGATTAGACTCACGGCTTAACCTTGCAAAGGATTTGATTGGTTCAGAATCCATTATTGAGCACTTTTATGAACCAGGAACTCTCACAGTATCTATTTTAAACAACCCTGTGAGGTGGGAGATACCCTCCCCATTTTGTGGAAGAGAAAACGATCTGACAGATCTTCCAGACGATGAAAACAAAAGGGTTCCACGGTGAAATAAGCTCCTGGGAAGATCCTTCATCACAGGACTGCTCAGGACCTTCACGGTGTGAGTAGGTCTCCAGGTGGCCCTGAAGAATCATAGACTTCTGTCACGAAAAGCCAGTGCCCCACCCCTTCCAGCCAGTCCCGCCGCCCTAGCCTGAGGAGCAAAGTCAATGTCCCCTGCCTTGTGGCTTTGCTATTAATCAGTTAATAAGCCGGCTCCTGTGCCGTGGTGACAGATGTGTGACAGATGTGTTCAGTCACCCATTCAGCGAATGAAGGCTGCTCCGTGCCACGGCCAAGGCACAGTGCCGAGCTCCAGGGGCATTTCTTGGTCGGGAATCGTTGAGCGGAAAGGAACAGGAGCCCGTTCAAAGCAGCTTAAGCCAAAGGAAGGACTTCCTCGGAATAGCTGTGCTGGTGATTCACGGAGCCACAGAGAAAACCTGTGTGCGGGGACCACGGCCCAGGGACCACGTCTCCGCCCAGCCCCAAGCTACACAGTCCCCCGTCCCCACTTCTCTCTGAGACACTTGTTTCCTTCTGCATCTTCTCTCTGGCTCTAGCGCTCACCACGCACAGCTGGTCAGCTGCCTCTCCCTGTCACTGTTGCAAACACCCGGGGACCCTGGGTGTGACTGCGGGGGCACCTGGCCACACCACCCCAGGGCTGGCCTCCCGGAGGCCGAGGGATGGGTAGTGGGGGAAGTGCTTCTGCTTGGGCATTGCCCCCTCGGGGGTTCCCAGCACTGGGTGAACAGCACGACTAGCTGCCCCAAGCCCATCCCCCTGCCCAGTCCCTCCGCCCCTGAGTCCTGCTTCAGCGGATCTCGGGGGCCCGAGCGCGTGTGACCGAGTGAGGCTCCCTGCTCTCCTGGGACGAGCACTCCACTGTCATCACCGGGGCGCCTGGGTGGCTCAGCCGGTGAAGCGTCCGACTCTTGATTTCAGCTCAAGTCGTGATCTCATGGTTCGTGAGCTCAAGTCCCGAGTCAGGCTCTGCAGTGATGATCCAGAACCTGCTTGGGATTCCCTCTCTCTCTCTCTCTCTCTCTCTCTCTCTCTCTCGAAAATAAATAAACTTTAAAAAAGTCCTCACAGTGCAACCTGGTAACGGCTTTGCTGGGAGAGAAGGGGGGCCGTGGGAGCGCCTGGCCGTGCAGGATGAGCGCAAGACAGGCGAGCTGCGCTCTGGGTCGGAGAGGCGGCAGGCCTTCTGAAGGCCCTCGTGTTTGTCATCGAGAGCCGTGAGGTGACTAGTGTCCAGGCCACCGTGGAGACCGAATAAACGTGGGTTGGATTCGTGAATGAGAATCACCCAGGCAGAGAGTGATGTGGGGAGAGCTTTATTTTCCACGACGCCTACCGCCTGTGTGCTCTCGTGACTCCTGTGTCCCCGTGAGAGAGAAGTGGCTGCCCGGTGTCCCCCAGCTCTGAGCCCCTCCAGCCCCGCCGTCTGGGGGTGACCCTCCGTCCTGCTTGGCCCAGGACTCCCGTGGTCTGAGCACTGGAGGTCTGTCCTGCAGGAGCCCCTGCGTCCGGGGCAGCGTGGGGCGTGGTCTCCCCGCCCCCCAGGAGGCCCACGCTGGGGGTCCTGCCGGCCGGTTGAGAAAGCGGGAGGCAGGGGCCCTTCCGGCCACCTCCCCAGCTGCCAGGGGCTCACGTCTGCTCAGCCACCCTGGATGGAGAAGGTTGTGACCTGGGCCTGAGGACTAAGGAACACGGTGCCTGGGGAGGAGGGGGACTAGGTCCGGCCCCCGGCGGTGTCAGGCGGCAGGAGCCGCCTGGTGGCAGGTGGTGCTGGAGGAGGGAGGGAGGGAATCCTGGGGCAGGCACAAACCCCAGCCCTGGTGAAGCCCCAGTCCTGAGCAGTACCTCCAGCCCAGGTGAGACACAGGTGTGTTTCTAGAATATTCACTCCAGCCGAGATAAGGAAGGACCCAGCTGTGATTCTCCACCTGATGCAACCCCAGTTGTGAGGCCTGATCCCTCCTGGGAGCTTGGTAGTGACAGGTGTGTTTTCTGGATCAGTCCCTCCTAATCTGCTGAGGCCCCAGGTGAAGGTCTAGACCGGCTAGTGGTTCTCAGCCTTGAGGGCACCTTACAGTCACCAGGAGACGCGGGGGCCACACCCGGACATCAGAGCCCAGTGTCCCGCCATGGCTGGGACCCAGAGGTGGGGGCGCCGACAAGCAGGTGAAGCCCCTGGACGTGGCAAGGCCCCTGAGGGAATTCTGGAACGGTTGCAGGGGTCTGGCTTTGAAGCTCAGAGTGTCTCTGGATCCGTCACAGGGTCCCGACCCTCAAGTCAAGGTGCTCACCTCTTACTCCAAGTCTAGGGATGCTCTGGTCTGTCCTGGATGCGGTGGCCCTGGGGGGACTTCTGGGCCCTTCCCTGCAGCCCTGGGTGCTCCTGGGGTCGCTCACCAAGCCTGCTTCTGTAACAAGGTCAAGGGTCGCTCACTGAGCCTGTTTCCATAACAAGGTCAGGTGTGGCCCAGGGGTGGGTTCACCTGTGCGGCACCTCTGGGTCGGTTCCGGCAACACTTGTGAGGCCTGTTAACATTCTGTACAGAAACATGGGCTCCCATAGGAGGCCCCAGCTTTGTGTCTGAGCTTATCCTGTATCCTTGATAACGTGTAGTGTGTGAGTCCTGAGCCCCCCCCCCCCAGTGTCCCGGGGAGGCCCCAGGTGTGGCCCTGCATTGCCCTGGAGAGCTCTGGGGTGTCCCCATCGCTGATTCCAGAACAATGCTGCTGTTCTCTAGAGGGATCCTCCTATGTGACCACATGGTCACATCGTCGTGGTAGGTGTGACTCGGGTCCCGTCCCGCCGTCACGTTGAGGCCCACGTATTATTCTGGTCGAACTCTCCAGACTCTGGGAAGCCCCAGGTGGTCCTGTTTGGTCGGGCCCCATTCTGGGTGTGCCCCCCGTGCTCCTGGCCCCATCCCGGTGGGCCCTGGGCCCGGTACGCGTGCCCTGCACTCTGCAGGGCCCGTCTCTGGGCCGGTCTCTGGCCTCTGCTCTGCCGTGTCTCTCTGGGGATGCCCAGGGGTGGCTCAGCCCTCTCGGCCGACCTGCGGTGGGTCTGAGCTCGGGTCTGACACCGTCTGAGGCTGGGGGACCATGTCAAGAGCTCTGATGGTCCCCAGGGCCACTGTTCCTCCCTGGAAAAGGCTGACATTGACAGTGTTTATCCAGAACCCAGAATCACCCCAGCTCCCTTCTAGCCCGCCAGCCGCACGAGGGTCTCAGGCAGTTGGGGACAGGACACATCCTGGGTCTCCGTGGCTGTTGGAAGGCTCCAGTGAGCTGGGCTGGTCCCACCAACACCGTGGGTCCTGGAACCCAAGCCAGAGCAGGTCAGCGAACCCTCCCGCCTCCCTCAGCCCGTGCCCTAATCGCAGACCACGCTGCTCCGGGATCCGGAAAGCCTGTGCCAAGCACACCCGAACGAGCCAGAATGGAGCTTAGGGAGGGGAGAGCGCGTCAGAGGCAGAGACAGGAGGGGAGGAAGGGGGAGCCCCTGACCTGAGCCTGAGCAGGAGGGGCTGACCAAGAAGGGGAGCTATGCGGGGTGCTCCGGCAGCCCCCGCCAGCCGACCTCACCTTCCTGGCAGAAGGAGGCTGAGAGGTGTGGGCGAGGGGTCTGGGGAGGGGTGGAGACCAGAGCGGCAGGGACAGACAGACCCAGCGAGACAGGGGCAGAGAGGCGCACTGACAGGACAGCAGACAGAGGCAGAGAAATGGACAGAAGATCACAGAACAGCAGAGGGGAGGGGAGGGGCTGTCTTCCCAGCCCCGAGGACCAGGAGGCGGGCTCCCCTCCCCATGCCAGCCGGACACGGCCGGGCTCCCTGTCTAGGGTGCTGCGGTGGAGCCAGGCCGGGCCCCCAGACATCCCACCCCGTCCAGCACCTCGGGGCCGGCACCCCTCTGCCTGCATCCCTCCCTGGGAACGCTGTGTGTGTGTCCGAAGCCCAGCCTGGGAGGTCTGGGGGGACCAGTCAGGAGAGGATGGGGAG
This sequence comes from Cryptoprocta ferox, assembly GCA_028646485.1. Classification (NCBI taxonomy): domain Eukaryota; kingdom Metazoa; phylum Chordata; class Mammalia; order Carnivora; family Eupleridae; genus Cryptoprocta; species Cryptoprocta ferox. The sequence continues at coordinate 136,844,612 of CM053560.1, read as the reverse complement.
AGAGTCCTGAATGCCCCTTGGGAGGCCCACCCTGACCCTGACCTTGATCTGCTCCTGTGAAGACACCAGTCACCCACCAGATGGGCAGGGCAGACCCTCAGCAACTTTGACGTTGCCCGGAGCTTCTGAAGGGGATGGGGGCCTGGAGAGTAATCCCGTCCTCACTGCCGGCCCCCAGGACGCGTTCCCAGCCAGGAAGTCCCCTCTGGTTGGAATTAGGCTCCGCCGTCCCCGTCCAGCCCCGCTTGCCGAGGGGAACGGAGCCGTATGTGTTTGGTGCGGGCAGAGCCGCCGCGTGTGGGTGCTTGCTCGCCGTCGGCCGCCAGCACCATAGCCTCGGACTCTCGGCAGCCAGGAAAGAGGGGCCCTCTCTGTGCCCGCCTGGTGCGTGGCTTGCCGCCAGCCTCGTGCCCATCGCCGCAGGGCATCGGGCGCCACGCGACACAGGATTGTTGGCTGGTCCGCCAGACTGCACGCTACGTCCCCTGACGTTACTATCTTATGACGGGAAGCTTGCGTCTTGACCCCCTTCTCCCATTTTGCCCACTGCCACTCCACACACACCTCTGGTGACCCCCAGTCCGTCATCTCCTTTTCTGTGAGTTTGGTTTGGTTTGTTTTTTAGATTCCGCTTTCTTATCCGTTCATCCTTTGATGGACATTGATGCGGTTTCCTTGTCTTGGCTACTGTACAAAACTCGGTCGCGAACATGGGGGTGCAGGTGGGTTTTGGAATTAGTGACTCTGTTTCCTTCCAATAAATACTCAGAAGTGCAGTTGCTGGGTGGCAGGGTAGTTCTTTTCCTAACTTTTTGAGGACGCTCCGCGCTGTTCTCGGAGCGGCTGCCCCAGCATTCGCACCCACAGTGCACGAGGCTTCCCCTTTCTCCATGTCCTTGCCAACACCTGTTGTCTCCTGTGTCGTTAACGCTGGCCATCCCGACAGTGTGAGGTGGGATCTCGTTGTGGTTCCGATCTGCGTTTCCCTGAGGACGAGTCGTGCTGAGCATCTTTCACGTGTCTGTTGGCATCTGAGTGTCTTCTTTGGAGAAATGTTTGTTCCAGTTCTGTGCCCATTTTTTAATTGGAATGTTTGTTTTTTTGTTATTGAGTTATATGAACTCTTTACATATGTTTTATATTAGCCCTTTATCAGATATATGATTTGCAAATATTTTCTACTCCGTAGGCTGCCTTTTTATTTTGTTGGTGGTTTCCTTTGTTGTGCAGATTTTTTTTTATAGAGACAGAGAAAGAGAGAGAGAGAGAGAGAGAGAGAGAGAGAATGAGCAGGGGAGGGGCACGGAGAGGGAGAGAGGGAATCTTAAGTAGGGTCTGTGCTATCAGTGCAGGGCTTAACACAGGGGGCTCAATCCCACACACGACGAAATCGTGACCTGAGCCAAAATCAAGATTCCGACACTTAACCGCCAGAGCCCCCCAGGTGCCCCTGTGCAGAAGCTTTGTATTGTGATGCAGTTCTGTTTATTTATTTTTGCTTTTATTCCCATTGCCTATGGAGTCAGATCCAAAAAAATATCACCAAGGGTGAAGTCAAGAGCTTAATGATTCCATTTCCTTCTAGGGTTTTCGTGGCTTCTGGTCTTACACTGAAGTCTTTAATCCATTTTGAGTTTATTTTTGTGTGTGATGTAAGAAAGTGGTCCAGTTTCATTCTTTTGCATGTCGCTGTCCAGTTTTCCCAGCACCATTTGTTGAAGACGCAGTCTTCTCCCCATCGTATTTTCTTTCCTCCTTTGTTGTAGATCAACTGGCCAGGTAAGCGTGGGTTCGTTTCTGCTCTCTCTTCCGTTCCGCTGATCTGCGTGTCAGCCTTATGCCAATATCATATTGTTGGGATCCCCACGGCTTTCTGATATAGTTGGAAATCAGACCGTGTGCCGCCGCCAGCTTCCTCTTTCTCAAGACCGCTTCAGCTACGTGTGATCTTTTGTGGTTCCGTACGAATTTAAGGATTGGTTGTTCCATTTCTGTGAGAAATGCCATTGCGATTTTGAGACGAATTGCACTGAATGTGTAGGTTGCTTTGGGGATATGGACATTTTAACAATATTAAGTCCTCAATCCGTGAGCATGGAATGTCTTTGCAGTTCTTTGTGTCGTCTTCAATGTCTTTCATCAGTGTTGTATAGTTTTCAGAATACGGGTCTGCACCTCTTTGGTTAGGTTTATTCCTAGGTATTTTACTGTTTTGGTGCAATTGTAAATGGGGTTGTTTTCTTAATTTTTCTTTCTGCTGTTTCAATATTGCTGCGTAGAAATGCAGCAGATTTCTGTACGTTGATTTTATATCCTACGACTTTGCTGAGTTCACTTATGAGTTCTAGTAATTTTTTGGTGAAGTCTTTAGTGTTTTCTATATAGACTATCATGCCATCTGCAAATAGTGGAAGTTTTATTACTTTTTCCTTATCAGATGCCTTTTATTTCTTTTTCTTGTCTGGTTGCTGAGGCTAAGGCCTCCAACATTATGTTGAATAAAAGTGGTGAGAGTGGACATCCTTGTCTTGTTCCTGACCTTGGGGGAAAGCTGTTTTTCACCATTGAGGATGACATTAGCTGTGGGTTTTTCATATATGGCTTGTGTTTTGTGGAGGTATGTTCCCGCTAACCCTACTTTGTTAAGAGTTTTTATCAGAAATGGATGTTGAATTTTTTCAAATGTTTTTTATGCATCTATTGAGATGATCATGTAATTTTTATCCTTCATTTTGCTGATATGGTGGGTCTCACTGATTGACTGGTGGATGTAGAACCATCCTTGCATCCCTGGAATGAATTGTATCCTGTCACGGTATGTGATCCTTTTAATGTGTTGTTAATTCAATTTGCTAATGTTTTGTTGAGGATGTTTGTATGTATGTTCAACGGGGATATTGCCTGTAACTTTCTGTTTTCTATGGTGTCCTTGTCTGCTTTTGGTATCAGGGTAATGCTGGCTTGGAGAAAGGAGTTTGGAAGCATTCGCACCTCTTCAATTCTTTGGTAAGAGTGTGAGAAGGATAGGTATTAAATCCTCTTTGAATGTTTGGTGGAATTCACCAGTGAAGCCTTCTGGTCCCAGACTTTTGCCTGTTGGGAGCTTTTGATTACTGATTCAATCTCCTTCCTGTAATTGGACCATTCAGATTTTCTATTTCTTCATGATTCACTCTTGACTCATGTTTCTAGGAATTTATCCAATTTTCTAAGTAGTTGATTTGTTGGTGTGTAATTGTTCATAGTAGTCTCTTATCATCCCTTGTATTTCTTTGGTATCAGTTGCAACTTCCCTCTTTCGTTCCTGATTTTATTTGTTTGATTCCTCTCTGCTTTCTTCTTACTGAGTCTAGTTAAACATTTATCAGTTTTATTTATCTTTTCAAAGAACCAGGTCTTCTTTTCATAGATCTTTGTGGGGTTTTTTAATCTCGATTTCATTTATTTCTGCTCTGATCTTTATTATTTCCTTCCTTCTACAAATGCTGGGCTTTGTTACTTGTTTTCTAGTTCCTTTAGGTATAAAGTTAGGTTGTTTACTTTATCTTTTTCTTATTTCTTGCATCGCTACGAACTTCCCTCCTGGAACCGCTTTTGCTGCATCTATAGATTTTGGTATGTTGTGTTTTCACTTTTATTCACCTCAAGGTTTTTTTTTTTAATTTCTTCATTGAATCGTTTGTTGTTCAGTATCGTGTTTAATCTTCCCACGTTTGTGATTTTTCCAGTTTTCTTTTTGTAAGTGATTTCCAGTTTCATACCACTGTGGTCTAAAAAGATGTTTGACATGATTTCAGTCTTAAATTCATTGACACTTGTTTCGCAGCCTAACATATGGTCTCTCCTGGAGAATGTTCCGTGTGCATTTGACCAGACTGTGTGTTCTGCTGTTTGGGGGATGGAATGTTCTGTGTAGAGCTGTCAGATCCATTCGGTCTAATGTGTCTTTTAAGGCCACTGTCTCCTTGTTGATTTTCTGTCTGGATGATCTGTCCGTGGATGCAGGTGGGGTGTTACTGTCCCCTACTGTTACTGCATTGCCGTACATTTCTCTTCCTATGTCTCTAGCATTTGCTTCATGTGTTTAGGCACACTTATGTTGGGTACAAAAATATTTAAAATGTTGTATCTTCCTCCTGGACTAACCCCTTTATCGACAGTAATGTCCATCTGTGTCTGTTCTTATGGGCTTTGTTTTCAGGTTTCTTTTGTCTGATATAAGTGTAGCGACCCCAGCTTTCTTTTGGTTTCCATTTGCATAAAACATCTCTTTCCTTCCCTTCATTTCCAGTCTGTGTGTCCTTACATCTGTGTGTCCTTACTTGTAAGCAGGTAGACGGGTCTTTTTTTTTTTTTAATCGATTCAGCCACTCTGTGTCTTCTGACTGGAGAATTTAGTCTATTTTTGTTTATGGTACTTATAGGTAGGTATGTGCATATTGCCATCTTGTTCATTATTTTCTGGATGTTTGTGTTTCCTCTCTGTTCCTTTCTTCTCTTCTTGCTCTCTTCCCTTGTGGTTTGATACCTTTCTATAGTGTATGTTTATGTGGTCACCGTGTGACTTACATATGTCACAGACACCCCTCAGAGATACTGTATGTGTGGTTCCAGACCACTGCAATAAAGTGAATATCGCACCAAAGCGAGTCAAATGAATTTTTTGGATTTCCAGGGCACATTAAGGTTAGATTTACACTATACAGGAGTTTATTATTTCTTATACATGTGCAATAGCATGATGCCTAAGAAAACAATGTGCATACCTAAATTTAAAAATACTTTATTGCTAAAAAAATGTTAACTGTCATTTGAGCTTTCAGTGAGTCATAATCATAGATCACCACAACAAACATAATAATAGTGAAAAAGTTTGAAATACTGCAAAAATTACCAAAAAGTGACACAGAGACACAAAGTGAGCAAATGCTGTTGGGAAAATGGTGCCAATAGACTTGTTTGAGGCGGGCTTGTCACAAACCTGTAATGTGCAACAATGCAAAATGTGGTAAAGTGCAGTACAGCAAAGCACAGTGAAATGAGGCGTGTCCGTGTGTGTGTGTGTGTGTGTGTGTCCCAGTCTATTTTTAGTGGATAGCAAGTTAAGTTTGAACACAGTCTAAAACTTTGCATTTTTACGCCCTCTCCCCCACGTTATGCTTTTCATGTCATATTTTACATCTTTTTTTATTTTGTCCCCTTAACTAATTGGCGTAGTTGTAGTTATTTTTACTGTCTTTATCTTTAACCTTTATTCTAGCTTTATAAGTGATTAAGCCGCTGCCTTTACTACACGTTTTTTACCAGTGAGATTTTTGCTCCCATATGTGCTCTCGTTCCGAGCTAGCACCCTTGATTTTCCCGCAGAAGTCCCACGAGCGTCTCTTGCTCGGCCAGTTCCGTGGCGGTGAGCTCCTTTGGCTTCTGCTTGTGCAGAGAACATTCTCTCCCCTCAATTCTGTGACGACCTTGCCGGGTGGAGTGTTGTTGGTGGGAAGCTTTTCCCTCAGCTCGTTGACTATATCCCGCCACTCCCACCGGCCTGCGAAGTTTCTGCTGAAAAATCGGCTCATAGTCTTGTGAGGTTTCCCTTGTACGTAAGAAGTTGTTTTCTCTCGCTGCTTTGAGGACCCTCTTTGTCTTTAACTTTTGACGTTTCCATCACAACGTGTCCGGCGTGGGGCTCTTCGGTCATCTTCCTTGGGACTCTCCGGGCTTCCCGGACCCGGATGTGTGTTTCCTCCCCCAGGTCAGGGACGTTTTCAGCCATCACTTCTTCAAATCAGTTTTCTGTCCCCTTTTCTCTTCTCCTTCCAGGCCCCTTATTATGCAGACACTGTCCCCTGGCTGTTATGCAGTGGGACCCTGAGCAGTCTTCACGTCCCAGCCCTTCTTGCTGCCCTTCCACAGGGCCCGCCGCCACCCCGGCGATCCTCTCTCTGCTTCGTCCGCTCTGTGGTCCAACCCCTCGTGTGATGTTCAGAGTGACTGTATCTGTGACTTCTGTTTGGTACTTTCTTGTGTTTCCCCTCTATTGAAGCTCTCGCTGTGTCCCTCTGCTCTTCCCTGAGACCATGAGCCTCTCTGGGACCGGCACTTTGAACCCTCTATCAGGTAAAAGTCTCGGTGTCAGGAAGGTTTTTTTACTGGAGTTTCATCTCGTTCTTCTTTGGGAACATATTCCTCTGTTTCCTCACTTTGCTTGGCTCTCTGTGTTGGTTTCCTGTATTAGGCGGAGCTGCGGTCTCCTCGTCCTGAAGGGGTGGCCACAGGAAGCCTGGGGGTGGGTGTCAGTCCGCTGTCTGCACTGTGCCCTGGGGAGGCAGCCTGCCAGGACCGTGTCTCCAACTGTTTCAGTCCTGTGGGGCCCAGAACTACAAGCCCCCCAGCCACCAGAGCCACATGTCCAAGGGACACCTCCCGTGGGGACTGGGCACCTCTGCCGTCTGTGGTGAGGCCACAGGGGACCGCAGGACAGAACAAGTCAGGCCTACCTGCGGGCTGTGGCGGGGCGGGGGCCACGGCCTCCCCTCACTTCGAAAACCCCTGGGCCCCTGACCTCGGCTGTTCTCGCCCCATCACAAAAATCTTTTCTCTCAACCTCGCCGCTGCTGTGAGACCTGCGTCCCTGTCCCTCCATGCTGGCAGGGGAGGTGGGGAAGAGGGGGACAGGTGGGCACAGAGACAGTCATACCACCCACATGGCCCGTCCCAGGACTCTGCTTCTTTGGGGTGAGTTCCCTCGATGCTGATAAATGCAGTGCTCTCAGACCCCCCACTCACAAAGGCAGTAAACCCAGGGTCTTGCCTTCCCCACATGGGCCTGTACCCCTGAGAAATGCAGCCATGCCAGGCTGAACGGCTGGCACAGAGCAAGTGCTCGGGGGGCTATTGGCGGTATTATCAGGAATATTTTTTTAATATTTATTTTTGGGAGAGAGACAGAGTGCGAGCAGGGGATGGGCAGAGACAGAGGGAGACACAGAATCCGAATCAGCTCCAGGCTCCGAGCTGTCAGCACAGAGCCCGACGTGGGGCTCAAACCCACGGACCGTGAGATCATGACCTGAGCTTAACCGACTGAGCCCCCCAGGCGCCCCTGTCATGAATATTAATAAGAGTAAGTGGACGAGGACCACAGACTGTGGGTGCCTTGTGGGGACATCATCAGAGCCCTGGAGTGTGATGTCGCTTTTGTGCGTCTGTTCATTCTTGTCTTCATCAGCCATCCGCCAGCACCAGATTGTGTGGGGCTCCAGAGTCCCCAGGGGAAGGAAGCCGACCCCGGCCCGGCCTTGGGCGGTGCACGGCCCATGGGACAGCCAGGCCTGGGAGGCCCCCTGCAAGGAGGGGCCTCAGGGGGAAGCGATCCACAGTGACAGAAGGACGGGGGCCTGGCAGACACCCCCACCCCCGCCAGACTGAGATCCAGACAAGGACCTGGAGCTCTGTGTGTCCTGGCGGACACGGTGCCACCCCTGGGCCCCCAGGCCACGCCAGGGCCGCACACCGGAGCGGGACAGAAGGGCGCCAGGCCAGGGCCTCCTCCGGGCTGTACCGGCACTGGGAGCGGGCCCAGGCCGGTGCAGAGCTCAGGGAAAGGTGCAGAACAAGCCCCCTCAGCCGGGCAGTGCCTCCCCCGCCCCCCAGCAGGTGGGCAGGTAGATGTGCGTGTCCGTGCACACGTAGAGGGTCCAGGTGTGGAGAGGGATCACGGAGCTCAGAGACGCAGACAGTCCAGGTGGTCCCCCCAACTCTCCCCACCACGGATGAGAGCCCGGGCGTGACGGGACGGGACCCACCCGCCCCGAGCCGCACGGCGGGTCAGACTCCACGTCCAGTGTCCTTTCTCTGCCCAGGAGGCCGCTTGCCCCGTAACGGGGCGCATGCCCCTGCCCATCACTAGAAAGGACCCCGGGGGGCTGGCGAGCCCTGGACTGCAGCCCCGGCGCCCCCCTGCGGGAGCCACGCCACACCCCCACCGCAGCCCTCCGTGAGAGGGCGTCCCCGTGTGCAGGCGCCTGCACGCCCACGGGCCACCCAGGCCACCCTGGCAAGGACCGGCCGCCTTCCCGTTGCCACACGGCCGGCCGTGTGCTGGGTCTGTCTGCACGCCGTTGAGGTCCTCGTCCAGCCTCGCTCGGTTCCCCAGTTCCTTTATGTGAGCGTCTCCCCGGGACCTGGAACCCACCCTTTCTGGGGGGGGGGGGGCTTGTTCCTTCCTAGCGGATTTTCCTGCCTCTCTCCGCCTCTGCCCCCCCTCCCTTCTCCGTCTCTCTCCATCTGTGTCTCCACCGCTGTCTCCACCTCTGTCTCCACCGCTGTCTCCATCTCTGTCTCCACCTCTGTCTCCACCGCTGTCTCCATCTGTGTCTCCACCGCTGTCCCCACCGCTGTCTCCACCTCTGTCTCCATCTCTGTCTCCACCTCTGTCTCCACCGCTGTCTCCACCTCTGTCTCCACCGCTGTCTCCACCGCTGTCTCCACCTCTGTCTCCACCGCTGTCTCCACCTCTGTCTCCACCTCTGTCTCCACCTCTGTCTCCATCTGTGTCCCCACCGCTGTCTCCATCTCTGTCTCCATCTCTGTCTCCACTGCTGTCTCCCCCTCTGTCTCCCCCTCTGTCTCCATCTCTGTCTCCACCACTGTCTCCACAGCTGTCTCCATCTCTGTCTCCACCGCTGTCTTCACCTCTGTCTCCACCTCTGTCTCCATCTCTGTCTCCACTGCTGTTTCCATTGCTGTCTCCATCTCTGTCTCCATCTCTGTCTCCATCTCTGTCTCCACTGCTGTCTCCATTGCTGTCTCCATCTCTGTCTCCACCGCTGTCTTCATCTCTGTCTCCACCTCTGTCTCCACCGTTGTCTCCATCTCTGTCTCCACCGCTGTCTTCACCTCTGTCTCCACCTCTGTCTCCATCTCTGTCTCCACTGCTGTCTCCATTGCTGTCTCCATCTCCGTCTCCACCGCCGTCTCCATCTCTGTCTCCATCTCTGTCTCCACTGCTGTCTCCATTGCTGTCTCCATCTCTGTCTCCACCGCTGTCTTCATCTCTGTCTCCACCGCTGTCTTCATCTCTGTCTCCACCTCTGTCTCCACCGCTGTCTTCATCTCTGTCTCCACCTCTGTCTCCACCGCTGTCTCCATCTCTGTCTCCACCACTGTCTCCACCGCTGTCTCCCGCCTCGTCTGCACCCCCTTCTCTCACCACCCCCGCCCTGTCCCCACGAGGAGCCGAGTCTGCTTCGTGAGGCCCCCGGAGTCCGGCTGCGTGATGCCCGGGCCCGGCTGGGTGCGAGGCCCCTTCCTCGCAGGGGGCGCCGTCTGCCAGGCGCTGGGGCAGCGTGGTCGCGTTCGCCCGGAGCCAGGGGGAGGTTCGTGGGCGCAGCCGGAGCTCACGGCTCTCACGTCGCCTGAGCCATGTCCTTGGCAGCCCGGGCCGCCCGGGGCAGCAGAAGGGCCGTTTCCCGGATGGGGGCCCCGGGCGAACCCCCGAGTCTCGGCCCGGCCTCCCCATGAAGAAGGGGGTCGTGCGCCTTCCTCCGGGGGGGCTGTGCCCACAGCCGGCAGTGTTCCCCGCTGTCGCCTCCTGCAGCCGGGGCTCCTGAGCTGCCCGCACACCGAGCCCCGAAGCCTCTGCCCCCAGGACGCCCTGGGCCATCACCAGCCTGCTCGTCAGGAGACGCGGTGAGGATCCGGGGGCAGGCCTGCCCCGGGGCCCCCACGCCCAGCCCCCCCACCAGCCGCTGCCCGGTCACTCGGGGTCTAGACGGTGTCTCCAAGGACAAGACACACGGGACACGCGTTAGGAGCCTGGCCACGGCCACGACGCATAACCCGGAGCAGGGGTGACGGGCAGAGGCGAGGCCCCACGGAGGTGGAGAGGATGGAGGGGTGCACCAGCCCCTTGTGATGGGGTGATGGGGCCGCGTGGGGAGGAAGCCTCTGGGAACCGATCCTTCTCCGAGGGGCAGAGAGCGCCCCACGGCTGAGGCGGCGTCTGTGATGGCCTGGGTTCAGGCCTGGGGGCCTCCTGGTGGCTACATCCCTGCCGACGGGGGCGGGGGGGGGCGTTACAGGACCCGGGCTGCAAGTGGCCGTGTGCTCCCTAAGCTGGGCCGATCGGGAAGAGGCCTCTGTTAAGGGAGGGGGCCTTAGCCAAGCCCCTCACTGCCCGCAGCTCCGGGGCCGCCTCAGGGGTGACCCCCAACCCGGCCCCTCTCCAGGCGAGCAGCTCGCCCCCCCGCCCCGGGAGCTTGGCAGGGAGGGAGACCACTCGTGCCCTGGGAACAGGGCCTGGTCCCATCAACGGGCCCATCCTGCTCCAGGACGTCCCCCCTGGGGACCCAGGGAGACCCACGGCGACCGTCCGTGTGCAGCTGAGTCCCCTGCTTCGGAGTTAGGACCCAGAGTCTCACCACCCGTAGGCGCCCGGGGAAGGTGTGTCGCCCTGGCCCCTCTGCTTTCCAGCCGTGCGGCCTGGAGCAAGTGGCTCAACCTCTCTGTGCCTCAGGTTCTCTCCACGTGGGGAATGTGGGACTCCGTGAGATCGTGGGAGACAAGCCCCGCTGTGTTCATCATCTTGGGGGAGGCGCGATGCCACCTGCAGCTGCCTCTTCACCTGCTTCTCGGGGAGGGGGGTGCCCGCCCCTCCAAATTCAGTTACATGAGGCTGCAGCTGACATTTCATTCCACAGCCCAGTTGTCTGTTTCCTAGGAAACAAGTGAGAGACGCGGAGTGTACAGCGCGCGCGCGCGCGCACGCACACGCACGCGCACGCACACCCTGGCTGCCACCAACGCCGACAATTAACAAATACAGGAAATGTCAGCAGAGGCTAAGAATAGTTTACGCGCCGCACGGCCTGGGCGCCGCGGGGCGCAGGGACAGGGCCACACGGGGGGGAGGGGGCGGTGCACCCCGACCTGGCAGCCTGCGGTCGGTCTCTGCACCCTGCACCCACCTCCCTCCTCCTCCAGGATGGGGCCCAGGTCCGTCCACAGGTTGCGCCCCCAGCACATGGCCCGCCGTCTGCCCTCCCTGCCAGCCTCGCTCTGCGCCCTGAGGCTGACCCCTCAACCCCTCAACCCCACCGGCAGGCAGCCTGGGGACACATGACCTATGGGCACGCAGACTGCGTGTCCCTCCCCCACCCTACCCAACCCCCAAAACCTGCCCCTAATCCTGCCAGTGCCCCACCCCCACCTCCCAGCCCGTCCCCCCACTGGGCACCCCCACCCGGACCCTGCCCGCCTGCCCCAGCACACCAGGCGCCACAGATGTCCCTGCCGCCCCCAGCTCCTCGTCCAGCGCACATCGCACCTGGACCAGGGCTCCAGCGCTG